>JANPWX010000257.1:1113287-1424415 GCA_024734555.1 Trochalopteron elliotii | reverse complement strand
TCGAATGTCAAGCTCAGGGGGCGGCCCCGCGCTCCGCCAGGCGCGGGGGACACGGCGCTGCCCGCGCTCCCGGAGCGCCTGACAATGGGAGCGCCGGCAGGGGCGACCCCCACCTCCCCCCACCCTTCTCCGGCTGTCACAGCACATGCAAGGAGGTGAAAAAAAAAAAGGAAAAAAAAAAAGAAAAGAAAAGGAGCACATCGCGACAGAGATGAGAGAACAGAAACCTCCGCTCCGCCGCGCTTGGGGAAGGCACGGAGCTAGACATTTCACCAGCTGTTTCATGTCATTGTCCAGGTTGTTGGGTTTGGTTTTGCTTGCTTTGGGTTTGTTGGGGTTAGTTTGGTTGGTTGTTCGGGTTTTTTTTTAAAACCATTTTACAGTTCTAATCAAAAGATGCACGTCCCACTTTAAAAAAAACAGCACAACACAGCCCACGACGTTGCCACCCACATAAATAACAGCTCTTGCCCATAGCGTAATCCTCTTCGGGTTGTTCCCAGTTAAAAACAAGTAACAAAGTCTCCCATCAGCGTAACTTTACCACTGAAGCTTTTAAACCCTTGTTAGGGAAGGTTGCTCTAACCCTCCCTCCTTCCCCACCTCCAGCGCTACTCCAATTCAGGAAAAGAAATTCCTAGTAAAGCCCACTTCAACAATCAGTTCAAGACACGGACAGGTCTGTAGGGGCTCATAAATTACACAGGAGTATTCTCTGAAGTGTTCTTATAAGTTGAAAATGTTCCAAACCTTCCAATTTCTAGGACTGTGTGTTTATTGTAATATATTTTTGTTCAATTAAACTAGATAAAGATTTTGTGTTTGTTTGTTTAAACAAAAGGACACACAAAATCCCTAGAGGTCTTTAGGGAGGTGTAAATACAAACATAAGCAAACTCAAGCTCTCCCCTCCCACATATCTGAACAAACCCCTTCTAGTGAGTGGTGGTTTATTAAAATCTCCATGCTGTGCTGAATATCAATGTAATGTGTATTTTGGAATGTAGTGTCTTACACAGATATGTACCCTATGTTCACTCCTAATGCAGTATTGACAGAAGCACTGGCAATCGACCTTTGTAAAACATTCACATTGTCAAAGAAGTGTGATGACCCCTCTGTATTTCAGTCTATGGTTTTCCAGAGCATGAGAGTGTTTTATGGTGACAGAGTCTATGGCATTTCAGTGAGAGTATTTTCCTTCCTTTTACCACTATTTACTGTGGTTTAAAAACTAGTTATCTAGTCCCTCTGATGGTGACCACACTACATGCTGAATTACACAAACACAGAAGAGATATTCTGTGTTCAGACCTAGCTACTAAACTAAACTAGCATTCAGGAAATAGTTTTCAATTTAGAAGTGAAGTTCATAGTTGAAAAAGCGGGTGTCAGTATGGTTCTAATTAAAATGTAAAGACTCGTGCAGAACAAGGCTTGGTACTATGGTAAAACAAGGGCTAAAATTCTGTCATTGCTGCTTTCATTGCTTGATATTCACACACCAGTGGAAAAGAAGGGGCTTTTTCCCTCTCCTTTTTAACAAATTCTTCTGCTTCCTGAGCTTAATTCATTAATCCTGTGGCATTGTATCTGCCAGATTCAGCAATTCTATTGATCAGCAGCATTGTTAAGAAGAGAAAATAAAAAAAATAATGTTGATTTTGGTCATTCCCACACTTGTTATCCTGAGCATTTTCATGCTCCAGGCAGTGGATTAGAGCTCCAAAATGACAAGAGACGCCTGTCTGTTTTCCGTGGATTACTTGCTACAGACATTCACTCTGCAAAGGAATTCATGTCACTTTGAGATTATTTGGAGAATTGGCCTAATGAATTATCCTTTTGTATTGAGCAAACAATTAGAAACAAAACACAAAAGATGCACCATATTCAGGACTTTATAAAGCACATCATTTTACAATGATGTTGTTACACTCAATTTACTTCTAGTTGCAAAAAGAAGGCACAGCTACTTCATTTTTTTCCATATAAGAAGATAGCACAAAGCTAAAAACCTGTCTTTCTCGTGTAGAATGAAAGTGTAACACTCCAGACTATTTTACATCAATCAAATAAGCAAACCATGTCCCCAGTCAATATATATTTTCCCCAGAAAACGTATGGATTAGATACAATAGATAACATATCCAAGATTGAATCTGAGAAATATAATACAGCATTATTTAAAGAGAGATGAGAGAGACTTTTTTCATCCTTCGTGTGAAAGACCACTCACTTTTTGCCTTCCTCTGCGGGATATGACAGTCCAAAGACATAGAAAAGGGTAAAACCTGATCCTTCTGCTATTTAGCTCTAAGTAGTGCTAATCAGCTAGTCAGGAGAGCATATGCTACACCCCCTTATAAGGAGAGGGGCAATGGCAGCACTTCAGTGGTGCTTGAAGAGGCTTTATATCTCAAAGGCACCCATTGCCATATGGTGCTTCTGCCAAGGCGAAACTGGGCTGTGCTTGGAAGGAATGATTTGGCCAACACTCTTACAGCCAGTGCCAGAAACGTCAACTCTGGAAATTTAGGGTGGGCAACAACTCACTTTCAAATAACAATCTATTCACCTTTTTTTCTTTGGTCTTTTGAAAGAGATCTAGCCGCTGAATTTAGAGAGAGGCAAAAAAAAAAAAAAAAAAGTAAAATCCAAACTTTCTCAGTTCTTCAGATAATACCCTTATCGCCTGAAGAAATGAAGACCACAGTTATTAGCTTAATGAATTTTTCCATTATTGGGAAGCAAGTTCAAAGAGAGTAACAATTCGTCTGCATCTTTTCCCATATTTGTTGCAGATTTTATTTTCTGTAATGGTATTTATAAGACATCCTATATAGTGTTTTATGTTTCAAATCCCAGATAGGCCCTTGTGGGCTCTGTTTAACATTTCTGCTCTCATGCTGTGTTGCATTAGGATTTGGAGGTTTTTTATGCCACCTTCCAATATGTGCAGCTACTTCCCATTGATAGATCTCACAAAAAGTTATACTTGGATGGTTCTGGGCTTTCACTGTTGACCATCCATGCAGAATTACTCTAACAAGTTGGCATCATTTGGTGCTTCTCATTACTCAGAAATAGTATTACTTGACTCATGATTACTTCAAACCTTGCTGCTTGCTGTGATTTTTTATGCTTAGAAGCTCTTGAAAGCTTAACTGCTCTAAGAAAGTCGTTAGTGTGCTTTAGAAATCTACTTCTGTTTTCAAGATTGTTTCCTGTGTTTTGGATGAGTCATTACTTGTTTATACGAATGTGATCAGGTCCTTCTCAAAACTAGTCAGGAATTACCAGAATCCGCTTTTGACACTTGGTACTAATCCAGTAATCTTTGAGACAAGGATTTCTTGGGTCGAGTGTGCAATTTCTGACTAAATTCAGAGAAAAAAAACCAAAACTTTTCATTCTGCATCTGATTGCTAAAAACCTCCTTAGAGACCACGCTCATGCAGGAAATGTGAAACCTTAACTCAGATACACTCCCTGCTATTTTTGTCTATAGCAGGTGAATTGCATGATAAGCAGAATGTTTACAGTTTTGCAAAGGGTCTCTTTGAAATTCTCCAGTTGTATATATAGTGATACTCTGAAAGTACTTTCAAATAACAGCATCATTATTGGTCCAGAAGGAGGCTTAGTCTAGAAAACAATCTTAAGTACATTTTTCATGTGATGTGTGAGAGACCTGGAATGCAGTATCACAACCTAATGACTTCAGAAGCAAATCTCCTGTAAGAATGTCCAGACATCATCTTCCACATTTTACTCTTACGTTACAGGCTGCCACTCTCTCATGCGGGATGCTACAAACTTACTGTGGGAACATACTAGAAACATGGTGAAAAAGAATGTTTAAAAATAATCCTTTTGGGCATATGAAAGAGGTTGTTTTTCACACAGTTGCAGTGCATGCACCTGCTAATGGAGTAAAAAGAATCATCATGTCACACTGGGGGAAAGCAACAATACAGAGGAACTTCAGATGTTCCCCTCTTTCCTGAAGGAAACATCTCATGAAGCTCTACCTCTGAAGTTCAAGTCCTTTGCCTATGTAAGACAGGAATCTAAACCTGGAATCTATTTGACATAAAGCTGATTGCTGACACAATCTCTTTTTCTCATGGAAAAAGAGGAAAAAAAAAGTAGGAAACCTATAAAAGGTCTATACAGGGAAGAAAAATGCTTCTGATAGCCAGACCTGCTGAACTGGATATCAGCTATTATTTTTACAGTGTTGATGATTATCACATTAGCTCAAGCGGTTATAAGTATCTGTTTACACCTGTTTTTTAGGGGATTTAAAATTCTGTTGAGTGGCACTTTTTGAGTTCTGAAGCAATCATAGAGCAAAATTATTTAAAAATGCATCAACGAAAAGAGACGTGCAGGTGTAGAGTTTAAAATTTTGTCAAACTGGAGTTGCCAAAATCACAGGCTTGCATTTAGATCTGGAAATATTCTTGCTTTTGGAAGTCTAGACATGTCTTTTCCCAGCTCTCCCTTGGGCTACGTTGCATTTGGTAGCCTTATTCAAATCTCCTGAATCTACATAAATCTGTAACATTTCTTCTTATTAGATGTGATTGGGTTGCTAACCTCACCAGTCAGTGTCTGCAATCTCTCAATAGCACTGCATCTTACCATCTTGTCACAATCAAGTTTTCCTTCATTTCTCAGGACTAATGAGACTGTACTCTGTGTGATGCTAGTACTTTTGGCAGCATAATGGGATCTGTATCAGTATGATGTGTTTTACTCACAATGCATTCAGGTCTATTAAACACCTCATTAAATTCTTCAAAAATTTTCTTTGCATCCTGTTGTGTAGACAGGTTACATGGCTTTCTGAACAGCAACATTTTCAGATTGTTCTTCAAACCTAAACAAGTCTTTTTTATTCCCTTGGCCCCTGCTGCCTGATGTTCATCTCAGACACAGATGTACAGCACCTGTGATATCCAGAGCCACGGTAAGAAACTCACCTCAACAGCTCAGTGCCAGGCATGTGACTTTAATAAGAGTTACAAAAAATTTATTTTCCCCAATTCCTGGTACGGGTCAGTAGCTTCTGTTTTCAATGGATTAACTCCAGGATACTCATGCAAATTGAACAAAACTTCCAAGTCTTTTAACTTCCAAACACAGAGACTTCAGTCCCTCTAATTGCTTATGTTTATTGGCTGTTGGGCCTTCGCTGAGGAAATACTGGACATATGTTTTTTTTACAGGAGATGAGGGAAATGCAAAGAAATATTTGATGTTCTAATTCTTCAGAAAAAAAAAACAATTCAAGAAAAATCAAGGGGAAGGGAAAAGGGAAAGGGAAAACCAAAGAAACAGCAGCTTGTTGGGGGAAGTCTAATCAAGCTGGAAGGTCTCCTCCCAAATGACCAGCTGCAGAATCACTTGTTCCTCTGTCCCAACAGATTTAATGGTTGGTGGATCTCTGAAAAGATAGATCATAAACCAGTTCTGTCCTTTTCTCCACTACTGACTGTAGAAACAACTTGCAAGGTGTATTGCACACAAATACATTACATGTTCAGGTACTTTGGCCTTCAAATCCAATTTTGGCTTTTATCACTCACGTTTTTTCCAAATTGGAACAGCTCTCAATGCATAAAATATTTTCCTGCAAAAAACCCAACAAACCACTATGATCAGGAAAATAAGATGTAGATCAGGTCAGGGTTTTCTGCTGGTCTTTGAAAGTCATCTTATGTCCTGATTTGCATCTTTAGGCCCCCGTATACCTTTCAAGGCCTGATCCTAAGGGATTTCCTCAAGGCCTCACATTAAGACATGAACGTGACAAGAAATTGATCCTGCATTTCTCATGTACTATACCAACAGCCACATCCTTACCTCTTCATTTGTCATAGTATGCAAGTCATTCCTGTCAACCCTAAAAGTCCCTCCTTATCACTCCGTATACAGAAAATCCCCAGTTCTATTGTATCTGGGATCCATCATGGCCAACCTTTTGGCCCTATGTAATTTTGCTTAGTAACATTTAGTGCCAACTGTCAAAGGCTTGAAAGATACAGCACTATCTTTTGTGCCACCCATTCATCACAGGCTTTTAAGTAGTCCAGGTGAATTGCAGCAAACCATAAACTGAAAGAGTGTGCAGCATTTGCTATGATAATCATTCTTTTCTGGACTTTTCTTCTAATTTCTTCTTTCTTCTGATGCTTAGTTGTTCATTAGTATATGACAAAGATTCAAACCCAACAAAAATGTTTATTAAAATTATATATATTTTCATATATAATCTGCCAACTGTCATCTTCATATATATTCCCTATTTGACTTTCTAGACTGGAAAACTTTCTAATGGAGATGCTTTTTTTTCATTGACAAACTGCAATCCAGATTCTGTTGAACAGAGCATGTGGGTGCAAATTGTCTTTGGAAGATCAAACAATATCACACAAACATAGGGGCTAAAAAGTCAGTTTATGGCTTCTGATTCCAAAACTGATAGGTATTTAATCACTGCTCAGATAGCCTGTGGAAACTGGGAATGGTAAGTAAACCGCGATGGCTTAGGAAAACTTGGTTGAGCTTTCAATAATTTGACCTCTGGGAATGCTTTTAGAGTCAGCAATATGTACAAATGTGTGCTAGAAGAGGAGAGAGGGGAATTCAAAGGAAAATAAGCTCTAAGAAAGCATTAACTAACTCTCTCTTTCCCTTTCTGAATCCCAAGTGAATAGGGATTTCAGCAGGGGAGGGCAACTTGATCCATCCTCTAGATTGCATTTGTAACTATTTCAGAAAATCTTTACACTACATTTTTTTTCTATTTGATTTTCTGACATCAGTCTTCATGATATTTTAGGTAGATAAATGTAGACATTGGAAAGAACAATTCCTCCTCTCTCCTGAAGTGTTGAAATCCAGAACAAGGTTAGGATGGAGCTGAACAAGTCAGTCACATAAATCTTGTTGGTGAAAATCCAAACGTAGGTTGGACACATGCACATTAATATACCATTGGAGCAATTCTCTAGGAAAATAACTGAAAACCCAGCTTGGTTTCTGTTTCTCAGGAATTCTAGAAATACTTAAAATACTTTGGTACTGTGACAATTGCATGTGCACACAGAGAGAATAACTACAAAGAGCATCAGGTACTAAAACAAACATCCCTGACCCTACACAGAGGATTTTTACATCAGTTCTTAGTCTTGGAGGAAGTGTAGTCAAACCCAGATCTGAACAGTTGCAGTCCCCCTTCCCTCTTTTCTCTCCAGGCAGGATATGAAGCTGCTCAGAACTCCCTGGAGCATCTCACCCTGTGACTGGGGACTAACAGTAGTGTTAGAGGTGTAAAAGTGGCAAAGGAAAGGGAACATATGGCCAGATGCAGGAAGGAGCATTGCACCAAGGCAGCCTGACACCTTGTTGGAGATTGTATGATAATGGAGACCTACTGACACTGTGTCACATCTTTTTGCTCTCTTAGAGCCTTCCCTTTTCCCTGTAAATGAGGAGAAAGAAAGACAAAGATGCTGGTACTGCCAGTAAATATTTCCCACAACAGTGAAAATTCTTAATTCTGGACCAGAATTAGCTACTTAGCAATACCTTAGTGACTTGTGATCAGATTAGGAAGGAAAAAAATGTATATATACTAATAAGCCAGCTTCTCTGTGCATGCAAAGTAGTTTAATTAAAAGATATATTATACCAAAATGGTCCTGGAAAAAGGCTGGACTCATATAGGCACACTATGTATCTATATATATACACATAAAGACAATACATGCTCCATATTGGTAGTAGAGCATAATTAGCATAATTGGCCATTTTCATTTCCCCTGTCATTTTACAATGTCTCACAGATTAGTCCCTCAGGTTTTCTTTTTTGCTGTTTTTTCTTTCTGTTTAAATCTTATAACATCATGTACTAGTTTCATGAATCTCTCAGCCAAATTCTTAAATATCTTAATTCTTTCTTAAAGTTTTACCTATAATTTTTTTAATTATAAATGTGTCTATGAAGGTTGCTTTTTTCTACCTTTTCTTTTTTTTTTTTTAATGTTTGTCTCTACCTTCAAGTGAAACAGAACAAAAATACGTTCATAAAGGCAAAAATTGCATTGTTTATACTGATCAGCACTGACTAGGCAGTGAGGGGTAAAAAATCAAGGCATCTGTTGAATACAAATGAAGGCAGGAGGTTGGCGTGTGAGTTCTTAGGTTCTGAAGCTACTTGTCATTTACTTTTAGTGACTGAAACCTCCCTCTGCTCCTCTCCCCCTCCACCACAGGACAAGGTTAAGGAAAACGCTGTCACTCCAGGAAGGTTAATTTACATGAAACTGCAAAGTGTGATGCATGCAAAAACTCAGTCTTTACCCATTTGCACCAATGTTCCGCGTCAGACTTAAGTTTGCCAATGACAATTTTGTTCTAAACACACCCTTTTAGCTGCTGATAAAGAGCCTTGAAACTACTTTCTATGATGTGGCTAACAGGGAACAGTGTGCCTAAGCCTAGAATTAGTGTACCTAAAGGTTTTTTTGTGGTGGCAGACCTAACTATCAGGAGAGCTACCCTGTGCCCAAAAGGTCTATTTTGTGCTTCAGCAACAGGGGTTTTCACAATAAATTGTGAAATTTGGAAGGATAGCAGGGAAAAAAAAAAAAAAAAAGGATAGCAGGAAAAAAAGCACTCCATACTGCAAATGAATCTTACTTCCCATTTTTCTTCCAAAGTGTTGAACAATACATAACATCATGTGATGCGTGGTAATTCTCCCTTCTCTTTTTTGAAGGGAATAAATGGGCTCTATTTCTGAGAAAATGTATTAAAGCCAAATTTTACTGTCAGTTACCCTGATGTCAGTCCCTAGCAAAACAATTCAAATGCAATTCCTCTGGATTCACACTGATGTAATGGAGAACAGAGTGTGGTGCTTGAAAAAGCAGCTGTCACCTTATGGAAAACTTATGAAATATCTTATTTGGAAACAAGTGCTCTTCTGTGCAGTTTATTTCCCTGTACTTCTTTTCTTCTGGTCATTTTTTTCTGAAGACAGTGTTTTAAAACAGAGTCACAGTTGTTTCCCAAGAATTTATCTGCTTCTGCACTTATTCCTCACCTGACATCATAATGCTCTGGTTGTGATATAATAATCATTTTTACAATGGCCAATTGTGATTCTACAAGCTGGGCTTAAAATCTGATCCAAAAAATCCCTTTTACTCTGATACTTTACATAACGTCATATCAAATTTTGTCTCAAGAGATAATAATTTCAACCAAGTGACATCAATTAAGTTTTCATACAAGGGAGTGGTACACTTGGTATAACTCCCTAGAGATAAATTCCTCCAGACTTCACAGTTTTATGATTTGACCTTTAAAAATATTTCCACTTTCTGCCCAATGCTTAGTGATACAACTCTAATGATTTTGTTGAAGAAGAAAACATTACGTATACAGTTCAGTCCAGTCTCCCACGGGAGTTAAAAGTTGCAACAAACAGAAGCTTAAGAAAAGGAAAATCAAATGCAAATATATTTCTCATGAATTGTTCAATGAATTTCAGATACCATAATGATTTATGTGAATAACTTGAAAACCAACATCCTTCTTGACAAGTGCTGAGTGAGTACCCTTCTAAAGTTTGCAGTCTTACGTTTGAGGATACAGTTTCATCCTTTATTTCTGCTCTGAAATTCAGTGGTTTCTCTGTTCATCCTACCATCTTTGGCAGCTTTAACTGGAGTTATTCATGGGTTTCAAATTATGCACATGGTTTGCTGGATTTGTGCCCATGTGTGTTGAAATTCTGTAAAGAGTAGGACAGACAGCACAATCCAGAATCAGGGAGAGCCAAGTTTTCTTCTCTAGCATACTTCAGACTTCAAGGAAGGACTTCTGGGAAAAATAGGTATCTAGGGAAGCTGGTTATCAGATGCTGCATAAACTAAATGTTACCTTCTCGACACCTGATAGCACTTGAAAATTGAAGACTGTGCTTAAACTTAAGCCTGCTGACTAACTCAGCTGGATGCAGGACCAAGATTTCTAGAATCTGAATGTTTCATTTCTCATTATAATGGGATTTGAACTGTAAATTATTTTTAACTAATATTAAACTCTGGTTTGTTTAAAGGACTGGATTTCAATGCTTTCTTCTATAACAGATATTTCTAAGGAAATTACTTCATTAATTTCAATATGCTGCTTTTTGTAAGGCACTAAACATACAAATGAGCACATGAAAGAAGTAAACTAATACTTGGTTAATAGTTTCTACTGCAATTGTTATTTTAAAATTGTTATTTCTCATTAAAGATCTCAGAAGTTTCCAGCCTTCCACAAGTTTTATCTTGCAAAACCAAGAGAACTCTGGCTTGTGAAGGAATTATTTTGTTCTTGGTAAGATGTCCTGCAATGGTAAAATTATCCATCTGGAGTGCCCAGCTATAGAACTGTTAAAGTAAATTTCACTGTGCTATCATCTCCATAAAAGCCGTGTGCACACAAGATGTGTCTTACAGACCAGAAGATGGATCTCTGATGACATGAATTAGTACATAGCATGTGTTGCTTTGGAAAACTTTGTTTCATATTGAACACTGGTTGATGATACTCTCCAGTAATATCACATTACAAAACTGATTATAAAAATACCGCAACTGCATTATGGATAAAATTATTATCCATTCTGTCTGCCACACCAATGCCTTACCATGCAAATCCATCCTAGATTTATTGACCGCAAATTACTGTATATGTGAAATAAATGAGTTGGAGAAAGAAGCATATCTTTATGGCTTTCAGCACATCTCCAGTAGAATCAGCATGGAAAATGCAAAAGCCAATTCACTAATCTCTTCCAACATTTTGTATCTGAAACAGCCACTGCCTCAAAAGCTGCATTTCTTCACTGATCATGTTTTCAAGACTCCTGAAACAAAGGTTTCAAAGTATAGTTTAGGATAGAGATTAAGTTGTTAATTTGTTTGTGTGTTTCCTCTTTTTTTTAACATATTATATAGTTCAATTACTGGAAAGGCAAAGTTTGAGATGGTTACTGTTGTTATTGCATGAAATTGATCTGGGCTCCAGCCAAACTCTAGTCTCATTCTTGTTAAGGCAGAGACATTCAGATGAAAATTAAGTTCCTTCTAATGAAATACACTGGAGTGTTACAAGTGGCAGGACACATTACCTTATTTATCTAGTTGTGCTTGCGTGATTTGCTAGACCAGCCATTATGACAAATGTTCCTTACGCAATCTATTTTCAGGACTATTTCCATTAAAAGTAACATGATTGAGTACACTGCTTTGCTCATAGTTGAGATATGCTCCAATGTTTATATCAAACCAATTAAACTGTGTTGTTTTAAAGCAATAAAAGTGGTTCTGTAATTGCCACATGTTCTTCTCTGCCACTTTTAAATCTGGAAACTAGGAAATAGTTTGCAAGTTTCCGTGCACGCTATTTCTTCCTCACGCGTTTGACCTTAATTTTATCTTGCACTGATTTGTGTTATAAACCTTCTAGATATTTTGTGTGTGTGTGATCTAGAAAAGATCTAACCTTTTCCAACATTTGGAATAAAGACACCTAAAATGATACTATTATCGTTACTGTTATTGTTATTTCAAGCATTTTTCTTCCTTAGCATTATAATGGTTGTACCTACCATATTACAGGTAAAAATCCCTGAGCAGCAACATTAAAGCAATGTAGTTGCTGACAATCACATCATTAACATCCTCTTGCTGGCAGTCGAGAAATCTATTACATAGATCCCCTTGACACATCTGCTCTTGTGCAATATATACCATCATCTTCAAAAGTATGTATTAATTCTGAGTGCCTCCATCTGATCCAAATTAAAAGATCCTGAATTTGCAATAATGGGTGTCCTAAAAACTATTTTTCAGAGAATGTTACATTTGGAACCAAATAAAGTTGAAACCTCCTGGAAAGCATTAATTGTGGGTTTAAATTTGGGGAATTAAGCAGTTTGAAATTCAGTCCTATGGGGTCTCTGTATGCAACCCAAGCCATTCTATGATTCTATAATTCATGCAAGCTAGAGCACCAAAGGCCTATTCAAAGCTAATTTGAAGTTAAAGCAAGACATGGAAAGATTTAGGACATGGAGTTACCTTCAAGGCCATCAGGAGTATTTTTTTATCCCAAGCGGGGTGTAGCAAGCTCCTTTGAACATCACTTTAATGGGACTATTATTACCTGTCTAGGAACAGCTCTGGGTGTATGGAAACAGCCTGAGGAGCAGAACAGGTAGCTTAGTACATGGATAGTTATATTTAGGGGATTTTTTTTGCCATATGGAACATCTTAAGGCTACTCAGCAGGTTGCATGTTTTGAGGCTTAGGCTGTAGGGTTGAGGTACAGTGCTGTGTGACTGTGAGTTGTTATGGATCATCTGACTATGTGAACACAGCCTGTTTTAGTTCGTGGTAAAACTGTGTGAGCTCATAACTCTGCCACCAATGCAAAAAACACCTCTGGGTCCACTTCTTTTGCCTGCATGCACAGTAACTATTCACTGCTGAAGCCTTACTCTTGTTGATGCAGCACAGTGCAGAAGCAATTTACCCATCACTGAGGAGTCCAGTTGGAAATCTCATTAGAAGCAGAAGGGATAGTGATGCAGGAAGGAATTGATAAAAGCCCCCAAAACCTTCTTTCTAAGCTCAGAGACCAAGTGGTGGGGAAAAAAAATTGAAGCTCTTTCTGGAGAATGTTGTGGTTCATAATGGCATCAAGCTCATATTTGTACCATATCCTGTACATTCTCTAAGAGAAAAAAGTCTGAAAGAGACAGATGATGGGAAAAACAGAGATGAAGAAGTTCTCCCATGAGATGCTATAATCTCAAACCAATGTGAGTGTTCTATACATTGGTGCATCTTTTTTCTCTGAGAACTCTCAAGTTGATGGAAGAAAGCACAATGTCAGGACACATATCTGTAAAGGAGAGGGCTGCTGCTGATACTTTGTATACTTTGTATATGAGGAGAAAAAAGAGAGAAAGAGGGCATACATTTTTTTACCAGCTGCCATATTACTTTGCAAAAAAAACCTGTATTTGTGGGCCATACTGGACTGCAAACTCTGCTTCTGTCCCTGTCAAGAGCCCAGCTTTAGCCAGGGAAGACCTGACAGCAGATATCTACAATCATATAACAGTAAATGGAAGGCTTTGAACTCATTTGCTTGCATGAGATAAATTACTTTAGGAGACATAGTTAATGGCGTACTTATCTTGTGCACAAGTGGAAGAGTTGGCTGTGATCCACTTCCGACTTGGAATTTTTACTACTACAGTTAGTATCAGATAAAAGCTGATTTCAGGAACCAAGAAAATTGTGTTAGAGAGAAAAGGAAGGTTCTACCTCCTTCACAGCAGTTGGGAGTTAGTGGACATGCTGCAATTTAATTTCGGCAATTTATGTTGGGACACCTCTCATTCCAGAAGGAAGCCTTTGTTATACACATGTAAAGTGGGATATCAGCAGTGTCTGGAACAGGACAGGTTAATGTACTGATAAAGAAGTAACACAAGCTTCAGTTCAGAACAGCCAATAATATGGGTTACAGATAATCAGTCAGCTAAAGAGTGTGGCCAAGACAGATGGAGTTTATAGTTTAAAGAATTTAATTCTGTTTTTTCTGGGACAACAATTCACACTACAAAAAAAGAAATAAATCTGTATAACACTGATTGTCAAGGGAGAAACAAAAACTGCACAAGCCTAAACACTGTCTTATGGTGTATTAACAGAAGGTGATGCATCCACAACACACTTAGTAAACAGGACAAGATTTAGTGTTTACACTGCTATCTATATTTCTGTTGCTTCTTACTACATATGTAAAAGGATGTTGTTTTTCAGTGAATAATAAATTCCCTTTCAAAAACTACCCTAGGTTCACTGAACTTGTTTTTAGGAAGAACATTTCACACACTCCATTTCACCTATTATTCAAAAGTAAAAATGTTTCCCCAATATCTCAGGGGGATGAGGAGTCAGTTCAGGAGAAAAGAAAATCATGTCTAGATTCTCTCTTCCTACTGCTACCACAGCTTCTCTGTTTCTGCTCTGTGTTTGTTCTGACCAGAGACAAACAGCCTTCAGCTCTGGGGAGGCAGATTGCTAAAATATCAACAATAAAGAACAATCTCTGTGTACTTCCAACATTCTTTGAAACCTGGGCTGTTTCACAACTAATAAAGTTCTTTAAGTACTAATAAGAATTTAATCACTATTTTTAAAGAGTTTTGTATGAATTTCACCCTTTAGTTACCCATTTTAATGAGGAGGCACAGTTTAGAATGCATATAATATATTCTCTGTAACATCTTTTTTATCAGCAGAGCAAAATGCTGTGTGAACTATTTGCTGTGAACTATGTAAAGTAACAAAAAGAATACTATTGTCAGGTGGCATTTCTATGTATCACCTTAATGCAATGAAAAATAGTAATTAATAATGTATATCTGGGAAATCTGATTGCTTGAATTATAGCTGTCTTATAGTTTTACTTTGAAAAACAGATGAGTACTCTGTTCATTTGTATGTGGAGACGGCTCTGAGATATGGATATAAAATATAGCAGGATTAGAAGGTTGATCCTATTTACACTCAGGAGAAATAATGCACGTGCCATATGCAAGAGCAGTAGGCTTAATAGGAAACCATGATACCTGAAAAGGAGACCAAAAACACCAGAAAAAAAAATCCAAGTTGTGATAAATAGTGCCATCAATATCCAACCTGCCCCCTGCCCTCTCAGTCACCTCTAATTTTTGAGGATAGAGGTAGAGGCCACCTCCCAGCCACCATGAAGCTTCTGAAGCTGCCCTGAATAATCTGTGTATTGCATTCACTTATACCCTAAATCCCAGGATATAAAGGAATTATGTGCAGTAGCGGAGCCAAAGAAATCTGGAATAGCTAGGAGCAGTACAGCTCCAGTAGCTGAATAAATCTGGGTGTGGGTAACTTTAGGAAGGAAGAGTCCTTAAATTGGCTTCACATTAAATGTTCCCGCCCTACACAGTGACACTCACAAATCATTAGAACATGTATATCTGAGCAAAAGCACAAAACTTTTAAGTTGATAATTTTAGTCATTTTAAAATGAGGGGGGATTTTTCGATGTAAACATGGAAGGAAATCTACATTTTTAACTTTAGCAGAATAATCAACATTGATAACAGAGTTCATATATTTTGGTTGCTAAAGGCTTGGTTCAATATTTCCTCCCCAAAGAAGCATGGGGTAGTAAAAATCAAGTTTTTAGTGAAAACAGACTGATTCCCCTATCACCCTTGCAAGAATTACTCCAAGGTGTTTTGAGAAGGTGGCATTCATGAAGCTCTTTGCCTGCTTCCCCTGTTGCCTTCTTGGTTATATCTGAATATATGTCCCTGTCACCACTAAGCTGATGTAGCACCCTCTCCTAAAAGATGAGCAATGAGAGGCCTTGGTTTGCTCTGCTCATTCTCCAGATATACTGTACACTCTTCCCAGGAATATCACATTTATTATATAAGTGCAGAACTAAAGTACTGTGCGCCCTCATTAAAACTGGCCTTCCTGGCCAAAAATGGATTTACAGAACACTTTTTAAAAAGTAATTAAATTCATTATGCATATATTAAATGATATGACAGAGAGAATGACCTAAGACACTCTTGAGGAAGGTAGAGACCTGGACCAGTGCATCATCTGGGAAATACTTCTGTCTCGCATTAGACTTCTACCAGCTTATCCTGGAAAAGAGAAAACATATAAAAGGGCCAGGGACTAAATGATGTATTTCTTTAGGCTGTACATAGCTGGTTTATACAGTACAAGTTGTACATCCATGCTATAGACAGTGCTAGAGCCTGCCCAATTAATATTTGCTTTAGAAAAGAAAAACAAAACATTACCCATGACTAACAGCTCTGAGCTCTTGGAATTTTGAAAAGAAGCAGAAATTGTGGCCCAAATCTGAATATTCATAATCAGACATTACATATCTTAACACAACTAGATCTTAAAACAACTAGATCTTACCACAACTAGGTATATGTGCAGTTTATAATAAAGCTGAAGTAATTACTAAAATGCCTGTGACACATAAAGCTTTCCAAGTTCTTCTCAATGCCAAATCATATCAGGACATTTGTAAGAAGTGTTCCTAACTGAGTTAAACTGTACAAAGAAAATCTAACGACTATCAAGGAGAAGCTTAAAGACACAGTAATACATAGCTAGTGTGCCAGAAAGCAGAAATCTAATTTTTTATGGGAGTTCTAAGAAGGGCTCTGGCAAAGTCTACTTACAGTAGTGTGATTGAAAATGATCAGCAATGGCTCATGTATCACACTAACCACAGTAACCACTAACCAAAACTGAGATTCAGTCTGCTCAAAAGAAGGCATTGACCTTAAGCAATGGAAATAAGAAGCTTCTCCTTGTTCTTTCTAACTCTGTATGCTCTTTTAAAATGAAATCGATCAGCCATTATTTATTGCTATCAGATGGGGATCTGGAAGACTGTTCCAGTGTTTGAGAATCTGAAAATGATTAGTTTTTTCAGATACAAAATTATGTAGTCAAACTGATAAAAAAGGGGGAATGTTTTAATAACTACAGTATCACTGTCAGGGCAAACATGCAGTGGAACAATGCCTATAACTAAGTTATGGAGTTGCCAACACATGAACAAACTCAGGTCTCGGGATAGATGAGGACTGAAATTGCCAGAACTACATCTGGGATAGAACTGTGGGAAATCATCCAAGTTACCAGCATGGGATGGTAGGATCAGAATTTTCCAAGAGCTTTGCAAGGGAGACTATTCAGTTCTGGATGGACTTTTGGTTAAAGCAAACAACCTCACAATTTCTAGGGTGTTACAGGAATGTGTGTATTCAAAAGAATAAGTAAAACTCCTGTGATGGTCTAAAAACACCTTAGAGGAAGGGCAAAAATATTTTATAACAACCCAAAGTGAACAGTGAAGTAAAGAACATTGGCAGGGATTAGCACATGAGCCAAAACTAAGTGAAAGAGTGATAAATTCCTGCTAATGATAAAGGAAAATCAGCACCTTGAACGAAAACACACATAGATGATATTGCTTAAGTTGGCAAGGATAAATATACTTGTGTTACAATATAATTCTGACTCTCAAGAGAGTACTTTCACAGAAAATACTGCAGCTGAACATGTAGCCACATGCACTAAGTAATTTTTTGCTAAACCAGCTCTACATCTAATAGAAACCTGTTGCATAGTAAATTCTCCCAGAATTTAGTTAATGTTTTTTTAAGCAGTTTCATTACAGGTATAGAATGCAACCTGTAATTGATGTTATCCATAATGTTATAGGTAAGCAAGAAAATGGTGCCAAAAAACCCCAAAAAACCAACAATACCCAAAAAGCCAAATTGAAACCCCAAAACCCCTGAAACTAATAAAAAACCTGTGGAGTCATGCTCTTAACAAGCATGACTAACTTGTGGGGTGCTACGATGAGTCTGCCATGAAGGATAATTTGTTCCAGAGGGAATAGAAGACATTAATAGCCTGTCAGACCCAACACTAAAAGTAGAGACAGGAAAAAATAAAAACTTACTTTGACCTGGTGCCACCAAGAGAAATGACTATTTTATTAAAATGAAATGAGAATATGTTGTGAGACTTAGACAGTCACCAGTGGCATACTTTGGGTGAAACTACGACCAAACTGAGACAAACTTTAGAGGAAGGGTAATGTCTTTATAATTCTTGGGGAGATGTTTGAAAAGGTCATTTTCCCTAAGGAAGTGTCACTTGAGTAAGAGTTGCAGAAAATTGACACAGTGAAACTTGTGGGCATGGCTTAACCAAAAATAAATGGGACTGATGGTCCCAATGGGAAGACACGAAATTTTCTGGGACAGCATGTCAAAGGCTATGGTCACTTCAGATCATTTACAACTAATGAATAAAATATAAATTAGAAGAGGCTATACATATTTGAAATTCTGAATTATTTTAATGATGATTTTTGATGTTTTTAATGTTTTGCTTGGAAAAGAAACGTGATTCTGTTTTTTCAGTAAGTCTTTTCACATGTATGTTGAGCTAGTTCTAAATTTACAAGTTGTCTGATACAAATAGTATTGCTCAGTCCAAAACATCAGGAGCTAAATAATGCACAGTTTACTCAAATATCAGAACTCTGGGCAATTTCGAAGGAATGCAGCAGTAACAAAGTTACAGAAGAGATGTGGCAATATAATTTCTCATCTCTTTCCGTCTGAGAGTGAGTTTTAAGAAAAGCATAAAATAGTAGATTAACAGACTCAAGTTCATGGTTAAAACATCAGCAGTAAAGGAACCAGGGCAACATGAAAATAAAAATATCTAAATGTCTCCCAGACAACCCATTTAATCTTATCTAAAAAATTTCCCTATACCCTTAATAACTTTAGAAATATTTAGTACTCCTTCTGAAAACATTTGAAAAATGTTACTCTGACTTCCCTAGCAAACTCTTTCTATAATTTCTTTTCCCAGTTGTCTTTCTGTGGCATTAACATCACCAGGATAAACTGCTTAGTGAAGGATGAATCAGTTTCTACTTCTTTCAATCCCAGTGATGAGTATTACTGGTAGTGTAGATTGGATAGACTCTTGCCTCTGATATTCCTGAGAATGAATCTTCAAGCCACTAATTTTATAAAAAAAATATCTCTCTCAGAATGACTACGGTTGGTTTATATATTGTTTTTCAGGCCTTTCATTCACTGTCGTATCAAGTTACATCTAACTTTCAAAAAATGGCATTTAGTCTAAGAGTCTAAAATATGTTAGTATGCTACTTCCATCATCATCACATCTCAGCTGTTTTGTAAACACAGCAAAAGTACTTGCTCAGGTTGTAGCTTCTGCAGTACACATAACTGGAGCTTTTATCCTGCTGTGAAGTGTCACTGACATCCTCTTATCTTTGCTTCCATAGATCATTAATAAAAAGTTCTGCCCAGTCTTGCTTTCATACATGACAAAGCTAGGATAGAGTTAATTTTCTTCTTAGTAGCTGGTACAGTGCTGTGTTTTGGGTTCCATATGAGAATAAATGTTGAAAACACACTCATGTTTTAGTTGTTGCTAAGTAATTCTTAGTCTAAATTCAGGACTTTTCAGTTTCCCAGGCTCTGCCAGTGAGCAGGTGCACAAGAATCTGAGGGGGAAGCATGGCCAGGACAGCTGACCTGAGCTGACCAAAGGGATGTTCCACACCATGGAGAGTCATGCCCAGTACAGAAACTGGGGAGAGTTGGTCAGGAGCTGACAGTCACTGCTTGAGGATGGGATTGGGCATTGGTCAGTGCATGGTGAGTAATTGCATTGTGCAGCACTTGTCCTGGGTTTGTTTTTTTTTCTCTCTTTTTCCTTTTCTTTACACTTGTTGCTGGTTTTTTTTTTGGTTTGCTTTTTTTTAATATTACCATGCAAGCAGCTGCATGGTACTTGGTTGCTGGCTGCAGTTAAACTATGTCACCCTCATTCTCCTGTTGTATAACCAGGATTTCAAAACTCTGTTTGAAGATGATCTGGTTACAGTTTAGTGTGTGTATGTATGATAATGATATACCAAGTTGTATATTGAAGATGAAATGAATTGCATTTCATCTATGGTGTAAAACCTTATTCATCTGACTGCTGTATGCAGACAAAAAAAAAAAATCCCACTACAGTGACTAAATAGCACTTCAAGACCTCCTGCCCTGACAATTGTGTTTTATCACTTCAGTACTTTTATTCATTTCTTACTCATTTCAGCTGGGAATTCCATATTTCTATGGAGATTAATTTTACAGTCATAAAACCTTTGCTTCATTGTGCCTTTTTCCTTGTTATTTCCACACTAATATGATATTTTGGACGGGAAATGTTGACAGAGCTAACTACTGAATTAAAAAAAATCCTCATGTAAAGACAACTTCAAAGAATTGTTCAATTTCTAAGCTGTAAATCCTTATTTCCTTTTATTAACCTTCCAGTCAGACACAGAATTTGCTACAGGAGGAATCTAAAGAGATCCCTTAAATTTTAGGCTGTTTCCATTTATGTTAAAATCTTTCTAATCTTTACTGTATGGCCCAGGAGTTATTTTAATCCTAGATATGACAGGTAAATTTCTATTTAGAGAGAGGTAAAACAGATTGGGTGTATCAGGTGGATAAGTCAAGGATTCCAAGCCTCTCATGCAATCCTTAGCAACATTATTAATCCTAAGCAACTGACTTTGCGAATCTTCAATCAAAGCTGAATTTCTGCAGATGGATAAGGAGAGTGTTTTCCTTCATGGAGGGGGGCAATGGGTACTGCTGCAATGTTGACAATTTTCCCTGTCACTTTGGTTAACATGAACATTTCCAGTTGCCATCAGTAACAAAAACAAACAAGCAAACAACCCCACAAGCCAAAACTGTTATCCAATTCCTGCTATTCTAACTACAGAAGTTTCAACAGACTTCTTCTTTGCTCAAATTATCATCAAAAGAATATTCTTGTATAGCAGTAAAGACAAAAATAAAATCAGCGTAGTTCATACAAATTCATGTTTCTTACATTATATCAAATTGAAGAACTGTCTGCTTTTGATTGCTGTGTTTTGCTATCAGTTGTATATTTGCTTTGGAACATAAGCTCTACAATGCCTTTGATGTGAAATGTCTGGCAGGTGTATCCATGTGCTCTGCACAAACAGCAAGCAAGCTAGGAACCTTGTGTGACAAAAAAAGCAGGCAAGTATTTGGGTAGTGATGAGACAGTGTTTGAATTTCCACAGCGCCTTTGAAGAGGCTGGTGCACAGTGGCTCAAGATTTAGTCTGAAATACAGGATGGCTCTTCCATGGGGTCTAGGAAGGCTGGTGACACTATTTTCTACCTCCTTGTTCCATGTGCATTCAAGAACCTGGACTGTGTTTGCTCCTTTCTAGGACGGATAAGGAAAGAAATTCGATATTGCACTAATGGGTATTGAGATAGCCTATTCCTGCCCCTGTTTGTAAATCTGATATTCTCTCATGCTCTTATGACATATCTGATTGCAAATCACAGAGGTACAGGCTGTGTCTCCCATAGCTGGATCAGTATTCACTCTCCTTTTGTGCCTTCCCTGCCCTGTAAACTCCAAGTTTACTTGGCATTAAGTCTAACTTTAGCTCTGTCTTCACACTGCTTTTAACTTGTGCTAGTTCAGAACAAAAGCTAAAATTCAGATAAGCGGACACTCATGATTTTCTAAGGGGGCAAAGTTTTGATGCTGATAGAGAGAAGCTCATCTCAAGATAGCTATTGGGGTCACCTATGTGCTCAGAGAAAATGTTGAATCCTGGAGGAAGAGCTGGTGAGGTGGTTTGGCTCACTGCTGTGTTGAGAATAACCCAACACGTCATCTAATTCTGTTATCAGCTTTGCTCCAAAGTGACATGCACATAAGCACAGTGCCCAGGTGGACTTAGGATCAAGAGTGCTACTCCACAGGAGGATTTTCACACTCAAACTTGCTTAACACAAATGGTGTCAGTGTAATGAAAAGCCTCCACCTCCTTGTTGGAGAAAATGGGATAAAGCCATTAGGTTAAAAACCATTCTTTCACCATGTAACTTAATGAGGCCTTCCCTTCTCACATATTTCAGCTACACAAAAAACTCAAACCCAAGCTTCAGGCAAATAATAATCAGTTTTTTTGTTTGTTTGTTTGTTTTTTAATTGAGAAAATCTAATTGCAAATCTTCCGTAGACTTTTGAAGCGTAGATGAAATAAGACTTTGCATATTCTCTTCCAGCTCGTAGAAGTGATAGTAAGTGACTGGTTATTTGGAGGTGTAGAAGCCTATGGGGTCAAAAAAGAACCTATGGACCATGCCTGGCATTCAGCAGTTAATCAACCCTTCAGGAAACTTTTGAAGTTAGAAATAACTCCTTAAGATGCACTAAAATAAAAGCTCTTCATGACCTATGAGTCAGGATACAAATGTCCTTTATGCCTTGATATTTCATTTTACAATGTTTTTATTATGGAACAATGGAACAAGTCATGACCAAAACTTTAGTCATTAACTCCTTTCTGACCAACTACCAATTTGGAAAGTGGTGACCACATGATTCATATATATAATGCCAAAACAGGAGCAGCATGAATGTTAAATTATTTGCCATGTTCACAGACTGTCAGATGGGGCAGATAGCCAGCTTTTCAAAATAATCACAAAGCTATCTGCACAGCTGTATCATATTTTCAGCTTGTACTCCTTTACTACTGCAACCAGCATCCAGTGTTCTCAACCCAGTGCTTTCTTTGATGAACACAGCAAATAATTTCAATTTCATATTTCTTCCTGCTATAAATGAAAGAAAAAAAAAGTGTGACTGTCTAGTCTGATCTATAATTTCCTCTGAAGCAATATTGCAAAAATTTCCCATTTGCAAAGCAGGAATAAAAGAGGGAGGTGATAAACAACAACCATAGAAGTGTTGTATGGATGACACGAATAGATGAGGAGCCTAAACTAATTGTGAGAAGTGGGAAGAATGAATTGGAGTGACAACACATAATCAAATTCTCTTTTCATTGTTTCCTATCTCATTTCTGCAAAGTGCGTTGAACTTATGATTGTCTATCATTAAAGGACAGAACATTTGCCTTTATTGTACCCAAACTGCTTCAGTTGCTATTTATCAATCTGTTTAATTAGTAAATAAATTGCTGCTCCCAATTGTTTTGGAGATGCTACACAGTACCCCAAGATTATAAGGTAAGAAAATGCATTGGCAAAAATATTACAACTTGATATAATGCAATTATGTTACCTATAATCTGGAAAACAAATCTATCACTATAGCAGTTCTACCGCCCAAGCACCCCAGTCAGGAACAAGCCCCATGAAAAGCTCTGTGAGACACCCTGGCTGAGAGAGCTGACAGTGTGAGGCTATGGCAGGAAGCAAGTGGATATGGGCAAACAGATGGGCAAAGTGGAAGCTAACAGTGAAATGGTTATGATTAGTGTAATAGTTTCCGAATATTTGATCATGAGCCTGCTGCGAGGGCAAAGAAAAAAGCCTTTATTTTATCCTTCCATAAAGGGATGGGTGTTGATAAGATAATTAGGGTAATGATGTAATTAAAAGCAAAGCTGGAGTCCCAAAAGATATAGTTTATAATATGAGTGAGGAATATTACCCCATATGATGTTTTTAATATTCAGTACAGTCTGGCTTTGAGAAACATCACAAATGCTCTAAGGCAGACTTAAAGATGTCAGCTTCTAGAGGGAAAATTGGGCTGTTCCTTATTCCTTAAATAAATATTTTAGGAAAGTGCAGTGGGTAGAGAGAAAAGGTTATCCAGTTGGCAAGGACAAGCACAACTACCACCTAACTGTTCCTAAAAGGGCACTTGGCAAACTCTAGACGTCAGGGAGAGTCAGTAAGGGAGCGGATTCAAGCTGGAGAATTCTCCCTTCCAGAGCATTTTGGCTGCATTGATGGAAGCACACTGCAATTGATACAATGGGATAGCCGTGCTCACCCTTTCCACTCAGCAGCCCAGCACAGCATTAGCAGGCTTTTCTGGAGGAAAAATACATCTCAGTTCTCCCAGCTTCAGCAGAAGGGAGAGTTGTGCTAAAATAAATCAGTCAAGCACTTAATAAGAATGACCTGTGAACTCCCTTCCCGTCAGAAATGGCCTTATTGTCAAAAAGCTGTTGTAAGTGAGAATATTTGCTCCTTGAGATTTATTTTTTCATGATTGCCTAAACTAACTACCCTTTCTATTCCTCAGGGCAATGTGAAGTCTGTGCTGATGCATTATAAAATGGCTTTGTTTGCCAGAACCCTTTGGCCACTGAGGGTTTCTGAGCATTCACATTGATTGGAATTCATTGGCCTCTACAGTGTCCTCACCATCAATATGTTATATCCATAATACAGCAGGGAGAAAAAACCCACTGAACAACACACACAATAAATAAAAGTATCCTTACTTCAAAACATAATTAATCAAATTGCTGCAACATTAAGATAACTTTGAGGTATCTCTCCTTCCTGTAAACCTCTGTCTTAATAAACTAGATTACACAGGCACAAATTCTCAGTCCCTAGGTTTTAACTCAGCTTCCCTTCTATAGACAGTTTAAGTCAACAGAAAGACTGTCACCTACTCAGAGGGCTTTGGATCAGCTTTGGGAGCTCAAAGTTTTCCTGAAACCTGACAATTTAAGCATAACTACACCTATTCAGAGATAAGATTAAAACTACTTGAAAAATGGTACTTTTTCCTCTCACACTTCACAGGGAAAAAAACCCAATTTTTTGTTTATAATCAAAAAAACTTTGACTCACAGATCTTCCTTCAAATAAATTGACTTGAGAAAAAGAATTCTAAAAGCTTAGAAAAAGCATGGAAATGTTCTTGGTCTATTTCTTGAGTTGATTATGTATTTATTTTCTTAAAAGAAAAACAAATATAAATATGAAGAAGTATTTTTTAGGCTACTCTAAGACTAAACTGAACTGAACAAAAATTTAATGCCAAATTCCAACACGCCCCAAACAAAAAAACTCACACCCCCAATCTTGCCATTACAAATTTCTAAATGGTATTTTTTTATGCACTTGGAATCAGGAAAGCCAGATAGGTAGCATGAGATCTTTGCAGTGCACACTTTGGTTTAAATTTCTATTTTTTCATCCAGTTTCCAAAAATAAGCACACTCCTCCATGAAGAGGGAGAGGTTCAAACCTCTTTTTTCCTGGTTCAAGGCAAGGGTCAAAGGCAGGAATCCCCCCTTCCCTAAGGCTGCTGCAACCATCACAATCTACAGTAGTCTTTGAATGCATTTTTTCTCCAATGCGCACACAGAGGGTCTTTCGTTTTGCATAAAATACTTCAATATTTATTGAGACAGCCAGAGAGCGTGAAAATGACTGTATAAGACAGTGGTTAGACCCGTCCCAGGGGATGTGAGACACTTGGGTTCCCTTCCCAGGTCAATGAATTTTTAATTGTATTCTAAAAAGTGGAACAGCCTTAAGAGGAGATACAAAGCCTGACAACTTCCTGGAAACCAGATGAGCTTTGTTCAAAGCCCAGATGTTAATCAAGTATAAGGAGAAGGTGAACCCCCTTTTCCTGGGTTTTCTTGACTGCCCTGATACCTGAGCCATAGGATTGAATAAGATATGATTATAATATACATCTCTCTGGTTTACAAAGGAAAGTAATTTGGGCATTTGACTGCTTTCATTGATTGTTTTCAACACAGGTAAACACAAAATAAATAACTTTTCAAATGTCCAAATATCAGAAAGTTAATATTTTGGTTCTTAGCAAATTAAGGCCAAGGTGAAGAGTCAACCATTTTCACAGCTCATGGAAGAATATTTTATTTTACCATTTCCCAAAACTGTTACTTGATTTTTCTTTTCGTATTTTTTTTTTTCCTTCAAAGAAAACGTTCTTCATAGAAAGCAAATACAGAATATTGTTCAAAACAAAGAAACAGCTTTTGCTTCATGTACCCATTCATCCTGGAAAATCTTCGTCTATGAGTAAACATCTACATTAGAAAGGGTTTTGGTCCTATTTTCCTAATTCCTATGGTTACGCACATCCCATACCGTGATGGGATATGAAATGAATTAAATTCAGCATGTGTAACACTAGTGAAAGGCAATGAACTTTACATCAGGAAGGAACTGGATTCATGCTATATATAAGAGGAATCAAACAGCCTTCAAGTCTGAGTTTCATGAGACACAAGAGGTATGCACCTTTTTCATTATAATTGAATGTAAGTGCTTGTATGGTTTTTAACAACCAGTGATTGCTCTTGCGGTTTTATGGCCTGGTCATATGCCCACTGAAATCAACAGAATGAGCTGTGAAAGGCTTCTGAGCTTGCTTGAAAGTGCAGCTCAGTGACACAGAACAACCCAGCTGCCTTATCAACAGAAAAGATTTGAACAAAATGTCGAAAAAATAAATTTAAAAAAATTGCTAAAGCAAAGGTGATTGCTTACAGAGTTTAAAATTTTTAGATCTACATGGTTTATACTTTCCCATGCTCCTTTTCCCATCAATAATCCAACCATTCATCTTCTGTGAAATCTAAACCTTCTGTGCTTCATGTTTTATTCATCCTAAGGTGCTTAATTTATACCAAAGGACAGCAGAGGGGCTAAGAGTAGCCTGTGTAAGGGGAGATGCCTTTAAGGCTATTATTCATGCCCTTTGATCTCAAGTTTTCATTCAGGAAACTTTGGTTCTGTGGGTAATTAGAGGCTGCCACTAACTTTTACTCTATAAATTACAATAAATCTGAAGAAAGCCAAGGATGTTGGAGACTGTAGCCATATTTTGAAATCTACAATACTCAGAGCAATTATAAATATGTTCTAAAACCCCAAAGTTAATTCTGAATCAAGGCTAGTTATTTTCTTTTAAATCTATATTTCATAATGTAATTTGTAAGTATTATTATATCCAAAAGTATTTATGACTGTTTATTTTATATACCACTTAGGTTGACACCTAACAAACTACAGTATGATGGATGAAGACTGACACAAAACTTAAACTTGCCCATGGAAATATATGTTGTGAACTGTACACAATCAATTATTTCAGACAAAGCTCATGCTGTTTCCTCTTCTAAGACACTACTACATATTTAGGTTTTCAGCTTGAAAGCCCATTTTGGCACCACTAATGAAATAAATTATGTTTCTTGTCAGATCTCCCACTGGGTGGCGTGTGGTACCTCATGTATGTTCATTTGTCACCCTCAAATAGAATAATACTTCCTGCAGGTTCCCAGAGCAGATAACTGCCCAAGTGGAAGTTAATTAAGTCATTGGTTCACTTTGCTCCAAAGGATGTTAAACCACCGATGCTAAATGAGAAACTTGCAGTATCACACTGGAGATACATCCAATTAAAACACCAGAAGAATTCACATGTATATAGAGCTGTTCTCTCAGATTATGGGGAAGCGAGGACTAATAGATAATAAGTAATTTGTAATGGAAAATAAAACCAGAAAATAATCTTAAAGTCAGCAGAAACTGTCTTCCCTGAAAAATGTAGATGGAAAAAATCTGCTGAAAAAGTTGCACTTTGTCCTATTTCAAATTTGCAACCTGACACAACATTTTGTTGTGTCATGTTTCCACTAGTGATTTTTGACTTATCTTCAGTAGATAATAGAGTCAGTTTTTCTAAGTGCAAACTCATCCAAACCCAAGGAGTTGGTTTATTTCCTTAAATATAACCTAAGGGAAATATTTACAATTTATTAAATACTTAGGATTTGCTGTTAACAAAGTAATGGAATCATTCTAATTTTTTTCCCATGGAAGAGGAGAATACTTCTGTTGCTTCAACAGTTAAGGAAAAAAAGTTTTATTTCTACTCAGGAGCATAAAATAGTAGCCACATAGCCCAGAGTGATTTTTTAGTCAGAACACAAAGTACACAAATACTTTTGTCTCTCTAGTAACTATAGGCAAAACACTTCTACCCTTTACCAATTTGTTCAGCTCCCATTACAATAACAAAACCTGGCAGGCAAAAAAATTTGACAATTTGCTTTATACTTTACTATAATCTTTCTTCTGCTTGACAGTAAGACTAATTGAAGACCAAGGAAAAGCTAAGAACAATAGAAATTAAAATCCCTCTGCTTCTGGGTTCCTAGTTCAAAATCATATTCCATTTCCAAATGAAAACTCTGCTTTGGGTTAGAGATGGCCTTCGGTGTCCCATGTGCTGATTGGAATAAGTCTGGGGATGTTTATCAAGCCCTCAGGGGCATATTGCAAAATCTTAATAGTAGGAATAGAGTGGTTGGTCACCTCTACACATGATGGAAGTACTGTGAGGAGCTACCCATGCTATAGAGATTTTGTCCTGAAGGTAACTGGATTGGCAAAATTTATACACGAAAAAAAGTGAAGAAAAAGAAAAGCAAAATATCTGTGTAATTTAGCATATGGGCATAAAGGAAAAATGGACCAATCTTGCTGTCTTTAGAGAGGTTTCATGCACTGTTCACAAGGAGCGAACAAGGCTGAATATAGGATTTTCCATTTTCCATTTCTGTGAGAGGACTATATACTGCCAAAGTTACTAATTTTGTATCACACCAACTTAGTGAGAAGTTGTCCTGCAACATAAGCATAAACAGAACCTGATCTGCATTTTATCAGGGTAAAACCTCTGGTAGATAGTTGTATGTAACACCAAAGAGCTCTTTTGTGGGCTACTGCACATGAGAACTTGTCCTGTGGAAGGATAGAGCACAGGGCCTTTCCATGCCAGGCTCTTCCATCGCAGACAAAACTACTCTCCTAAACAGAGAATGCTTGTTCTAGGCCCAGAACAGTCTGAAGGTCATAAAGATGAGCATGGTTTAGGACCTGCTAGGCAGTAATGAAGAGGTTATGGACTTCTGGTAATGCTGCCTGCAAATGTGAGGAAGAAAAAAAAAATTAAAATTGTTACCTGGGACTCTGAAGTGCCCTATCTTCTGCACTAAGAGTGTCTATCAATTAAGGGCAACCAAGTTTAGATACAAACCTGGTGCATTCTGGAGGCACTCACTCACTTAATTGTTCTGTCTGCCATTGAGGAAACAAAGGTATTATTAGAAGTCCAGATTTTAACTGATTTGGCTTTCTCTAAATAGAATGGCAAATATGTAGCATGCAAATTGCAAATTATTTGCAACAGCTGCTGTTTGCTTAATTCTCCTCTGCTTGCTGGGTTTGGTTCTCATTCACCTGAATCACAAGTGTAGGTGGCTGGTTCATATGCAGGCTTTGCCCCAGCATGGATGGGAGGGGGGTGGTGAGCAGATAGGTCTATTGGGAAGACTTTTAATTCTAGATTCAGCCCTGATGTCTCCACATTCAGTCAGTAGAGCATGCACAGGACTTCCTGCTTGTCTTGTTCATGTAGCCTGGAAACTTTTACAGATATTGATTGTATCCAAGTACAGTGCCTAACTCAATGGAACTGGTCAAAGCTGGAGCCTCCCTGCAAGAAAACTGATCATAATGCAATGTAACTTCTCAAAATCACTGCAGTAAACACATTACTACATCTTTAAAAATGAAATACACATTTATGGTGAATGCCTCCAGATAGTTTCAAAACTTTTCCAAGAAGAATTGCATAGAGGTTGTTATTACTTAATGCAAGGGTGTTTATAGACATGAGGTTACAATGAAATTAAATTAATTCCAAACAAATAAGGAGGGGATATATATTTCCAAGGACACCACATCCTTAACAAAGACCTCTGCTTTTATCCTCAGCACTAGGAGTTGAGGGCTGCACATAAGCTTTGATCAACCTTAATTAACTCTGGATTGGATCTGTGTCTGTGAATTGTTTATAGTATCTTGGCTGAAAGCGAGATGCTAACCAATACATCTACAGGAAAAAAAAACCCAACAAACTCTAAAACAGTTTGACTTGCTGGATTAATATTATGCCAGCTACGCTGAAAAAAAATTAGCCTTAAACTTGTTGCTGTTCATCTTATTTTTAAAAAGGAAATCCTTACCAATTAGGATTTGTAACAGTGTTTCCCATGTGCAATATTTCTGTTGGAAAACTTGATGAGAAGCCCTTGGTATTGCTCTGTGGCTGGGCCATGCCCTGCAGCTGTGCCTGGAGCAGAGTGTCAAACATTGAGGCTCCAGTTGTTTTGAGAAGCCAGCTGGGTGTCAGTGGGTGGTTTCCCAGCTGGCATCTTCTCAGGACTCTTGCCCAGGAGTCCCTCTGGCTGGTCAGGCAGCTTGAGAGTTGAACGTGTGGCTGGAATAACATCATCTCATTGCTGTGCTCAGCTGACCTTCACAGTGTTTTTGTTTTGACTCATATTTGCTTGTAAGGAATTTGCTTTTTCTGTCATTATATAAATACACAGACAGATGCAGGCCAAATCCTGAATCCTTAGCTTTGCAGGCTCCAAGCCCAGCCACAAACCCAAGCCCTGGCTGGGATCTGCACTGAACAGCATTGGCAAACACAGTGGCTGTGTGGCTTTATATGCACCCAGCCCTGACACCTCTGCAAGGAATCCTGCAGGATCACAGGTACCTGCACTGATCCTGCTGCAGAAACATCCATGGGGCTCACTGGCAGCTGGCAAGAAAGAATGAGACCAGCCAGATCTTCTTCTCTCAACACCCAGCACGACCAAGCACTCTCGGTGAGCTGTGAGAAATCACCTGTACCACAGTAACTCCCATAGTTGTGTTTATACAATGCCAGCAATCTCTGCTCAGCCAAGAGGGATAGATCCCTTCCTGTGGGGAATTCACAGATCTGTTCATTAATAGACAAGGCACAGCAGAGGCTTGTAGGAAAGAGACACCTTCAGAGAAACTGAGAGCAGGTACCGAACAAGTGTACATTTCTGAAAGCACCAGTGCCAAAACCAGGATGTGTAGTAATCATGGCTGGTTTTGTTCTCTCATTCCCATACATTACTGCAGGCATCAGTGAAGTCATAACAGGGTTACAGAAGTAAATCCAGAAAATGCTGCTTTAGTCAGGGCTTTTTGCACCTCTTAGACAGGAGCAGTTCCAGTGACCGATCTTACCTGCCAGAATCAAGTCCTGGGATTAGCTGTGCTCAACGATTTTCAAACTGTGGTTCTCCAAAGTGCTGGTAAATCATCCGTATGTGGTCTCTGGTCTATTAAACAGCATGATCTCATCAGCCCTAAATAGCTGAGCTAAACTCTGTGAGAAACTTTGAGAGCTGACAACAGACTCAGTACCAAACTGTGGGTGTCACTGTCCTCCACAGTACTGTCATTAAAGCAGGCTGTGGGTGGAAGCTTGGAATCACCACTACTGAAGAAAGAAAAGACATTCTATGGCAATATTAAGCTACATTAAGCTTTCCCTGGACTGAAGCTCTGGGCTCCAGGGTGTTGAGCCCACTGGCTTGGATGTGCCATGAAGACAGACAGACATCCCAATGAGGCGGAGGAGATGGTGGTCCAAGCTTCTGGCACTCTTGCTTGTCTCACAAAATGCTTCTATTCAGCTCCGAAGAGATGCTTGACTTCAGACAGATCTTAGGATGTGGCAGGTTTGACTTTAGGCACTAATAGGCATCATTTTTCCCTCTGTAAGGGCCCTCAGCAGTGCTGCCCTCAGCTGATGGCATGAGGGGGGCCTGGGTATGGGATGCTCTCATCTGACCAGGTCCTTCCCTTCTGCTTCCTCTTCTGCTTCTTAAAAACTTTGGCCTTAGGAGCCCTAGAAGGTTCTAAGATGTCAGCTCCAACTTCAGCTTTGAGGTTTACCAAGGAAGTGTGTAATGTGAAGAAAACATATCAGAAAGCACTGAAGGCAGAATGAATGCAAATTTTTTTTTCAATAGAAAATGTTTAATTTTTTGTTTGCTGCTTATGCCTCAGACATGCAGCAATAATTTGAAGTTTAATTTTACCCCCTGCTCCCAGTGTAATCTCTGGTCTAGAGTCAGATATGTCCTCTTTTTTCCTTTTTTTTAATGTAACATTTGCATGGATACACTTATTAAAAGAAATCAGATGTTTGAGAAAACAAACAAACCAATACAAGTAATTCAAACTATGCAACGAGAGAAGAAAATAACCCACAAGAGATTGAAAAGTGATAATTTCAATGTCTTCAATTGAAAAATAATTTTGGAAGAGGGTTGCCTTTGCATATAGTTGGATCCCTTTCTCCCAAAGAATTTAGTCAATATGTGCTAGCCTATTTAAACTAAGATATTGCACAGAAGCATCTTTATATTGATGATATTTTTAAATTTCAAGGTTTCTGTGGTCATTTTCTGATGAGAGAAGTAAAAAAATAATAAGAATAAAGTACTGAAAAGCAGACCCTTATGATAGGAAAATATGATTTACAGCATTTGCGACTCTGGAGGTATGGCAGAGGCTGAAAGGCTTTTGCTTTTATGCTTGTTTTTTGTTTTTCTAATGCACATCAGAAACACACTCAAGCTGTTCCCGGGAATTGGAGTTGTCCAGTATATCTCTGATCATCTCCAGCTCATTATAATGTGACCTGTGGGCCTGCGTGGTGCTGTGCCCTGCAGTCCTCCTGCTCCGAACACCCTAACTAGGGACTTGTTGGGACATGCAGACTGGATGGGACCTGCAGCAATTTTCTTTTGTGGGAAACCCAGAGCACAGACAGGGGGACTGGAGGCGCCTACTGTACCACGCCAGGGAGTTGGGCTGCTCCCAAGTCTCTCCATCTGAAATGCAAACTCCATTTGCCATTTCCCCCCCAAGCTTTATTTCAATTTGCATACACCTATGCTGGAATAATAGATGTACTGTGCATAAATATCCTAACTGGCACACAAACAAAGATGTTTATACATAAGCAAATTCATCCTTTGTTGGCTATTAGAGTCATTAGTCTCTTTCAAAAACTTGAGTCATTCCATTCATGGAGCAGAAAAAGTACTACTGACCTCAGCGACCCATCACAGACAAACCAGTGAGCAGCCAGTGATGGAGAAAGAAAGCAAATTCTCACTTGAAAAAAAATTTAATGAAAAAATCCATGAGCTTAAATTTGTTTGCATAAACTGTTTAAAGAATCACAACTCACAGCTTAGTGAGGAAACTGATTTTTTAAAGAAATTAACGACAAAGAATGAAGATCAAGGTCTTGGTCTGAAGCTCATTGCAGTCATTGGAAAGAATCACGGTTTAGTGGGTTTGGTGAATGCTTCCCACTTTCAAATCTGTTTGAAAAACCACAATTTCAAACCCTTTTAACTGTGCAAGGAGATGGACCATCTTTCCAAAACACTTAGAGATGTTCAATATCCACAGAAAAGGAAAGTTGGTTTGAAGAGATATGTTGGCGCATAAGGGAAAAGGGGGTGTGTGGGGAAATGAAGGAAAAATAAGACATTATTTGCTTCATGTCCCTGCAGAGTGGGATGAAGGACAGAGAACATAAATTTAGGCCTGTGCTGCTGGGAACAGGAGAGGTGTCAGAAATCACACATTTTGCAGTGTGTTCCTCTACAAGAAAGTCCTTTGAGAGAAAAGCCTCTAAGTGTGTGAGCAGAACCCATAAAATTTTACACCCACCCCCCCAAAAAAGGAAGAATCAAGAGTCCAAACCTGCCACAGAAACCTCGACCCTTCGTTTAAATTTGTCTGCAATGCATTTACAAGACATAGGTTTAAAAAGGCTGCATGCTTGCAATAAAAGTTACATCTATAACTTTTTCATTGTAGCAAGCTGTTCTTGCCAGTGCCAAGATATTATTTTTTATACACAACAGCGTGCATATATGGTTTTAAAATTCTGTACAGTAGTTTCATACCAAACTCTTCATTGTTTATATAATTTTTCATGTCAAAATGCATTCTGTGTTCCAGAAAAAAATGGAATATATCATATTTTAATAATTTTGCATAAATTGTGTTTACTGTGGGTTTAAAAAAAGCCTTTTCCTTCCAACTACCAATCTGATTGAAAACAATTATGCTTCTGGCACAAGACTCTGAGCAATATTCAGCACAAATTACATTTCATTCTATTATTAATAGATGTGATATGTGAGAAATGAAGATGTATGTCTACTTGTTTCTGCTTATAATTATAGCAATGCCATTCCTATTTTCCCTCTTTTATACATGATTTTTAGAATCTTTGAGTTGGATATGTATGTGTTTGTGATCTCTTATCCAAAGGGCAAAATGACAATGAAAATAAGAGCAGCTATCCTGTTACAAGATTAATTTGGGTATGATAAATGAGTGTTTTTAGAATGAATTGCATAGGTTACCACTTAAACAGGTCTTGGCAGCAAACCAGCCCTTTTCTTCAACAAAAAGGGGGGGAAAAATGTAGAGAATGTATAAATGAGTTGATTGCCCCAGGATGTCTCTCTCAAGAAGGATTAGAGAAACCTACTGGGGCATTTTCTATCCCCACAAAAGCACTATTTGTGCTACAAAAGTTCACCCCGATAATCATGTTACTACAGAAAAAAAGGGAAAAAAAGAAGGTTTTCTGCTCCTGTATAACCTCTTGTAAGACATTCGAAGTCATAGATGCCACTAAGTCAGCTGTGTACTGCAGGCCCAGCCTATCCAAAGAGTGGGAGTGAGAACAAGTTCTCTCAAATATTCTTCAGCAGAGACAGGAAAAGCCAAGCAATACATTTTCCTGCTATCATTGAAAAAGTACTGTGAAATCGAACTCCACAGTCCAGGCACAACTTCATCAGGGCTGTGCAGGTTTTAACTTCCAGGTCTTAACTGTACTGTGTCTTTAGGTTTAGGCTCACATGTACACTGTAAGAAAAAAACCAGGAGCAGTATTTGAAGGGCAGCTCCCGGTCACGCACATTCTTACTCCTAAAGCTCTTTGTTCCAATTGAGACACAGGGATTTCTGAAATGCCCAATCAGTTATGAGTAAGACTCCAGCATGGCTTAAGGCCAGTCATGATATACATTTGATGAGATGGGACATCTGTGTTTCAGTTTGGTCTCTTTATAAGAAATTTATTGGCAGGAATAAGTCTAAACCATTGTCCGGGTATGTGACAAGACAACTGGAAAGTTTTTTGGTGGAGCCTTGTAATTTTTCTTTCCTTTACTTTTTTTTCTTGCAAGATTTCTTCCTATAGCTATTTAATGAAGATAGAATGTTTTCCTCACCCTGTTCATTGCATTTTTTCCTCTAATCTTTCTGTACTTAAAACTTTATAGTTGCCATAGATGTTTAGACCAAGAGCCCAGTTTCTTTCTGAGGAAGACATCAGTGGACATTCATGAAAATATTATAAGAAAAATGGAAAGAAAAAGTGAACCATCCTCCCAGCAGAGTATAGTCAGATTTTCTGAGGGCACAGCTGATAGGCCTCTTGTCCATGGCTTTTTGCTTTGTAACATTTATTCTTCACTTATTTGGCTCAAAATCTATTTACACTGGGCTTCAAATTATGCCTTTTTTGGCTGTGCAAAAAGAGATCTCATTTTAAAAAAAGGTGTATTAGATGGTAATTTTGCTGCGGTCTCCTGAGCCTTAGGTTATGGAAAATTCAACAACTTCTATATCCTTTTAGGTTCTTGAAACGGGCATGGCAAGAAAAGGCCAAACAGTGGAACAAGATGTAGCAAAAAGTAGGGACAAAGAGAATTGTCGAAAACATGATAAGCAAAACCAGAGATGAAGAAAGACTGGTGATGGGCATATGCTTAGAAGAGAATGGAGAGGTTTTTCAGAGGTGAGAGGACTTGAGATGGGATCTAAACAACCTGAACACCAACACCGTCTCTTGACCACTTCTCTGTGGTCTCTGCAGATATTTTGTTCATACCAGAGTGCTCTGTTCATTAAAATTCATTCATCTACAAACAAGCAAAACAAAAGACCCAAAACCAGATAAACAAACCAATCAAATGCTGATGCATAACAGAGGGGAAAATAAAAGGAAAGATTCCCTCCCTGGCCCCAGCTGTTCATATTTATATTCACTTGGCAAACACTTGAAAGGGTTTCTATCTGATGCATTTGTGAATGTCTGAGGGGGAAAAAATGATCCTGGATAGATTCATACCAAGATATTGTTAATTTCATGGCAATCACAACCATCTTGATGATATATTATATTTCTGTTGTTCTGTGTTTCAGCTACACTATGAGTTTATGGGATGGAAAAGACAAGGATGCGGCTTTCAGAAGCTGTTTATTTCAGGATGACCTGTGTAAAGGATTGCCATCAGTCCATGGCATGTGGTTCATATCAGAATGTAGGGAAAGGTACAGGTATTTTTTAAGTGTGAGAATGGTATGCTCACTTCAGAAACAAATGCCACAGGAACATTTTTGTTAAGTAGGAACGGAAACATGGCCTCATGGACCAGCCTTTGGGTAGCAAAACAGGATGTCAGCTACTTTGTTCCACTTGCCCCTGGCACAGTATTTGCATATGAATGAACTGTCTTGAATTTGAATATAAGCCATCCAAGAGAGCTGGTGCTCAGTCCAAAAAAAATAAATATTTTCCCTGAGATCTGAAGAGAAGGTAAATTTATTCATAAAATTATGACTGTGAATTGTGATTCTGCCACTTATATTTGAGTGTTGAAGACAGCAGTCAAATTTCCCACTGTGACACAAACCACTATTGACAACAGAGAAACGTGTCTATGTGGAAAGCTCTCTGGCATGTATGCTGTCATAAAATTTATGACTGACTTTAAGACAAAGAACATTCTGATTATAGGCACTCCTTGGAAAGGGTGAGTGAAAAAAAAAAATATTAATTCTCTTTGTGTTTTGCATTTCAGTTAACAAGACAGCCTCATCCAAAACTCAGTTAAGCAAAATATTATATTCCAATTGTTTCACTGAATGCTGGGACCCAGGGTCCTCAGAGACCCAGATGTTACACACACCAAGGAATATAGAATTCCTGCCCCAAATAATTTGCAATATAAACCTTGGAACCATTAGTGCATAACTGAGACTTTTTTTTAGACCTACAGATATCAAAGCAAGTAGTTGCTTGTGCCTGAAAGCTGAAGACAGTAGCAGCATTTGGAATCAGAAAAGACAAATGAAGGAATGTCCACCATTCACCACTGAAATTTTAGGAAAGTAAGCAGAATGATCATTAAATCTTGTCAAGCAAGATCATTTTCCACATATAAATTTCAAACTTCCAGCCAGATGCAGGTGCTGTCACCCTAAAAACAAATCCCAAATTCTTTGAATATTCCGAGTTCCCTGATTTAGTTTTCTTAGAAACATAGGATGATTTGGGTTGGAATGCATCTTTAAAGATCATTTAGTCCAGCCCCCAAAGGGGGTTGGATGCTGTCCCTAGTCACCCTTACCAAGAGAGGGAGTTTTATATTAGACATATCCCCAGGGACACACTGGGCAATTATACAGGGACATGAAGAGTATGTCACATTGCTTAACATTTTATAGCTCCAATCTCATACATTTTTGGAGGTAGGTAGGAAGACAGATTAGGTACAAAAAGTATGTATGTCTGGACACACAACATCTTTCCAGTGTCAGTATTTGATAGGGTTAAGTTGGTCTGCACTGCTGGTTACAAGTTGCTCTGTTCAAAGGATCAAAAACTACAAAATAAAAAAAATACTCAAGATGTCCTATTAAGAACACAGTAAATGCATTGCTGATATTGCTTTTAGTTGTTTATACCTCGTGCTGCAGATGGTGTGTATCATATAGATAATGAACACTTGCAAAGAAATGTCACGTACACTGTTGAGCATTCAAAGCAATTTTCTTTTCTTGATTTGTTTTCTTCTTTTTTTTTTTTAGAATTATTTTTCCTGTTTTAATGCTACTTCTGACAGCAGATACCAAGTCACCTCAGTCACCAGAAAACAAGTGGTTCTGATTTTTCTTCATTGTTAGTTGGATGTTTGCGGTTTTGCAGTCATGGTTGTTAAACTTCATTCAAAAGAAGCCCAAGGTAAACATCCAAAGGCTCTTTTTACATTCACCCATTTTGAACATTTTGTCCTCTCTCAGGAAAAATTTTTATTCCAGGCCTGCAGGGACTAAAAGATGTTGTGGTCACCTCTGTGTGCTTCAAGAGACACAGGAGGGTTGTATGAATGCTCAGTTAATGAGAAGGAGGGAATCCTGAGCTCTGCAAAGGACTTTGAACTTGCCCACTGACCACAGCAAGCTGTGCTGCTGTATCCAAAGAGCAGTGATTGCAGAGGACATACACGTGCTCAGCACAGGCACAGAAGGTGGCACCTGCTTTGGGACTCCAATCATCCAACCATTACTCATGTCTTTATTAAGTTAAAACTGAATTATTGCTCAGCTCTTCATCTCTGACTGTGCCTATGAAGCATTCTGAAACTGCTTCTAATATTTATAGAAATATTTACTATGGAAACAACTTTGATACTCACTAAGTACAAATTGAAGCATTCCAGGCTATATTTTTATATGATATTTTTGACCTTAGGTAATACCAGCTGTTGGAGAAGCCTGGTCATTAGTGGAATGCTGTCCTGCAAGAAACAGAAGGACGTATTGAAGCTTCAAAGAAGTAAACATATTTTCTTAGGTAATGTGAGTCAATATTTCTGTTATTGAAGCTCAAAAAGCCATAATATACAACCACTTTCATTAACAGATTTCACAGATTAAAAAAGAAAAATACCAACCTCTGGAAACGGGGATTTTATATAAATAAATAGAGTATCTATCATAATGCTCAGACATTTGGAAAGAGAGTTAATGTCTACTGAACTTTGGAAGAATGTGACTTTGAAATTATCACTAGAAGAAAGGACATTTACTTTCACTTTGACTGTCATTGGACTTGGGCAGCATGAGGCTAATGCTGTGTCCATCCAAAGTTTTCCCTCATCAAAATGTTCCCAGTACTTAAAATGAGTCTAGTTTTTACAGCCCTTTTCACTAACCTTGGTCAAAGTATGAATTCATGCAATGATCAAATGGAAGGAACTTGAAGTTAGACAGCGGGAAGTCCAAAAATTTCCATTTCAGCTTCATCCTATTATGCCTGTATCCAATGCTGGAACTGAACACACAAACTCTGAATCTTTGGGAAAAAGTTTGCCACTAGCTTAGTGATGCTAAAAATGCCAAGGCAACCATTTTACTCAGCTTGTTGCCACCACATGGAAGTAAGCAAATTAGGTAATCAAATTTTCTAACTCTGTTTTCAGCTTAGATAACTAGATAAGTTCTAACAGAGTTTGGGTGGATTGTGCAGCCACTCAAAGCCAGAGACTGGAATTCTTCACAGAACACAAAAGCAAACCCCACTGTACTTAATTAGCAGGAAACCCACACTTTTTTTTACTCAATAAAAAGATGTAGATATGCAAATGTGACTCGACTGTCTTTAATTTGCATGTTTTAGACATGGATGGAAATCCATTGACCTGGTGAGGTTACTTGTATGTTTTAAGGGATGGTGAGCATACAGCCCCTGTAGTTGCCACTACTGGTTTTATATAAACTGCTCTCATACCTATTGCACTTCTGAATTTGCTTCCCAGCCTGCAGAAAACACACAAGTTTTAGTGTCTGTGTATTGAGAAAACATGTAGATGCAGAAGGAGAAAAGCTATCAAAAAGGCTGTTAAGAATGAATAAAAATTACCAGCAAGGTCTTAGCAGAAACAAATCTCTTTTGGACCAGACTTCATGAAGTGAGTACTAAGAAACTTATATAATTGGACCAACAGTTGTTGGTTTCTTTTCCAGCATCTGGTTGTTACTTGAACTACAATGCCGCTCCAATTATATTTTATAGGGAGCAATTTCATTTTTATAGTTTAGGGATCCTTTGGAATTGGTTTGTCAAAGGAAATAAAATATTAAAAAAAAAAAAAAAAGAATAAGAAGAAAAAGAAGAAGAAAAAGTTTGGCTGGCCTCACAGCTTCTAAAGAGAAAGTGAGATCAGAAATCCTAACCCAGACTGGCTGTTTATAATAGCTGCTACTGAAACTGTTAATTCATAGCAGTGCCCTGAAAATATCTATCAGTCTTGTCCTCCTTGCCCATTTAAGGGGAAAGAATGAAGTCTCAACCAATTATTGGGGAGCAGTCCAAAAGTCTCATCTCTCCTCTCTGCACAAGCTAGTATGCCTCAGGAATATACCTCAAATGACAAAATGACTCCTTCTTTTTCTCTTCTAAATAAATCCATCCTTGTGGTTCTAGAATGAAGGACAAAAATACTGTCCCTCATACTGAATGCAACACACCACTCTGATCCCTTGCTTACAAATGATGGATGTCCAGCTCGTACAGAGCAGCAAAATTAGTAACACTCAGTGTTTGCTGAGAGTAACCTAATTTTGCAGCATCAGATACCCAGCAGCTTTCCTCAGTGAAAGTCTGGGAGATTTCCTCTTTGGGTGACTGGAGTACAGTACACATGTGCTGTTCTCAGAGATGCTCTTTGCCTCAAGAATTGCTCCCTGCCAGTAGCTTTAGCCTGTACAAAAGCATTTCCTAGCTCACCCTATTCTGACCTAAGTTTATTTTATGCAGCACAGTAATTTACAGTGGCCTTTTACCTAAACAAGGCAGCAGTGCCGGGGTGGGTTGAGCAGGAGGAGGTGCAGCAGTGACAGGAAGATCCAGGGCAATTCAGTAGCTTTTTTTCTGCTGTCAGCAGTGAGACAGTGACAATAAGTTACAGCCTGAACATCACTAAGCACCACTGACCCCTGCCAGGCTGAATTATCTTCCTGAAGGGTAGCCTTCAGTTCTGTTCTGGTTAATAAAATTTATATTTTAGGATTGCACAAGGAATAAACATTGATAGAAATGTGACATAAAGATCCTGTGATTAAACAAGCTGCTGAATATGAGCTTGTGCATGTTTCCTAATTCACACATCTTTTGGATATCCTACTTTTGGAGGCAAAAAAGGATAAGACTCTCCCCTACACTACACTGACATGACCCAAAACCAAGTATTTTGACATCAGGTTCATTATACAATGGAAGCATTTCCTATTTGTATTCTCATATCTAGTTGTCTGCTTATCTGTAAAACAATGCCTGCACTCTCACATTTAATGTCCTTCTTGCATCTAAGGAGCCAGCATTAGAAGATACATAAATCATGACATGGTCCAGTAGTCTATTAATTTGAGGGAAGGAAATTTATTTAATTAAGGAAGTGGCATACTACACTGCTGTTACACAGTCAACTGAAATTTTTGTATTAACTATTCAGGTTCAAATGCTTCTGAATTGTAGCAGACAGCACATTTCCACTAGATCTTCATGCTGTCTTTTCTGACAAGTCAGAAAAAAATCACTCTTATTTTCTTTAACACATAACCTGGGACAGATGCCAATCTGTTCCTCCATCCATTCAGTCAAACCAGTGGCCTTTTAGATGACTTTACCTGTATTTTTATCTATAGTTTCAACATTTTCATAGCAGATACTCACAAATCATGAGCTCTGTTCTAAAAGTGCAATGCAGCTTTAGAGTTTTAAACAAAGAATAGTCCCATTGACTCTGACAGCTTTCCATTCCTTTAAATCTGAAGCAAGACAAATCAAAATATGTTCCTTCATGTGCAGGCTGTGGTTAATTATCAGAGATGCACAGATATTTGTCTAAGAATATTATTTAGTCTTTACCATTTACAGTAATGTTTTGAGAAGTAAGAGCCTGATTCATCCTTGTGCAACCTCCTTCTATGACTGGGAATCTGTTAAATCTTTTTTGTGCTTCAACACTTTGACTCCATCAACAAGCTGGTTTTATTGCTTTCTCTTTATAAAAAAGGTTAGTTTGAGTTTGTTTGTTTGTTTGTTGGGTTTTTGTTTGGTTTGTTGGTTTTTTGGTTTGGTTTTTTGTTTTTTTGTTTTTTTTTTTAACTGAAGATGTGCCATATAATTGCAAACTCCTTTACAAATTGTAAGTCCAGTGCTTTCCTCCTATTCTACTCCCTGATGATTTTCTTCCTTAAGCCTTGCGACAAGCTCAAACAAGACAAACACTTCACAGGATATAGAGAACTCTTTGAAGAAGTCACCTCATGTTTGGAGGTGTGACACAGTATCACAGAAATATTTCACCATTAACTTTGCAAAGATTAAATCAATAAAGAAGCAATTTCAGTAACACTCCTTCAGGCTACAGTTTGCAAGTGTCTTACATAATGGTAAAATTAGACATGCGATTCTTCATTTGGGTTATCTGTGGAAGCCCTAGCTACCTTTCAAAAAGACAAGTCTCAATAAACATTGTGTCAGTGCCTGCTTATGGAATTAAAACTTTTTTCCTATGCTTTCTTTAAACACATCATGTCTCCAGGACTCTTTCATGTGTTTTTCTCCTGAACAGTGGTGGAGCTACAGGGAATAAAGGCTTCAATAAAGGCTCTATTTAGCCTCACAATACAGCAGTGTTCGTGCTGCAAGTGAAAGTTGTTTATGCTACTACCTTCCATATCTGAGGAACAGAAAAAAACAAAACTAGTGAGGGGCAGATCTCACCGCCTTGGATGATGCAGGTCACTGGAAGGCCAAGTTTGACAACTCAGCTGTGGTATAACCTTGAATGGAGTAGAGGAGTCAATTCCCCTTCTTGCAATTTAAAGTTTGGAATGGGCCAAATCTGCATTCCCCATCACACTGCTCTTCCACAGAGCTTTGTCTTTTCCTGCCAAGTTTCTAAGTAGAAAAGCTCAGTCACAGCTTTTACAGGCACATTGATAGCACCGTGTAAGTCCTGCCCTGCACAGCGGCTTGGAAAGTGATGACAATGCTGCAAAGATCAGACACTGAATGGGGGCTGTGTGGGGAACTGTGAGGAAGCTGATAGTGTTTAAAGCAGTGACATTCCCCCAAAGATTTAGGTGAAGAAGCTTGGCATGAACTTAAATAGACAGATGCTTTTAATGATTGCGAAGAGTCGGGAAACTTTTTTCTTATAGTACCTTTTTTGTCAATAAGGGTTAAAGCAAACAGTCATCCATGATCCCACTGTGTAATTGCTTCCATTTTGTTTAGGCAGTTTAACCTCCCTTTAACCCCTCTGACTACTGTTCAAGACGAAAGAAAATGACTTTGATGATCTTAGGCCAGCAATAATAATAAACTCCTCTGGTGTTGTAAACCTCTTTGTGTGAAGGACAGAGAGACTGATTACTTCTCCAAACTGTTTGTGCTCTGTGATTGATAACAACCAGTTGAAATTCCCCTTGTTTCTCCCTGTGTGCCTCCATACAAGGGTTATTTAATCCACTGGCACTTGGGAGGAGTTTACCTCAAGGCATGGTGAGGGTTCAAAGGCACAATGAAGAATGGCTTTCCATAGACAAGTTCTGGAAGCAGAGCCTTCCAAAACCTGCAGTATCCTTGCTTGTGTAACAAGCTAGGAGTTAGATCCTTGACTTGCACAAATAACTGCAGTTGAGATATATTAGTTTTATTGCCAAGGTGTATCAGTTTCATTAAAGCTTGTTCTGGAGTACTGCTATTAACCATTCAAAGAAAAAGCTGTGCCATTCAAATTGTCTCATCACGATTGGCTGCAGACAGATCCGAGGCATCTCCAGAGCACTCAAACTCCATCACCACTCAAACCATCCATACCTGCAATTCCAGCGTGACAGCGTGCTCTGCAATTACCACAAAATGCAGGAGGCTGGGAGAAAGACATGCTGTGGCAAGAAAAGTCTTGTAAAAATATGCAGAGTAAACACAATGCTGAGTTAAATTGACCTGATTTGCATTCATAAATAAGGTAAGGTGAATGTAATTATGGTGTGGCTATGGACTAAAGGTCACATGTCATGATTTTTAATTATAAACACTCTAACAGCAAAACAACAATGATGCATGGATCTGTGAGGCCATCCATTTAGTAAAGTTTTTAAATCCTCAAACTCTCACAGATGTGTGGGCATCCCTGGGTAGGGGAGAAAGCAGAAGTGAAAGAGTTCCCTCTCCTTAAAGTCTGTCTTTTGTCAAGTCTGCTATCTTTGGAAACATATTATTAGCCATATTGTGTGTTGAAAATGAAGTTTCCGAAGTTTCCAAAGTAAGTAGCCATTAAGTTAGTATTAGTGCTGCAGATTACCCAAATTCTTCTTTCAAACACATTTAAAACAAGGAAAAGGTAAGTTTCTTTTCAAAGCCTTTTGTTATTCTGGTTCTGTGGCTGTTGCTGCAGGATTTAATCATTCCTTTCAAGTATGGATGGTCAGAAGTTTTGTGACGAAAAGAACATGCAAGAATGCTTTAAACATAAAAAAAAATATTCAGCCATGAAACTTGGTCCATTATTTAGTTATTAGAGTATCTAGTAGGCAGACATATCAACAAATAAATCAAAATAATGTGGAGAAAGTCTTGTACTCTCACTGCTGATGGATCCACATTGCCCCTAGAATGCTGCTGAATGTGTGATTCTGGGGCCAGTCTACACTGGGCTAAATTATGTTCATTTGTGGGGCTTTAACTCTGCACAGTTGCTTCTGCTGAATTGTTTCAACCCTAGGTGGACTCCAGTGAACTCCTAGAAATTTTATCAGAGAGAGGAGACTCATTAAACAAAGCAGGGTTTTGTTTTGTTTCATGTTTCATGTTTCTTTCAAGGAAACTCTAGAAAAGTCCATGCTGGGTTTTAGGCTTAAATTTTTCTTACTTTTTTTGGAGTTACCAGATTTTAGAAAGGAAAAAATCTGAAATTTAAACAGCATATGTTCCTCAGCAACTGGGGCTTCACTAGCTCGTATAAGGAACTAGAGCAAAAAATGTAAACTGCCAACATATATGACACAATAAGGAACACATGTGAAGCATGGAGTCCCAGAAAAAGAGGATTTCTAGACTGATCTTTTGAGTACATCTTCTGTGTACTGTTTAATGCGGCAAAGTGTCCCCTAAATTTTTTGCTTTTTTTGTGGATTCAGCAAGATACAAACTTAAATGTCAAATTTAAGGGGAAAATCCTACCGTTTACTGAGGACAGAGTAAGGTCCAATATTTCACTGCAAAATGAGATCAATTATTTGTAATAGTGTTCCCACAGCTGTAACATTCTTTACCTGAAGCTCAGACAGGTGCATAATTCTTCCCTGTCTTTGAAAACCATCAAAGGTTTTTCTTTTGGCAATTGCTTTAAAACTGTAGTCCTCACTGATCACTACAAAAAGGGGTGAAACCAATAGCACACTAAAAAGGGAAAGATCAGAAGAGTATGGTGGTAATTCACAGCAGCAAGGACCTTGGGAAGAAGATGCCTCAGCAGACTCTGGATTTCAGTGTTGTTTTGCAATATGAGATGCATTAAACAGGGTCCTCCATGGTCCAGATCTGACTCCTATACTGAAGTGACTTCAGAAAGGTCATCTTTCAGGTGTGAAGGAGATTTCTGTACTTTGGCCATCTTTGCAATGATTTCTTGCACTGCTTCACACATGTGTCATAAGCCTCCCTGATAAAGTTTTCGTACAGGTGGAAAAGATGTTTTCAAAAAAATTCCATTCTCAATCTGAACGTCCATTTAAATGCAAGCAGATTTTTTTCCCCAAAAAACACCTAACAAATTAAAACATCTGCTTCAAGGGAATCACAAGGTTATTGCTGTCATAACAAGCTGACATTTGACATGCTGTACTTGGCTGAACTAAAGCCACAGTACACCACACTCCAGAGAAGCAGTGCTGGGTTATAGTTTGCTGGAACATCTGCAGAGTAGAAAATGCATGTTAGCTCTCAAGTTCAAAGAGCTCTTGGAAATACATTCCCTAAAAGCACAAACTGGAAGATGGCATATGGTTAGGTCCTCTTTTTGTTTTGTTCATAAAGTTGTTTGTGAGATATAAATATACTTAATTCTGAAACTTAATAATCTGCCCCTGAACAGAAACACTATCAAGCCAGGCCAAGTAAAAGATCCTTTTCATTATGTTGTGCTCCATGGGAAAAAAAAATGTGTGTTTGGGGAAAAGGAGAGAGAGAACCAGATAAGCACTTCCCGAAGTGCTCTTCCAAGTAAGACTTTACTGATGGACCAAGGAAGAATTTAATGTATTGCTCTGTTTATGGCTTACTTGGATGATCTGCTGTGCAGTTTAGTTCCAGTTTCCTGTTTGCAAAACAGAGACCATAGTTACTCTCTGCCAGAAAACCCTCTCTGAATTTGTTATGTGAACTGTCAGATCCTCCTGTAGTACCTCATGAGTGGAGGTCGGGTAAATATGGAGACAGAGGGATGGAGGCAAAAACACTGAGAGGGCAATCTACCCTTTTTCTTTCTTTGCAGTTAATATTTCTCAGAGCACTGAGAAATAGTGAAGGTAGAAGAATAGAAAGATTTAACTGTTAGTACTTTCTTCTCACTCTGATATCTCCATTCTCTTTCACAGATCAAGGAGTAATAAGGAAATACTGCTTACCACCTCAGAAACTAGTAGTCAAGTCATCCTAAATCACCAGACTATTTCTAACAGAATAACCTAAGGGAACTAATAAATATCAATCACACATCAAAACCTAACTTTTGGGGATTTTTTTTTGATAAGGTTGTTCTAGAAATTGAACATTTTTAAATGTTTGAAATTTTTACTTTACAGTGAAAGTACCTATGCAGTTCAACTCTATTGTATATTGGCTTAATGGATTATCTAATCAAAAGCTCACATATTTGGCTCAGAGATTAATTAAGTAGGGTCTCCATGATGTGGGGAGAGAACTACCTCAAGGATTTCTGGAAATATTAAATTCTAAATTCCTGTCATTTTCAATTGACCAATAATATAAATGTACACAAAAGCTTTAGTAGGAGACTAGTATAACCCTGTAACAGTTATGTTCTTGGCAAATTATATGCATGGGGTCAACTGCATCTTGCTCTATGGTCACTCATTTTTACAAGAGTATGAAGCACCTGAATGGGAAGAGCAATCCCTTCCAGGGATAGCTGAGGGCCTTCTACTAAGGTTTAAAACACCGAATGTTGTGGTATGCACTAATCAGCTCCATCAGTTGTAAATGTAGTTGACTCCTCTTAAATAAAATGACAAAGGAGAGAGACACTAAACAAAAAAAAAAGGTACAAAAAAGACATTAATTCAGCAGCCTGATGCTGAGTCAGAACTCTCAGCAGCTCTGTCTCCTCTAACCAGCCCTTGAAATACTTGGAGAACTGGCAAGCTCAAGAAGACTAATATGGTAGTGACAGCATGCTACATGGAAAACAGAGCATAGACAAAAGCAAACAGGTTGACAAAGCAAAAGATTTATGTTCATATTGTGGATACAACATTTTCACGGTACCTGTTGCCTCTTTTCTTTGGATCATCTGCAGGCAGCATTGGATGCTGTGTTGTGACTTGGCTGACATGGCAGGAACAGCAACTACTTTAACACTGATGTAAGATAAGGGGAGCAGCTGCTTCCATCTAGACCCAAAGATACATTCCTTTTTTTCTTCCTTTCAAAAATCACTCTCTACCTCTGTTCTGTCAACACTCGCCTACTAAGGGTCAGGGAAGAATTTATTCCACCTCTTTTATCACATGCATTCATATGTAGCACTTCATTTACTGAGGTATTTTTTGCAGGAGATGATAACTCTTAACTCCTAAAGGTTTGGAAGACTGGGTCTTCTGATCATAGGCTCTGGCTCCTAAGGGTCAGATGCTGCTTGCTTAGTTATGTCAATTTTATTACAGTCACCTCACTTTCCATGTACAATAGGCATTTGATGATTGATGTTTTGTAACGGGACATTCCTACTGAACTCTTTAAGAAATTCTTTCCCTCCATTCAAGAGTTCAAAGGAAAGAGAAAAATTGAAACAGCAATTGCATAAGATTTATGTACTGTACAGTGAGAAGCCAGATACACTCCTGTTGAACACGGTTATCTAGCAGCAATTGGGAACAGCATGTGGAAACCCACTTCAGGTATTCTTGGCTTGAAACTGCAGTACATTTTTATAAAAAAATGGAAGATAAGGAAAATCAAAAAGCAGACTATAGAACCTTCTAGTTCAAAAGTATAAACTAATTATGCTATTTGAAGCAATACCATAACAAGATACATTTATGTCTACAGTGGAGTTCATTCTTTTAGAGTCTCAAATAGGAAGTTTGTGACAAAGAATTTCTATTTTCTACCCATTGGAGCAGCTATTTCTTTCCATCTGGTTATGGCTGCTAAGAACTGTATTCACAAAGCCAGTCTTTCTACACCATTTCTGGAAATGTATAATTCATTTATAAATTCACTAAAATAGGCATCATTATAATCTCATCCGACCACTTGCATTTTTTCCTATAAAAATCAAATTGATCAAGAGATCAGAACTAATTGACTGTTTTGCCAACATAAGAACAGAAAAAAATATTGTTCAACTTTGAGTCATTCTTCATGGAAAATTAGTTATTTATATTACTATAATTAAGGTGTTCTATCTCCTCTTTTTAAATGAAGAGCTAATTGAGAGTGTGTGACGTTCGGACCACCAATGTCTCAGTGCAGTGATAAGCAGTATCTTTGAAGTTTTTAAAAGAGGCTCACAAATGAAGTTTGATCAAGTGTATTCTTTATTTAGGTGCACATAAAATTAGATTTTTTTTGGTACACATGGTAAGAATTTTGTCAGTACCATTCCACCTGCCTTCATGAAATGGTCCTTTATTTTTCAGCACAACCCACTGTAATACCTGCAATGTTTAAAATTACTGGTTTTGAACTGTATATAGAGAGATCATGATTTATATGCTCTCATTCCAGGTATTCCATAAACACTTTAGCAATGTGAATTTCATTTCCAGGACAAGTGCTGCCACTTAGTTGCAAGCAGACTATTTCATTCCCAGGCATTTTAAAACAGCTAGTAAAAAGTTGAATGAGAAACTGTTAAAAATACTTATTTAAAGAGGGAAAAGTATTTATACACTGGGATCATCTGAGAATGCAAAAAGTTCAGATGTTTCTAACTTTTTGAAACTTAGTCACATTTATTAATTAAATCTCCTTTAAAAGCAGGAGGATAACAAATGGTAATCGAGTGTGGTTGCAGCAAAAAATAAACCATAAAAATGTGTTTGAAAGATATGATCAAAATTATCTATTTGTTAAAGCAGTTTGCAAAGGCCTGGAAACTCTGCTATAGTCTTTCTAAGATCTTGACACCTATCATTTGAGGAACTTAGTCTCTCTCCAAATAGCTTCAGGCAATATGACAGACACCTGCCATAGGTGACTTCTCCCTACTTTCTCCCCAGAACTGTCTGTGCTGTGTTGCGTGCTACTTTGTGAGAATTTCAAATGCCCACACTGCTCCAAATCTATGGAGGAAGGCAGGGAGGAGTATTGCCAGAAAGAATGGAAAGGAGTGAGATTTCTTGTGGTTTGTGTGTTTATACCCTGAGATTAATTAATCTAGAATAGAGCTCAATTTTTTGGTTCCAGCAAAGTTGGAAAGAAAAAATGGCATCTAAAGGCAATAGGCAAAGGGTAAGATTACCTGCCACTTCCACAAAAGAAACAAATATTCTTGATTTAAGGTGCTATGTCCTCAACACCACATGATGAACCTGTGCAATTCTCTTTTGAGAGAGCTGATGATGAAAAAACACCCCATGACCTCAAGTTACTTCATCGTCTCCCATCCCCAAAAATTCTTTCCTGTCTATACCCAAGTGACACTAACAATCTGAAAGCATTCACTAAATAAAAACAAATATATGTTAGTAAGACTGAAAGTCCTGGTTTCCTCAAAGGTCTAATGGCTTAAAAGGCAGACTTCAAGAAACTCTGTCAACAAAAAAATATTTCAGTTCTATCTTATCTTTAGCAATTTGTTCTGGATGATGTCAGCTTGTTGATGGAATAACAACTAACCCCCACATTTAACAGAGCTGTGTATTGTCATAAAACAATACAGCAAACCCATAAATCAAGGTGAGTACTTTTTTTTTCTGTGCCTTAAAGACTCACTTTTGAGAAGAAGCATTATGTTCTCAAACTTTGAATATTCACATTTTCAGGACTTTAAGAAGAATTTTAGACATAACTTCAGTGTCACCTTTATTTTTAAAGAATGAAAGAGTAAAAAGAAAGATTAAGAGATGTATTGGGTTTCCACAGCAAGGATCTGGTCATGGGAGGGGGGTCCAGGCATGGCTTCTCTGCCTCCATGTCCAACACACCCAATACCAACTGGCTTCAAGATGTGCCCATCCCTGCCCAAGGTTGAGAACCAAGAATGAACTTAAGCTCAGGAAAAAGCGAGTGGTGGGGCAAGGTATTTTCCAAGATTTGTTTTACTTTTCATTATCCTACTCTGATTTTCATTGGTAATAAATTCAGCTAATTTTCCCTAAGCTAGGTCTGTTTGTCTGTGACAGTAATTGATGAGTGATTTCTCCCTGTCCTTATCAACTCATGAACCTTTGGTTATATTTTTCTTTCTCCTGTCCAGCTGAGGAGGGGAGTGATACAGAGGCTTTGATGGGCACCTGGCATCCATCCAGGGTGAGAACACCACAAGAAAAGAAAAAGGGAAAGATACAAACCAGCACTCACAATGTTCTTTCCTACCAGAGTGATTTCTGCCATGTTATGCTGACCTTGGTCACAGCAGAAAATTCCCCAGAAACACAAGAGCTATTAGCAAAGAAAACTTGCCTTTGACTGAATCAATGAATAGCCCCAAGACTGTCTCTCAGTCTTTGTGCATGCATGTGTTGTTTGAGTTTCTGAAGCTTGATTATCCTAATAGGACTGAATTTTTCTGTAAGGATTGATGCTTCATACCAGATTTCCTCTATTCATCATGAAAGCACTGACATGCTATTGTCACAAACATAAAAGGACCTACTTAATCCAACTAGAACTGAATTCTCCACCGATTAATTTTGGGTGAGTGTCCTGGTCAGAACAAAAAATCAAGACTCAAGCAGATGCTGGGACTGAGTTTGAATTGAAGCATTGAGTCATTGGATGACCTTATGGACAGTCCCTTGACCTTTGTGAGCCTCAGCAATCCGACAGCACCACTTGGGGAAAGGCGGGACCTCACTGCACGCCAGATGCCGTGCCCAGCCTTCCAGGCTAAGCTACAAAACAGCAAAATAAGCATGCTAACACAGAATCATTTCCTCAGTGATTCAACTGACCCCTTTGACTTCTTCCTCAAAGGCTGAGAGTGACCAGGAAGTCAGTGAGGACAAGGATGATTTCACTTGTTCTTGCTGGGTGGGCTCCACTCACCGTTTAGCTGCAGAACATCCGCGTGGGATTGCCAAAAACGCCCTTAAAAAAATACATTGCCAGTGTTGGCAAGACAGAAAGTACAGGCAAAAGCACCTGTGTGTGTGCTGAACACAGCTGTACATGGGCTACTAAAGAAGTTTCCATGGTGTACATGCTAGAGTGCTGCCGCACTGAGCATGTCTGGCTGGAAAAACGAGAGAAAAGCAGCAAAATTCAATGAGGTTCAAATCTGTGGAAGACAAGCATCAGTCACTGACATGTCACTTTCTGCACAGTCATCTCCTCTGAAAGTACATCTTCCTCTGAAAGAACTCTTGTTCTCCATGAGTACTATTGGCTCTGCACACCTCCACAGACAGTTTATGCAACTTGTGATCTGGCTTCCCCTAAGGAAACAGCTGTCCCACTGTGAAATATTATTGTCCCCATCACTTTATAAGCAACACTAATGTGAGCCAGTGGCTCTGGAACAGAGCACAAAAGTGCTGTGCATCCTCTTCAGAGCAAAATCACTCAGGTCAGTTAAGGAAGCCCTGTATTATTCAGTAAAAGCTCCCTATTGGATTAGACAGGATTCAACAGTTTACACCATTTTCTCATTTCACATCACTAGGTTGAAGAAAATAATGTAGACAATGAGGAACAGACTTTACCATAGAAACAGGACTCCAATTCCCAGCTGAATTTTCTGATTTCTGGACACGAGCACCGAAGCATCATGACCCCCTGTTCCTGCATTACTGGTCATAATCCATCAGGATAGATGAAAAATCCCTTCATCCAGAACACATTACAGACAACAATGACTGAAGGCACTGCACTGTGGTGTGGAAACAAGGAGTCCTGTCTTTCCTGAAGCAATATTGCAATGATTGGTAATTACATCAGAAGGTATGCCAAGGCTGTTTTAAGTTAATTTAGTCCAGTTAGATGTGATCTAACAAGGTGTCTAACAAGTCCATGAGTATAATTCATTTAGGACACACATTTTCTGAACCCCAAATAATCTTAGTTCACTTGAGCAAAGGCAAGAAAGTTAATGAAAATACTCAACAAAACAACTAATCTCCTTCCTAAACCTTTTATAAAAATTTTAAATGCTTTGAAGTTTTACTGTACAGCTGCTTTTAGCATAACAACATATTCTTCCCAAGCAAGTTTTGTGTGTGTTTAGAAAACAGGCAGAAGGCAGAAAATAAAACTGAAAACACACTCATCATGTAGAGATCTCTCTATAAAGGCAAGTCTATTCAGAAAGACTCACATTCTATTTGATAGGCATCTAACAGTGCACAATAAAACCGAAACCATATCTGATGCTTTTCTCAATAGTAGGAAAATGTCCCTGTTGTTTCACCAAGATCACAACTGAATGCTTCCTGGATTTAATATAACTTCTCCTTCTGTCTTTCACTTCTCCAGTTTGATGTATTGCAAACTGTAACAACTGAAAAAGCTTGCTTCAAGTATTGTTAAATATTAAAATTATGTTATGCCATTCTACAGAAGTGAAGCTTGTACTCAATGTGATGTATTTAACAATGTCCTTGAGTTACCTGTATTTAGGATGTAATCTAAAACCATAGCTCTTGACCACTTTTATAGCTGTGAATGGTCCCCTGGCTCCTTTCACTTGAGCAGGGGTGTTAACCCCAGTGTCCTGGCTTACTTCCAGCTTACGTAATGATATTGTGCTGCCTTAAATTCTCCAAGAGGTCCAAACTGTAGAAGCTATTCTTCACTTTCTCTTCCTTGAGAAACATTGCTAACAGAAAATATCTACCAATCTGTGTCTGAGAGCTGGCCAAGTCTCCCCATTGGAGTAAATGGTCTCTATCTATAATACATAAACTCGTGCAGCCATGTGCACACATATGTGTCTGGGTTTTTGTGCTGATTGCTTGGATATGGATAAATAAGGATAAATATATGGATAAATACATATGAATACATTTAGAGTTGTACTGGAATAGTCTTTTTAGCAGAAGGAAATATTTTTCAGCTTTAACTGGTTATAGCATTTTCGAAGGAATTATGTAACGTACAGAGCAGAAAAGAACAAAACCTGAGAGGATTTAATTAAGTGACATAAGATGCCTATGGCAGAAGTGGGAACTTAACCCAGGTCTCAAGATTTCATCTTTCAGTATGACATAATTTCTTTCCCTGAAGAAACACTGTGAAATATAGTGCAAAATATATAACAAAGGTATAGATATACATAATATAATGAAGAGTATGTAATGAAGAATGTATATTATAACAAAGAAATAAAATGATCTAATCTCATATCTGAAAAGAAATTTCTTTTGGAGGGAAAAGAAAGTAAGTACTCTATCTATTTTGGGGTAGTTGTCTACAGAATAGTATTTAAGACTTGTCCAACAGTTATAAACTGAATGCCTCAACCTTCACTGTTTCTGCCCTTCAGTCACCCATTTTCATTTCATTCTACTCCTCTAATTCTAAGGATAAAGCTGATATACCTACATAAGGGAGCCTTTACTACATTAGAGAAGTCTACCACACTCTCTCTCTGTCAAAACCACGGCAGGGTGTGCTCAACTTGTACCATTGAAACTGATTTCCATGTATTTCATGACTCAGTATTTGCATCTTGGTGGCGTAATAATCTCGTAATATATGCTTGTGGTTTTCATTAGAAAGGGAGCATCACTTATGGTTTGACACATCTCTACTCATTCTCCATACAATTATTTTGCAAATATGTTGGCAGAGGGCAAGGGAGAAAGGATGGTAGATTTGTTAGCATTTGCTATGACAGAGCACTTTGAAAAATCTGTGGCCTAATGATTTTTCTGTCACAGACTATGTGCCCCTGTTTTTTCCATCTACAGAACTGCAATAATTTTTAATGAACTCATAAGAGTATTGTGAGGTTGAACATAGCATTGTCATGATTTGTAAACTACTTGGAGATTTTTGGCTAAAAGGTGCTGTAAAAGTGTAAAGAAGTTAATTGAAATTACAGGAGTCAATTCCTAATGTGTATCTTTGTGTTTATGAGCAGGTTTTTCACCTTGCCCTTGTGGAATTTGAGAAATAAAAAACACACTCAGCCCCAAAGAACTTACATCCTAGCAAAAAGTACAGATGAAAGGACAGAAGAAATTTTAAATTATCATCCCCATTTTAAAGAGAAAGAACTCAAACATGAACAACATATTTGTTCCAGGACGCACAGAAAAGGAGCAGCAGATTCAGAGATGTAAAGGCAGATATCCTGAAGACCATCCCAAGTGCTTCATTTAGATGAGATTCTAGTTAGCAAAGTCTCTCTACAATCTTCCCACTGCCTTGCTAGTAAGCCTAATTACTGATTTTTACTGCTGCTGGAAAGGTAAAAACAGCCCTTTAAAAACCTACAGCTAGCTTGGAAACCGAATACAGCAGCATGGTTTATTTTATCACCTTCTTGTTTAGTTAAGTCTTTTTTTTTTTCCCCTTTTCTTTTTGTTGTCACATGGAGCTCATGAAACTCCTTCGTTTTGATAGTTTTTTTTATTATGAGGGTTTCTTTAGGTAGCTGAAGTGGCTGAGAGCAGGGTTTGCTGAGGAAATGCTCAGCCGTGGCCCACTGGTTGATGTCAAAAGGCCAGCATCTGGTACCATTCTCCCGGAGCTCAATTGCTCCTTTCTTTCAGCTCCTTTCAGACCAAGGTACAACTTGAGAAGTGCACTTTGTGTTATAAAAGCCCTGATAGAATGGCAGCTTTACGTGCATAAATCTGTTCTCGCTGCCAACACCACAACTTAGCCAAATAGCAACAGCAGCCACAATACCAGGAGGCCAAAGTTTTCTAAGACTAAATTTGTCACCTCGTCTCTTGCAAGTAGCTGCCTACAGACCTGAGTATGACCTTAAATTTGATTCTTCTATTGTACACAAGGTACAGAGAAAATTGAAAAGTGTTGATTTACTGTTCTATAGATTTTCTCCATTTTTCTTTTTTTTTTTTTTTGTATATTCTTGAAAAAATTATATATTTTTGTTTGAATATTAAGGAAAAAGCCACAACTGAAGCACTGACAAAGACATGGTTAACTGTCAACAAATCTATGTAAGACTCAATTGTCAGAATTTACTAATCTGAACAAAGGGAGTTTAATTTTGATTTAATTGAAATATAAAATTTCCTCAAATTAAAACCAAATGAATATATCTTTATAGTCAAACTGAGACTCTACCAAGGCAGGCAGCATCAAGTGCTAGTTCACAGAGTGGGGTCAGCACTCCTTCTTCACTGCCTTTGCCAATGTTTATGTTTTTTTCTAATCGGGGGAAAATCAGAGCCATGTGGACACCTAGAGGAAAAACAGCATGTCTCAAAATGTTATTGGCAGGGTGAAATTTGTGATTCTCCCATGGCACTCCGTTTTTTTGTCAACTTTGTTCCAGTTACATTTTCATGTTAATGTCTTCTATTTTGTAAAGTCATTTAGGCTGGAAACAAATTTTCTTGTGGTTTTTATAGAATTGTAGAGCAACCATTCCCAGGTGGAACTCCTATAAAGAAAAGCTTTATTTTAATCCACAGGCCTAAATCTAATATATAACCTCTCTATTCTTATAAGGCATAGGTTAACACAGCAGGTGTTTCAAGTTCCTGGGAGATGCATTAAATAGACAAATTTAAACCATGAATAATAACAATTTTTTTTAATTTGGAAGGAGAGGAGAATATGAAATTTCAGTCAGGTATATACTATAAACAGCTTTAGGATACAAATAACCTTCATAACACCTGCATGTGGGGAAACAAAGTAATATTTTAGAATGTGTTTAATAGAACAAGTCAAAAAACCCCACTACTAAACGAAATATTGCAATGCAAGTGCATAGCAGTCATAATTTTTAAAAGAGGTATCCAAAATAATGAACAAACAGGCAATAACTAGAAAATCACCTGAAGTAGTGAATTCAAAGGGCTTATTAAAAATATCAAATTTACCTTTTAAAAGACCTGTGTAATTACATGCATCGTGATAAAGCATGCATAGCGGGCAAGGCAAGCATGTGCTGTAAATTCTGGACAATCTATGGCTGTACACGTGCAGAAAACACAGCAGGTTCCCAAGCACATGGAAGCATAAATATTCACAGATCAGACCTGAAGGTGGTTTGTAATGCTCCTTTATGGACCTGCCTGGCTTGGAAAGCTTTGCCTGTCTTACAGTTTGTCAGGAGAGGAGCTGAACATATCAAGGGTTAATGGGACATGTTAAACCCAGTTGGCACATCGCTCCAAACAAAGCCATCAGACTGTGGGATATGAATTCTGTCTCTGCTGGTACCAAACCTCTTCCTTAAGCACTAAGAAAAAAACCACTTTTGTCCTCCAGTCTTAGAGACTTGTGTTAAACACAGCCATGGCAGGCCTGAGGGTGCACGCCAGAGCTCTGACTCATTAGTTTGAATGAAAAAAAATATGATCTGTGAGGAAAGATAAAGGATTTTTGTTACATTTCTTTTAAGTCAGAAGAGCTAAACTCAGGGCAGATTCCAGAGTTTATTCATGTGAAAATCACTGTATAAACAATCTGAAGTTTGCCTGACTGTATTATGTGTGCTTAGACTGAGTACTGGGAGTGGTGTGTTTATCCATTGGGATGGGATGCTGATTTAGATAGTCACTATAGATTGGACACCCAGTTAATATCTAATCTTGATGTGTAAATCTTTTGACTGACTCATGGTTAAATCTGTCGGAAAGAGACTGTGTTCTAGGTTCTTGGAAGTCACTTATAAATCCAATGGGTGATTATTTAACATCTTGGTTTCTGATCCCTCTTAGTCTACTGTCAATACTCTCTGTCAGCCAGAGAATTAATCATGGTGAGTCATTATTTACAAAGAAATGAGTGTGGCTATCCAAGAAGACTTCAATGACTACAAGCCAAATCCCCAAACATACTTTGTGAAGTTACAAAGGCAAAAACAATCTAGTAAAAACTATACCTGTGCTTTCCCCAGCTGTAAGGGGGGTTATAAGGAGTGTATGAATATTGGCTTTCCTTCAAGTAATGGAAACATCCAAGCGGAAGAGGAAAGGAGGAGGAACTGGTGTCAGTGAAGTGTCTCTGCATTTTGCCTTCTGAAACCAAATGTACTCTTCTATTAAGACAGAGAGGAGACTTGTAATGGCTTAAAAATATCTACTAGCCAATATGCGTTTGTCTTGGTCCTGTAAGATCTGTGATCCAATAGGATACCAAACTCTGAGTTACACTTATCAACATAAGCTGAGTATTCTGCTGGCTTTGAATATGGGGGCCTATTTTCTCCAGTGATACTTTTTGACATGAATAAGACATGCTGTTTTTTTCATCTGAGTTGCGTTAAATAACTGAACAGTTAGTTGTGGATGTTGGATTCGATATGGGGAAGTAAGTTATGGTTCATAATTTAATACACATAGTGGATTTGAAATGGTCTCTAAAGAAGCTCAGAGGAAAACTCATATACAAATGCTTATTGGTTTGCTTTAGATTTGTGTTTGTACAGAGAAACCAAGAAGCATACATAACAAGAACTTGGTGTTTCTCCAGCTAGCTGAACCAGTATTTCATTTTAAATATTTCCATGTGTATATGAAGCTGAAATATTTTTTATGCAAACAGCCATGATATAAGTCTCTCTTTGAAGTTACTAGGCACAATAAATAAATAAAAAAACCCCCACCAGAACAATAACATTGAGAATTTGACTTTAGAATATCTTAGGAAACAGACATATCTTCAGGGTGGTTAGCTGGTGAGGAGGTATGGCAGAGCACATACAGCAATGGCATGTGGTATATTTTCATTCCTCACGTAATATTTCAAGTCAGTAGAAGCTTAATTTGATAACCAGTCTCCATGAAATATGGTGATAATCACAGTAAAATGACAAAAGTGCCAACCTGATTTACAGAGTGAGTCACACACGTTCTTTAAGAACTTTTGGGTAAGGAGACATTTGGGCTGGCTTGAACTCCTTCATTCTTTTTGAAGCTTCAACATTTACCACATATGGCTAGTATACTGTGATATGGCCAGATCTCAGACTAATTATTACTTTTTCTTACCTTTGATAAGTACACAAGACCAGATGTTCTACCTAAACACCACACAGAGACTACATGCTGATCATCCCACCTCCATATACTACCTCAGTGAAACTAGGTCTGCTTACACAAGCTGGGCACCTTCATTTCTTCTCTGCAAAATGGATCAGGCAGCACATGTATTTCATTTTATATCCTGAGTTGTGGGTCTGTCTCCGGGACATCTGACAACACTCTTGATAAGTTAAAGGTTTGGTGAGTCATGGTTAGTTACAGATTGAGTATCCCAAATCCTCCCTGCCTAGAAGGAGGATTGAGAAATGCCATGGACACAATGCCCATCTGTAAAGACTAATAAAGCCTCAGCTGTTTATGTGGAGATGGATGTTCCCACTCCAGTGTTGCTGATGGCTCCATTCTGCAAGATGTCAGCAAAGTACTTGAGTGCTTGTGACTATCATGAACAAAGAACAACAGAATTTCTCATCTGCTAATATGCTTTGTGTTAAAAAGCCAATTTGCTTCAAAGTCATTGCTGCAAAGTTCTTTCACTCTGTAGATGAATCAGGCACACTGAAAAGTGGAACTTTAGTTAGGATTTTTGAAGGATAGAGTTAACAAATAAAAGAAAATTTTGGGTTTAAGGTTAGAAAAATTTTGTCTTTGGTGTTATTCCCATGTGATCAATGGAGATATAGTAGGGGTGAATTTTACTTGGCATGTTTAGCCAACACTTCATCAAAAACTAATTTTCCTACATCTAATCACCCAACCAGCCTCTTTCAGTTTTTATGGTTTAAAAAAATGGGAACTGGTGTCACTTACATCATAGATTTTCTTCTACAGCAAAGGCAGGAAATTTCACCTCACTTCTAACGTGCTGTGCAATAATCACAAAGTGTCACTTTGTTTATTAACTGTATGTTGACGTACAATTGCAGTGTGAGAGTGACCCCACAGTCCAGTCATAGCAATCACTGGCAGGTTAGATTTAGCTTAAATAATGCTCCTACCTGTGCTGAAAACAAGTGCAGCCCCATCCAATTGCCAAACTCAACACTCTGCTGCTAAAGGCAAGCTGAATGTTGCACCAGTGTGACAGGAGGTGAGCCGGAGAACTTGCAAGTGGTATTAGTAATTATTAAGAGAAAGACATCTTAATGAGGGGTATAGGGTTTTGGTGGTTCCATAGCCTTTGCAAAACCAGCTTTGGAAATAATACATACTATTTACTTCAGAAATCAAAACAGGGATTTGTTCTTATGGCTCTTTCTTACAATTATCATACTAGAAAAATTTATGAAGAAATACTGATGCAGGAAAAAGAAGTGTACTTGCTGCTGTGAAGATTCAGAAGGGCACAGCTGGTTATGAAGCACCAGAGAGAACCCTGACTGTCAACATCTACATTGTTGCTGTTGCAGTCATTGACACAATACAGTTCTCTTAGAAACTTGGTAGGCTTCACATTAAAATTGGATTTTTGTCCCGTAATATTTGATTTTATTTTTTTTTTCTTCATCATTCTGTTTGGTATTTTGTTTCTGTTATTTCAATGGTAGATTCCAAGCACAGTGAAGTCAAGACCTACTAATTTTTCTTTCAGAGAGTGTCATGGAACAACTGTTTCTGAAACCTGACATTATCATTATTTCAAATGGTAAAAATATGATTAGAACAAAGGAACTACATCTTTTCACAGTTATATGAAACATCTCCTCTGAAATCCCATGAAAATATTAAATTTCCTACATTGAAATTGGTAATGACATAGAGAAATAGAAACTAAAATATAACAAGAGACAATTTCTAAGCATGTATCTAGACTACTTGAAATCTGCTGTTCCCTGGAACACTGATTCCTCAGCTGGCTACTAAGCAAGACAGCAGAGCACACGATGACTCTGCACTGTTCCAGGCGGATGTGCTTCCTTTCCAAGGAAGGCATGGCAAGGAAGGAAGTGCACTTGAGTGTCATCTTTATATGACTCTGATGTTTTAGACAGAGAGCATATTAACACTGTTTTTCCAGATTTTGTTTATTTTATTTTTTTCCTAATGCCCAGAAAAAAATTCTAATAAGCATCTAAGCCACTTTTCAGATTAAAATTCACTTTTAAAAATGGCTTGGTCATGTGGGACCAGACTCTAGCCATATACTAGGTTGTCTGATTACACTTAAAAAATACAGTTATAAGATGGGTTCCTAAGAGTTTAATGTCTGACAATAGAGAAGTTTCATATTCCTAAGGACATGATTTGAAGAATTCTTTGAATTTTATCCTAAGATTTCTATAGCGTCTTTCTGAATATGTCTTTGACAAAAGAAGTGTTAGCAACTGTATCTAAGGGTCTGAAGTAAAAATGTGATTCACTGCTGTATGTGGGGTTGTGGTATTTATACAACCACAAATATCTGGGTGAACAGAGTCTCAATTTTAGAAATCTTAATTCTTTGCGTTTGCATTGTGTCTGGTTATTCCATTGTAAAATGTAACCATAAATTGCACATGCCCTGAGAGAAGGGTGTAAAGCTTAATATTTTATCTACTTCAATTATTCACCATTTTTTGCTTTCAAATTCATATTGTCACTGCAGCTCAATAAATAGGTGATCACCGTGATTTATCTTTACAGTTTAGAAAGCTTGTTAAAAGTCTTTGTCAGAAAACTAAGCTAAGTGATTTTTATAGACTTTCATTTTAAGTTTCAAAATTTTTGGCTTTTTCACATTATAAGTGAAAGATTCCCTCCCTTTTCTCAAGATCAATTTCTATTTCAAAATCCAGTCTTCTGCAGCTAGTCACCCATCCTGTAAGTATTTTAAGAAATCAGAACTAATTTCAAGGAAACACTGTACAAATATCACAACAAAGAGTCTTCATTTATCCAGCTGTACTTCCAGTATGAAATTCTAAATATATTGGCCCAAAGCTTTGACCAAGCTTAGGGGGAAAAGTTCTGTAAAAATCTTAAAAACTATCACTGTAAGAGAATTTTATTCCCCCAGGCTTATTGATTCAGCCTGATTTGGAGCTCCAGAATTCCTCTCACTGGTAACATGCAAACTCTTTCAAGATGTTTCTCCATGTGAGGACCTTAGCTCTGGTTTTCAGTCTTGTCCCAGCAAAGCTTCCTTGAACCATACACCTGAATCCCTTCAGACCATCACGGGTCACTAGCCCTGGATTGATGGCAATTAACACATTCAGTTTCTCACTTGAGCAGCTACACAAGTATCTCCATATTCATTAGAGGTAACTGGTGGTAAATGCCTGAGCAGCTTCAGGTCATTGCCATCACCATCTGCTTGTGCCCGTGTGATGTCACAGGCTCCAGCCTCTGTAACCTGCTTGGATCACAGGGCAGGGACCTGCAGACAAGGAATTCAGCTGGACCTGAGCTTGGCTGGGAGAGAAGATGGGGAATTAAGAAGGATAGATGGGGTAATAGGGCTGTACTGGTTTTCAAGAGACAAAACAGTTCAGAGAAGATGATACAGTGGTATCCAGAGTCTTCTCAGGACAAGGTGGGGACAGGACAGGACATGATCTTTCTCTACCTGTGTGCACACACAGCCCCGAAAATATGACCAGACTCTGGTCCTTTGTCACTGGAAATGCCAGGAAACCATGTGTTAGTCTCTGCTGTTGCTGCAGAATTGTGCATTCACATAGCAGATGCAGCCCTTTCCTAAGAAAAGGGTGTGCTAACTAATCCTTCTCACTTGTTGCTACTGATCTTAGACTACAAAGCTCATTCTCAAGAGAGGGGGAAACAGTTTCACCCCTTCTAATTCTCCTAAACTGTTTATTCCCTTAGGCAAAATAATCAGCTAACACACCTGTGGAACACGAGTGTGGAGCAGGGGAAACCCAGCAGGGAAACTCCCTGCAGCCAGGGCTGCCTGTGTTGTCACTGAAGTGTGCCCAGGGTGTAATGGCACATTAGGTGGGCATTGATCTCAGCCAGTTTATGAGGTCTGTTATACAGAATTGAATCACTTGCTGCTGAATCCCATGGAGCAGAAATTGCTACTTCCTTAGCTAATCCATTTTCAAATTAGCTTCCAATTGTGACAGATGACCTCACTGGAAATCAGTTTACCTAATTGCTAACACTCTCTGAGGGAAGAGAAATCAATCTTTATATCTCTTTCTTTGCACTATTTTTCTTAATATTTCTCACAGCTTCCTTTCACACTGCTCCAACCAGGAAGACATGCTTTATGAGAAAGTTAAGACTGCTTAATTATCTATTTCAATTCAGAAGTCAAGAGGAGTAAAGGGAATCGATGACTGCCACTGTTTCACTGACAGGGTAGTTGAGAATGTGTATTCATCTGTTTGTGCAGCTTTCCTAAATCATTACTTGTCATCTATATCAGACCAAGGTACAGAGATTTCTGCATCAATACACTGTTTCTTGATCATTGTGTCTAATTACAGACAGTTCATTTCCCAGTTTGTAATTGTGGAAAGGGAACATTTGATGCCCATGTAACTGTTAAAAATGCATTGCAGAAGTGATCACAGCCTCATATATCGGTTCTACATGACTTTCATTATGAGAAGTGGAGATTGTGCTGTTTTAGTTTTTTTCCAGATTCCAAGGTCGGCTATATGAGAGATGAAAATGTATAAAGAATACCCTATAGAGGAACACTTCAAAATGAAGAAAATACAAAATCAAAAGAACTAAAATAGGCACATCTCATTAAAAAAAAAAAAAAAAAAAAAGGCTTCTAATAGTGTTTTTTTATAAAAGCTCCCTACATCTAATTGCAAGGACCATTTTCTGGTACAAAATATTATCTTAGTTTGAACCTTCCCTAAATTTGATGACACTGAATTTCAAGCAGATACCTCTTTAAAGAAAAGTGACACATTTATATGTGATATATATTCCATGTCATAGGATAAATTACATAGCAATGTGCAATACAAATAAGCTCTGAGTACCATAGAAAGTTTGTAATATTTTTAATGGTATTATGAATCATGTAAAACTAAGAAAATATACTAAAAGAATGAAAAATAAAAAATTAGACACTTAACACTAATTCAGTAAAAAAGTTGTACAGAACTATCCAAGCTGTTCTTCAAAGTAACCAACACAAAATTAGTAACTACGAAGTTCATCTTACACTGACTGAAAATAGCAGGCAGGGAGAAAAGGATGTCTGTACAGCTGAGTAAGGGACAGTCCAGATTTTCATTTTGCTATGTCAGCTGGCTCAGAAACAAATCTGCATTTCCTCCTGGGAAGATACAGATGTACATTTTAAATAACAAAATAGCCAATATGTCTCTAAATATGATTATCATAACCACATATAACTTGTTGTACAACTATGTTCAGCTTCATAGGTAGGGCAGAAAGCCAGAAAATGTGGTGAACATATCCTCTTCCTCAACCCCTTGACCTACGAGTGTGATGTTTATCTTCATGCTGACATTCCTAAAAGTCTATATTTCCCCCTTGAATCAAGCTACCATATATTGATAACAGAATAGCAACTTATGTTCTTTTGGCGTTTTAGAAATGGATTTTTTTTTTTGTTGTTGCACACATTGCCTTGCTTTTGCTTTCCTTTTGGATGCCTCTGTCCTCATTGAGTCCCCAGTTTATTTCTGACTGTGTGACTCTGCAGCCATTCCTGGTTACATGTTAGAAAGAATCCCAAGGAAACTTTGTGGCTTGTGGTTTTGAATGTCAGTTTTACTACGTCCCTGAAGCCTAGTTGTGAATGACAATGTTGACCTTTGAAGTAGCATTGTCCTGGGACATAGCTGAGATTTTCTATGAGAGTGAGGTTTGCCTTTAACAGAAGAGGAATGTTCAGATAGACTGATTGGTACTTGGCCCCTGGCTAGGCTAAAAGTATAGCTTTCCCTCTCAGGCCTAATTCCTAGCATAGGAATGCAGAGACAAAAAGAAACACTATAGGAAGATAAATCTAGTAGAAGTTATTCCAAGCAACTTTATAGAAGTTCGTGCTCTAAATTGGAACACATACTTCCCCCTTTGGTTATTTCATCCATTTTTGACTGTGCCTAATATATCATTAAGTGCTATTATAAAATTTAAATGGATTGGTGAGTATGTTTTTCTTAGGGGAAATGTTTTGTGAGAGCTCCAAAGTAATTGGATAAGGTATAGCTTATTTGCTCTAGAGTTCTCTAATCAGCATTCATATTGAAGTTGGATTCCAAAATATTTGGACCCCCGCTGGAACAGCTAGAACTGTTGTAGAAACAGAATTGCACTGGTGACCTGATAGCAATTTTTAATATTCTTAAGTGTTGCTTCCAAATGCAAAATTCTTTTGAAGTGATGTCTAGCTATTTTTTTCTATGTTATCTGGGGATAAACTCAATTCTTTATTTATCTAAGCAGGGGTTCTCCTTCAGTGAATTTCATAATATTGAGGAAGCTAATTGAATTAAGTAATTATAAGAGGTACTAGAGCAAACTTGTGAAACCAAACTCATCTGCTATTCAGAATTCTCAATGTCATTTTAATTTTCCCATCTCATTTCAAAGTCTTCAGAAATGAGATTTAGTCAATGTTCATGTAAATTTAGATTTAAGATAGGAACTCCAACAAAGTAACCAAATGTGATGGATGAACTCCTATCATGAAATAAAAAGATACCATCCAAATACATTAGAGACTTGCAATTGTTTTCTGACAAGCACTAATGAATTGGATGTTCCACAAGATAATGATCTGAAATGTTAAAGTAAATTCTTATTAGCACTACTCGTTTTTCATTCCCCAAATCCTGGAAATAACAAATACCATACTTAAACCCAACACTGCACCACAGATATGTGACCTAAACAACCAGAAAAGTAGAAAGTGAAGCTCAGCTGGAAGAACGAGAAACAACATTGTATGGAATGGCAGCAGGAAAAAAGATCCCTAAACTACTCTCTGCGGAGCCACATTAGTTCAGAAACTCACCTTGCACAAATGTCTTCTCAATTAAAAAGAAAGGGAAAAAAAAAAAAAAAGAAAGGATGTGGTTAATTTTGCAACTACCCATTTGGAAGTGAGTAGAATGATGCAAAGATGTGATACGTAAGGGGAAAGAGAAATCAATGATTTCCTTTTCCATCTACATACTATTATCACATCCTCTTTTTTCTTAGAACAGGCAGTTGAGCCTTAGACTGGTAATTCTAGGAAACGATTTCTCAAGAGTTTGCTTCTCATTAACCGAATTAAATCATCAAAATTTACTGAAATGTAAGAAATCTCAGAAACAGAGGTCATTGACTCTTCAGTGTAAAAGAAACCTTCAGATGACAGCATTTTCAGTAAGCTCCAGGTTGGGAAACTGTGATTACAGCTTTGATATAAGAATACTTCCCTTCTAAAAGACAAAGAAAATACAAACTTGCTTATAAAGCTAAACTTCACTGAAAGATAAAGGCCTGTTACTAAAGACAGCAGCTCTGCTCATCAGAACATGGTACTATGGAGGACAGTGAATCTGTGACCCTTTCTTCTCTCAGCCTCAGTGTCCTCTAAATTAATGTTTTTTTCCCACTATTTCTCATGAGAAAGATAATGAGAAAACTGAATATTTGCAAAGGAGAACTGAAAATGCTACTTTCTCTGAATGTAAAATAACCTGTGTTAGAGGACTGAGTTTTTAGCATTAGGAATTTTAAATTAAAAAACCCCAAGCAGCAACTAGCTTTTTTCTCTTCCATCACTGCAAACAGTACAAAAGTAGACCTAGTTTATCCTAACTTTGAAGATATTTTACTTTCACATACTGATGAGAAATAAAGCTGAAAATCAGACATGTTATCATCTCTGTATAAACTGTCTATAAGAATAAAACATATTTTTCTATGACTTCAAAACTAGGCTCATATCTGAAGGAATCTACAGAATGGGTGTCAAGATTTTTTTCATTAGACATAATCTGACTATTGACAGATTTCATAATCACATCATGATTCTGACTGGAGTCATGGAGTACAATCCTGCAAGGAAAAAGATACATCTGCATAAAACATGGATTATTTATTATAACATTTGTGAAATGATAAATTATCTACTGCAGCTTTATAGGAAAATACTAGTATGTAAAGCTGAAAAAGTGCAATGACTGCGGAGAACAGTTTGAAAGGAATTGTTATTACTGGAGTTCAATAGATGTCTCTTAAAGCTCTTGGACTTAAGTGTAGTATTGTACTAAGCAGAGCAAGAACCATATGATGGTGAAATATCTGTATTATCTTTTTTCCCCATAAATTATCATGAACATGCCAAGATGATATGCATACAAGAGAACAGAAGGAGAAACACAGTATCTACTCTGCTGCTGTCATGAGTGACATTTTAATTGGCTCACAAGCGAATGGGGACTGCAGTATGTTTAGACTTAATTTCCACATGTACAGTACAGCCATTACAGCTAGACTCTTCTACATCTGGGAATTAGTTTATAGCATTGCAACTGCTGCTCATCTGCTCTTCTGCTGTCTCTGCCATGAACATGAGCCTTGACAGAGAAACTGTGGCTGGATAAAATAGCTGTCAAACATTAATGTAGTCCCTTTAGGTATACTAGCAGAGAACACACCTCTGTAAGCAGAGGGAAGTCACAGTGTTTAGAATTGGAGCCAAGTAAAGCAGGGGTGGAAGACTTTGAGTGCTATTTCTTGTGCTGGAAGGGGAAAGGCAGGGTGGGTGAAAGATACAGTAGGTACAGCAGCACAAACACACAGCTGGTGCTGGAATCCACCTCATGAGGATTTACGGCTGTTCCATGCAGCTTTCAGGGCACACACCCTGAACAAAGGTCATTGCATTACAGATGGATGGGACTTCTCCAGGAAAGTCCCTTTCCTATCCAAAAAATATGATTTGCTAGAACAATTTTTTATTATTGCTTTTAATGAAAATGAATAGTTTTTGAAAGATTTGTATTTGAAACTTTTCTCAGATAGATCTATCACAGACAAAGGAGTATTTTTGCCTTGACTGTACTTTTACCTAGACAAAACATGAGGATAGAGAATTAATGCATGTGTGTCATGGTCCAGTGAAGATAATTTTGTATAAATATGCAAAACGATCAGAAAGAATTTATCTCTCCAAGGACGTAGAGTACGCAGAGTGACATCCTTGGAGACACTTCACAAACAGGGTTTTACCTCACCGTCCTCTTCTTCAGGGATCACCACGAACCAAAAAAAATGGATGAAATTTGAGCTGTGGTCTCCTACATTCCCTGAGACACAGAACAGTTGCCCACAGAAATTTCATTTTTATATGCCCTTCAAGCCATCCGGTCTATTTTCCAATTTTTAGTATTTGCACAAACCAAGACAATTGCAATAAAAACAATGAAAAGAGACTGATTTTATCCTGGGTTTTATTGGAGACATGAGAGAAATGGAGTTTTGTTTTGCTTTTTAATCAGAGGTGATCTTCATAACAATTGAGCTATTTTAGAGCATAAGTAAATCAATATTTTTAGGAAAATAAGGCCATAGGGGTTGAGGAATTTTTTCCTACCCTGTTTTTCCTTTAAACAATTTTATTTAACATGATGAAGGAAATAAAACAAACTTCTAAACCCTGAAATCTTTCAGAAGCCAGAGTTCTAGTTTTCCAGCCAACCCTCATCCACATGGAGGCCAAATGCTCTTGTCATGTTATTAATTCAGTCTGCACAAGAGGTTGTGGTTCCCTTGCTAGAAGAACTCTGCTATGAAATGTGGTGCCAGAAAATCTGACAAGTGCCTTCCCTCCCAGTACAATATTTTGGAGAGAGGAAGCCCAGAGCCGAAGGCTCTCTGCGGGTTGCTGTGGGACGGCTTGCATAGTGCTTACACTTCTTTGTGATGTGGTTTGGAGGGGGAGAAAGTTGGGTCATTTCAACAGCCCTTCTCCCTCTCTGTCTCCTGAAGTTTGCATAGCAATGACAGAGGAAACCTAGCAAAAAAGAAGAAACCAATGTTGTGGCTTTCCTGCCTTTTCTACCACCTTAGAACAAGGTCTAGCAGCAAATCCTAGTAGATCATGCATTACAGCCAGTGTCTGGGAACACGTATAGGGAAGGTTTTGGCAAGTACAATAAACCCAAATATTTCATGAGAATGAGTGCTTAGTTTCAGATGTTGTCTTAAACCACATTCAACAATATGATATGTGTGGTTTTCTGATATTGTTACTTTCATTCCCACTTCCCCTCCCCACTTCATTTTAAAATACCTGAGAAGTATCTTTAATGCTTCTTTCCCCTTTCAGGTAAGTATATTAACAGTCAGATTGAGTACCATGAGCACAAACATTAGATCTTGGGAAGATGATTGAAACCTTAATAAATTTGAAACCGTTTTCAATTAGTACACAGGAAATTTACTTTGTGAGCCATGACTTGTTTTATTAGTGCCCTGGAGGGCAATTTAGATTGGAAAAATCAGGACATCATTGTTTGCCAAAAAAAGAAAACAGATACTTAGCTTCCATCTATAGTCTGGGATACAGCCATGAAAATGGGAGTAAAATATTATTGAGTATCAAAAAATATCTATAAATTGGGGTCAATCACAGTTCCAAAGTGTTGGAAATTACATTCATCCCATCCTAAAATCTGTGGTTATCTTGGAAGTTTGCCACTTGCTAACATACTGCTTTTACTTCTAAATCAACCCAAAGTAAAACCTTGATATTACACTTTTAATAGGTTCAATTAAGGAATGGAAATAGTTGCTCAAGAAAGCAGGAACCCCTTTAAAATTTATCATAGCTTTCAAACTTTAGTCACCTGAGTTTTCTGTGGGGTTACATCATATACACTCTCAATTTTTCTTCTCTGTTACTGCTCGTGTTCTCAGCTAGCCAGAAATGAAATACTTATATCAAATATATAGAACAGAGAGAACTAAGTAGAGGTTATGTATTAGCAGAACCAATCCCTTCTAAAATTATGAATAGTGAGATCAACTTCTGTTACTGCAAAATTTGTTCTGCCAGTTGTATTCTGGCCAGTAAAGGTGAAGGAGAGGATACACCCGATAAAACAACTCTTAATATGCCTTTGCCTGACGTACACAGGCATCAGCTACAAAAGTGTTCCTTGTGTATTAACCTGCCTTGACCTCATCCACCTGAATAAAGGCCTCTTGCAGTGTGGTCTATAATTTTTCAATACTTTTTAATCATACCCACATCAGTGCCTTCCACACTTCAGCAAGCTCCTTCAAATGATGCCAAACTCAGATTCTGCAGCACTGGAGCATGGCTTAAACACTTAGGGCTAAATTATCATTACTCTTTCTTGGTTGTGGAAGGGAGGGAGAAATCTTCTCTCCCTTTTCCCCCCACTGTGAATGTAACTCCAGGGGCAAAGGACAGAAATATGAGAAGACCTTTGTGCATCTTGCTCTGTATGCAACAGCAGACACATGGGGTGAGAAAAAAATTCTCCAAGAAAACAGTGAAGTGCTTTAGTGTTTTCATGGTAGCGTATACCAGAAGGATACAACTCTAAACAAGTATTTTCACCATTTAATATTGAGTTGCATCTGTACAACAAGCACAATGTAATTAGGTAAAAAGAGGCAGCTCCAAAAAGAATTCAGAATATCTAAATAAAGCTAGTGCTCAAAGCCAACCTCTGTGAGAAGAACCTATAGTGATTGTAACTACTCCAGAGTTCACACAAGGAATATTACTCCATGGTCAGTCACAATTCCTATAAAAAAGGGAACATTAAAAACCATAAGGGCATTGGCGTCATGGATTTCTTTTCTCATCTGAAGTTTTTATTTTAAAAATTTGTGCTGGTCAAATCAGTTGTGGGTGCAGTAAGTGAGCTCTTGTACCTGAAACTATTTCAGACATCCAAGTATCCAGCCAAGAGCTGAATCTGCAAGAGTGATCTCATGTAAATGATGCTTCTTTCACAACAAGAAGGCTACCAGGTATGAAAACAACATTTACACTTCAGAGCAGTTGTGTATTTACCACCCTATCACACTTTCACATGATGGACATCTCTGACCCAGAGGCAGAAATACCAATTTTTGTTCCCAGCTCCCTAGGAGGAAGGGCTCTGGTGTGGCCATCCACTGAAATTTCCCAAACAAATCAAAATGCACAATGTCCTGTTGTGCCAGGTCCCACCTCAACAAGCAGGCATGGCATTATCAGGACACAAATCAAGGACCAAAACTGTAAAGCACATAATGGGTTTTACCTGTGCCTTATTACTAGCATAGTATCTATCTGTCTCCATCAGGTCACTAGTGTCTGGATGAACATCTAGCTGAGGTTTTAACAGAAAATTAAACAAAACCAATATTCAAATCCTTTACATGAATTTCAGAGCACTACTAAGCCCTTTAGGGACCATATTAAACTTGCACAGAATTCTTAATCCCTGGGAAACAAGCAGGAAGGAAGTGCTAGCTTTAACTTATTTAAATGCATGTCAAAAAGGGAAAATAAATAAAAAGAACAAAAGATCTTACCTCTCGCAGCCACAAATGTTTAATGGTCAAAGCAAAATTATCCAGTTTGATTGATGTCTCTTTTGATACTCCTAAAAGAAAATAATTTCATATTTAAAAAATACAACCAGTTTACAGAAAAAAAACCTGCGTAAAAGCTTACCTACTTCTGAACAGTAAATAAGAACAAAATCAACTACCACAGTATTGCTTTAAAGCATCCAAAGTCTTGACTATGTAACAGAGACCATTCTAAATTCAATAAGATTTGGGAAAGTGCATGGCAGGGGTCTTGTGATGAAACACAGTCATATTGCACTTATATAAAGTATCAGCTTTTTTTTTTTTTTCTTTTTGTAATGAAGTGAAGTCATCTTGGTTTGCAACTGGAGTTTGTTAGAATTGTCTCAGTATTGGACGAAAAAGAAAATCCTACCCAATGAACTTCCTCCATCCCCCCAAGCCTCTAGATGCATTGATTTTCATTGGAATGAAGTTACATCTCCTTATAAAGGCAAGCCTTTATAGATGGATGATATTGAAATAAATTAGTTTCACTTTCTGAAACATTATAGTGCAGTTTTATGACGGCCCACTCAGTCAATCTCTCTTAGGAAAAGGCCAGGGAGTGAGGGGACGTTCATTTGGGGAGGGGACATGCAGGTTTGCAGGAGTGCAGCACTGCAGCACCACACACCAGGGAACCCGCTCTGCCAGCAGCCAGAGCTCTGCAACAGAGAATGCCTGGGGGCCACACAGAACGTCTGGACACTTTTTGGACTCTAATATCTACTCAGACATGTATTTGGCCATCCACAAAGACAAGCTCCAGCTAAGGAAGTTGATCAGAGAGCCGAGTTCAAACTGGTGTACTTCAGAGCAGTTAACTTTAAACTTCAGCTGTTAAAGAGACTCACACTTGACTGGAAAAACTCAAATAATTGACCTATATACACCTATATAAATGTTCTCCATCCAGTCTGCTTCTTTTTATTTTTAACCTGAAAATGTGCAAGATAAGGTAAATGAAAAAACTATTTAAGAAATTATGCAACTCGTTGACAAGAAATTTGCTCATATAAATGGACTTTTCAGGCACTGGCACAAAGTCACCACTGTGATGCCCATACATGAACACTGACACCCTGGGATGTGATTTCCTGCTCCAGGACCTAGAATACACCCTGGTTCTCAAGATGCTAGAGGGTGACAGTGCTATAGCTGCGCAGCGAAAAATGCTTTTCAATACTCTCTGTATGGAATGTATCCATGACAGATCAAATCCAAATGGAATTAAACTCAGTTGGATCTACACTTGACTCATTTTACTGAGCATTTCAAATTAAAGATTTCTGTTTGGAACACATGGACTGTGTTGGTTAATTTTGTTATATTTCTGATGGCAGATGCTATGGGACCCTACAGATTTCTAGGATACAGTTTGTATATTAATATGTGCTCACACAATTCCTAACATTCCTTGGCAAATAAGCTAGCAACATTCTCACGTAAAATTAGGCAAGGTCTTGTTTGTTACATGCTTTTCAAAAAAGTTTCTATATTTGGATCATGATTTACAGTTCCACTGAAATGCTCCAGCTTTCTAAATGTGAGGAACTATGCTGCAACATTTTGAAATAAGGAAGAAACAAATGACATTATGGGATAATTTTCTTGTGCAAATGTATTATAAGAAGTTTGCTGAGAGACATTCTAGCCTCTGGTTTTTAAAGAGCTGGCAGAAGAAAACTCATCCAGTGGAAGAAACCAGTGCTGAGATCTTGCCCATGTCAGCTGTCAAACAGAAGCCAACATGCACAGTCGAAATAAATAGGAAAAAAATTTCAATATCTCAAAAATAAGAGTTGATCTTCTGCAACCTAGACAGTCAGTGATTCAAAGTGAAATAAATTACTTAATCTGCTAAAGGGAACAATAGCTGCTGATTTGCTCTCCAGAAGTGATGGGTTTTGCTTTTCCTTTCCTACTGGTGTTCTTCCTTGCAGGCTAAAGACAAATTTCAGACTTTATTCTGCCCTGTGTTAAAACCTGGACAAAACCCAGTGAAGAAAGATATTTCAATGAACTGTGGAAACAAGACCCAAATCTGATGCAAAACCATCAAACTTAACAGCCCTAGGTCTGAGGAGGCTAACAGAGACTGCTTAAGAAATAAACTGATACAGAAGGCATAAAAGATACCTCTATGGATTCTTATGTTTTATCTTTTCTTAACCTGATTCTAATCCATTATTTGGGAAAACAGAGGGTGTCCTGAGTATTAAACAGGTTCACCATTCCAATTCTACTAGAGTTTTCTTAGTCACAGAACAAGCTCTGTAACCATCCTGCTAATCCAGTCTCTGTACAATGCTGTACAAAACTCATCCCAAAATAAACTGGTTTTAAACACATCATACTCAAACGTCCTCTATTTCCTGTAATATGTATGCACTTAACTAAACTATTGACTTAAACATGTAACAGCTGAATAAAGCATATTCTTAATTATAGCAGAATTTGAGTGATATTGAAATATTATTATTGTGATACTTATGTCACAGCTCTATCAACACTTTTCTGAGATATAGTAGCAACTGTATTTTTCTACTTTTATCATCTGGTCAAAAAAGCATTCTCCATACAAAAGTTTCTGATTAAAACTCTGTGTTAAAAAGACTGTGCTTTTTAAGATCAGATGTGGAAAAGTCTGCAGTTTATCTCTAAGCCACAAAAACCCAATTAAATAAATTAAATTATTTACCATTGGGATTTTTTTTCCTCTTTTTTAAAGTGACTTTTTAGCATCCCAAAAAATACACTTAAAAAAAAAAGTTAGGCTTTTTTAAGATTCTCAGGAGGGGCATCAAAAGTTTAAGCACCCAACATTATTAATCCCTTGTGAAATTCAGCTTGCAGGTGCATGCACTTTTTTCTAATGCACATGAAGTTCAGTCTAAACATCCCAGTTATAAATAGAACAAGTACCACTGATTTTCATCTTTCCTAGTCATCTTGCCAGGACTGACTGGCAACATTCTTGTGCCTCTTTCAGACATTTTACTTAACAAGTTTTTTTTTAATGTCTCAGGTATGGTGATGTGAAGATCAACCCACCCACCCACATGTACACACACAGGTAAGCAGAAAGAAAAACGAATCTTTATTAAAAAATTTGTAGGATCCTCACTGCTTTTTCCCTGTGTGCTCCCACAACTTCAGGGCCAATCACAGGAGCCAGACTACCTCCTGCTGTTTTTTACAGCTGAGGTTTCTCAGTCCTTTATAGGCACCGTTTGACCCCATTCCAGCTGGCTCTGATAATCAAATACAAGCAGCCAAGTCCAGTTCTAGCTCCCTGCTTCCCTAACAACTGCTCTAGGATTGAAAGGAATAGACCACCCTGTTGAACCAGCAAAAAATTTAATAGGAAATTCTGTTCACTTTATTATTTCTTGCAAGACAAAAGGAAAAGAGAGAGCAGAGAGGAACCTTTTGTGGATGTGATTAACTTTTACTCAGTTGAAAGTCCAATTTGGAAATAAATTGTTCAACCATGAGTTTTTGCAGACATACAGCAATTTTAAGTTAAGCAGATATTTCAGATACACTTCACTAGGTTAGTTTTATCTGTGGAATACTTCATGTATGAAGTTTTAATTTTGACAGCTCTTAGTGGGCTTATACACACTTGAAATAAATAAATTTTGATTAAAAAAATCTCTTCCTTGTTTGAACTTTTTTTCACTCTATGATTATTATATTTAATGTACAATATATGATTGAAAGGTCTTAGTGACAACTAAGAGAAAATTCCACCAGCTCACATTGTCTGAACTTTTGAGCTTGAGATGAGATAGGAGCCCCTGGAAGGAGAGACTGTTTCCTGAGAGCAAATGAGGGAGTCCATACCTTTGCCACAAGCTCAGAGTTCTCTGGGTTGATGGAGGAAGCATGAGAAGGAAAACTGAGTTTGTAGCGTGGACTTCTTTAAAAAGCAGAGAGCAAATATGGAGAAAAAAGGAAAAGTAGATTCGTCCCAGGTAACAGGAATCCCAGTGCTGACTGGGAACAAGATCTTGATCTGAATGCTACACTGGGCAAGAGAGAGATTTCAACCAGCTTACTTTAATTGCTTTCACCTAAGATATATGAGCTTTCTCCAAGGTTTTTTTTTTTTTTTTTTGCTTTCTTTCTTTTCAAAATCAAGTGCAGCTTTGAAGATCTGTTTTTTTTTTTTCTTCACTCTAAAAAAAGCTTGGACAGGCTCACATCACAATTACGCCTGATTTAAGTGTCCTGTCACAGCATCTCATCAAGTACACAAAACTAAAGATGCAAATGAATACATTTTCATAAAAATATTCCTCATTGACACTAAACATCAATATTTGCATAAGCAAGGAGCCCTAAGAGGTGATGTTTGGCTTTAAACCAATGCTAGAAGTGTTTGTCACAAAGTCTTGAGATAAGCTGCAAGCAGATAGAAAGTTATGTAAAGTGTATTTTTGTCTTCTGCAGATATAAACTTTTTCAAGACATCATAATTTCACCATGAGTGATAGCATTTGAATGCAAATATTCTAATAATGGACAAATGGCATGTTAGCATATATATCCTTTTTACTCCCCAAGTTACTGGCAAAGGTGTTTTTCTAAAATGATGGCTTTTCAAAATTAGACTCACAGAAAGGCAAAGTCTCAGTTTGTGTTTGGAGAAAGTACATAGAATTCCTGCTAGTCAGGTTTTGTGGTCTCCAGCTGACATAAACATTCTCAGAAGCTATATTATGCATACTGTTCGGTGTGTGCATAAAATTTTGGTAACACACCAGCAGGGAAAGAGATGTGGATACACTTCCTTGCCTTAGAACTTATTGGTGAAAATGAACACAGGCATTTTCAGAACTGAACTTATTAATGAAAGCTTTTCCTGGTTGGTACATATAAGGGCAAACACATTATTCCCAATGAAAAACAGCTTTGTAAAAGTGAAAGAGGAAACCTCATGGGTGGTCTTCTAAGAATATAAAAACTTGTTTTATGCTCGAGATGCATTTAAAAAAAGAAGAAAAAAAAGAAAATAAAAATAGTCTAATGGCTACCTTTGTGTCCCAGAGGCACAGGAGCAAGATGCCTTGTTTGAGTCCATGAGGAGCTATATTCTTTCTTCCTTGGTTTGGTGTGCAGCAATGTTTCGCATTTCCCAAATCTGACTCAAAATGAATAAGTTGGCTCTATGATTTTCCTTCCTTGAACTCACTCAAGTGAGATTTCTTTGGAAATGTGGTACAATTGAACGTCTCTTTTATCAGCAGAGAGTCCAAATTGACTAATAGGTTTTGGAATATCCTTGGGCAGAGGTATCCACTCTACTTGATATTCTGGCACTGGCAGTAGCCCTGTCTTACAACTAAGCAATTTAGACTTTGCAGAATCTGGAAATCTGCATCTAATTCATATTTTTAAAATCTTTGCCTCTGCTACCTGTAAACCCTGCACTACTGTCTCTACTACTACATCTCTACTATGCAGATATGCATACATTTCTCCTCTTTTTAAGATGTGATGATGATTACATTTTCTGGTATTTGGGAAGGAAATAGAGTCATCAATAATACAGTTTTCTTGTCACTCTGGTATAAATTTCATGCCATTCCAGTACAGTGACAAATAATAGAATTTGGAGATAGACAAAAAAGTAAAACCTTCTCCAATGGCATGAAATTATAGATTTTAAAAGGATAGATAGTTTCTAAACTGTTGTCTTTGTTTAGGTCTTTTAACATTTATTTTTTGGTGTTACAGAGACAAATCATTTACTGTGATAAATAGTATCTTTTGATCTCTATTGGTTTACGCCTTCCAAATAAAATTCCATTAAGTGGAGCAACTGCATTTCTTCCATATACAAAATTGCTTAAGACATTTCTGATCTCTCTGTGTTAAATGTTGCAGGATGAATGAAAGAGATGCAGAAGCAGATACAATTGTAGATTAACATAACCTAATGCTATGAGGTATTTGACTTAAAGCAGAGGCAGGGCCTGAATCCATCCCCCAGGCCTCCCACTCTTTTCAAGCTTCCTCCAGGCCCATCTAAATCCAGTATTCCATAAACATCATCACATAACTTTGTCATGACTGTAGAATTACTAATTGACCACTCTGTTCTCACTGATGCAAGACCTTCCCTTACTTTATTAAGTCACCTTTCCTGCTGATAGATGTCAGAGGACACGCAATTTCCTTCTGAAAAGGCCATTAAATGTGACAAATACATAAGCACACTTTGCTTCCTCCCTGAGGCAAGGATCCAGAAGTTTTGCAGGGGAACCTCTTGCATCATTCTCCCTGCCAGCCAGTTTGTCGGGTCCAGCCAGCACCAGTAGCACAAATTGACTTGGTGAGATCTACCTTTGAAAGTGATTATTTACAACTGTAAACAAAGAACAACACTGGGGAAAAGATTTTAAGTTCTTCTCTGAGTGAGGTATTTTTTTTTTCCAACTGAGTGGAATATTCTGCTGTCATGCCATGTTATTTCCTGCACTGCAGGGGTGGTAACTGGTGTTCAGTAAAAGAAGTTTCAACCCACATTAATGACCTTGACCTAAAATTAAGTTGATAATAGGACTGCAGGCCATTGGAAAACATTAGATTACTCATTAATTTACACTTGAATATAGTGAAAATCTTGTCATAGGATTCAATGTAAGTGTCTCGAGCCCTTCTGTTCTAACTCAAGCAATATTGTATTTATAATCAAATCCACTGGCCAAAAAACCTTATGTCTTACTTCTTTAAACAAAGTTTATATCAATTAAAAAAAAAAAAAATCTTCTTGTGATAGTTCAGCAACTTACACTGGTTTAGTTGGGTGGTCTCCATTAAACTCCAGTACTGATAATGTCCATGCTGTCTTTACTATGGCGGATAATTTTATTGGAAATTTTAGCAAATAAACATGAAGCTGTAACTCTTTTTAGCCCTTTTAAATGTCCTATTCAAACTAATTAGCATTAAAATATATATAATAATAATAATACTGATAATATCTAGCCCTATTTCCATACACAAATCTTTTTAATAGAAATAAAAAGACTTAATTTCCTTGACATTTTATTCAGAATTATAATTATGTTTTTTGGGCAGGAGCTTTTTCCTTCTTTTGTAATAAAACAGGTTGAATAATTTCTCTGTCCATGAACAACTCTGAGCTCCTATACAGAAGAGACTGGAAAGGATTTCTACAATGACTGCTAAGAAACTACATCTCATAGATGTATAATAACAACTCTTAGCTTAGTGAAAAAGAAATATGGGAAAAAAATCCATGCTTCATTGTAGAGAAGAATATCCTCTTACATGGAGGATATATTTTTTTTAAAAAAACAGTTTATTCTCTGATTGTGTTCTGTCATAAATCATACAGACAGATGTGTGCCTTAGTCACGCATCAAGGTTGATTACCATTTCTTTAAGTTTATATAACACAGGCTAAGGATTACTCTTTTTTATTGTAGCTTTTTTCATTTTTTAGTAGAGAAAATGTAATATTGCATGCATTTTTCTTTGTTACAGCACATATGTACAATAAAAACAATATTTACATCATGCAATTTTCTGCTCTTATGAAGAAAATCTAATCATAGCTGGGTCTGCTTGTTCTCTTTCTAAGAACATATTTTGAGGGAAATCCTCATATGGGCTAAGATAATGATAAAAATTTTTCATTGCATATTCTGCTACCCACATGTCTACATTGTATATTTGAAAAATTATTTGATCAAAACCAATTTATACTATATGTATAGATGAAAGTGTCTGGATATATACCAATTTAATAATTAAGCCCTGTTGAATTCCTGCAGCCTTGAGGACTATTAAATGTCAGGATGTGTATGATGTTTTTAACTTCATTGCACTAGGCCAGCCTGAAGTGAGACTCTTCCTCAGTAGAGTTCCTTACCAAAGAAAATTCTGTGAGGAGAGCATGCACATCAGGGATAGTGATCTGACCTCAGCTATTATAGACAGTCATAGCTGGCATCAAGAAGAGATCAACATGAGGTTACCCAATATTTCTATTAGATAGAGTTCAGATTTGACATTAGTCATGGATATAAAGCAAATTTTGACTGTGCTTTGGAATTCAAGCTCCCTTTGTTATTTGTCTTGAATGAACTTACAGAAACAAGGTTGTTATATTGCACAAAGGAACAAGCACATGGCTGAGACAATTGAAATCTTTGTCTGAGGAACTCATAGTGAAGTGATCAATTTCCATCAGTGTTTGAAATTTACCAAATTAAGTTTAGTTCTTTAAAAATGAAAAGCAAAGTGAACATCTAATTCATCATTGAAACAGCAGCATTCCAACGCAGCATAGTCTGTTAGTTCTGGAGGTGACATAGGTGACATGGTTCTCTTGACAATCTCATGACAAGTGCTTTGTATTACTAACATAATCCTAAAGGTGTCTTCTCTTTCCACAGAAAAGGACAAAAAGACAGGAGTTGTGAATTTGCTTGTAAATATGTTAGTGTATCAAATTTGGTAAAGAAGAGCATTTCCTCTATCTATCCCAAGAATATTTGAAAAGTTAATAAAATATGATATAAAGTACTTCTGTCCTGTCATAATACAATTCACAGTGTAAAAGATCCTGGCTCATTGATATAGCTATAGAAAAAAATAACACTAATGTCTTAGTAGCATTTATCTTTGAAATTTATTGGTATGTCACAAACTGTGTTTAGTCCACTTATTTTCTTCTCTCAGTCAGAAGAGAAATGGGAAATCTATTTCAACAGTTTGTGGTTTTTTCTTAGTAAATATTAAAAAAATTCAAACAAAAAAACTTGCAAAAAAAGTAAGGGTTTTTTGATTGTGCTTTGCTTCCCTCCCCCCCGCAGTGATACATTTTTTCCATATAGCTGTGATGTTTATGTTCATTCTGACTCACATTGGAAGGAAAGGAGGTGCTAATATCCATGATCAAATCAGTCCATAAATTTACTTCACTGCCTTGTCACACAATCAACACTTGTTTTTCCACTGAATTTGTTTCTAATTATTTCCTCTCCTCTACCTCACCCATGAATAGTTTTAAACCAATTGAAAAGCATTTGCAAAAAAAGTACTTTAAAAGTAAGATGACTTACCTTGTGACAATTCTCCTTCAAAACGGGAGAGTTTTGTGCTTTTTTTTGAGCAAGAAACTCTTCTCTGAGGCTCTTCTCTTTCTCTGTCTGTCCTACACTGTGGCTTTAACCTCTGCCATCATTATAATTTCCCTAACCAAGGATTATGATGTCACAACATTTTCATGTTATGATGGACCTCTTTGGGTTCTGGATATAATTACTACTTCTCTGGGTGTAGCTATGCAGTTGTCAAAGAAAAAGAGATAATATAAAAATAAGGAAGTAAACTACACTGCCTAGTTCTTGGCCTATTTTTTCCTTATGTTGATGTTGTTTAATACCAAAGTCTCTGGTACCTTAACCACTAACACGTGGATGCATTTTGCTATCTGAAGGAATCAGAAAGTAAGCAGGTGATTGAGTTATTTCACTTATCCCTACTGAAACCTCTTATTGGTTGAAATACAAGAAGAACCGGTATAGCTACTGCATCTCATTCTACTGCCTAATCACCTTCTTTCTCTGTTCAGCAGAAACTGAATATTAAAATTAGCTACAATGTAAGACTAACTGATGATGCAAAGTATATAATATCTGTTTTTCTGGCCTTTGTGCCAATGAATACACTTGCCTGGATAAATGACTTTTGGGTCTGTAACATCACTGAAAATGGTCTGAAAATAGAAGCTGTGCTCAAACAAATATTTTATTGCAAGCTTTGCCATTGGAAGGAACCTGGGCAATCTCTGCTACTTCAGATTTTTAAAGATATCTTTCAAAAACTAATTTCATCTCATATGAAGGTGAAGTCTCCCAAAACAGGAATCCTTAAAAAAATCAGCTTCTCAGTCTGCTAAGCAAAATATCAGAGCCAAGTGATCAAGGCTGAAATCAAAGCTCCACTCAGGTCAGGAGAGTTTAACCAAGAGTAACACTTCCTCACTGAATGCCACGGACATTTATTTTCCCTGCTGGAGTTCTCCACATCTTCCCCAGAAGCTGCAGATGAGATGACACTTAGTTCAAGCAGCTGTGCAAACTGCCACGCTAACAGTGCCTAATCCTTACTGACATGCCCTGGCAATGGACACATATCTGAGGGCAGCCCTGTTTTAGATAATCCCATGCTCTGTCCTTCCCTCTCTGCCCATGCTGAGAGCAGCACAGCTAAACATAGAGTAATCTCTTTCTCTCTCTCACTCCAACAAGGAAAAACATTTCTGTGCACCTTGCCCTGTAATAAACAGAGTCCTGCCTTGACAGTGACCTGTGGATTGGGTCAGAGTGTAGTCAGAGTGGAAGTGCCCTGTGTGGCACAGAGAGTTGATGAAATCATCACCAGCAATCTGGAAATGAAGGTCAGGCATTTGGTCTTCCCAGAGCCCCATGAAACTATCTCAGTTTACTTGAGGTGATTTGAGTCATGGGGTGTCAGAATGAGAGCACCAAACCCAGAGCCATGACAGCAGCTCTGTGGGTGCCCAGATACCTTTATAATATTGAAGCTGGGCTATCGTTGCTTAATGCAGCCTACTGCCATACAGGGAACTTGGTTTTGCCTGGAAAAATTGCATTTGAAATATGATGCAAGAAGCAAGCTTCATCAAAACTCTCCCTGTTGCATGAGTAGTGGTTTTATTGCTACAGCACACAAGCCAGTAGGAATTTCTTGGTCTGTCAACTTGAAATAAAACTTAGGGAATCTGAATCTTTACTGAACTGTTTGAATGTTATGGCCCATGCTTTGTTTTTGTTGGGTGTTTTCAGACTGATGACTTAAAATACAGAGTGTGGGTGTGGTTAAACACTCTACTCCCACTCAGTCATTCCTAAAATGTATGTTCACGCTCAGTTTCTCCAAGGTCCCCCTGGATTTGTGTCACTGCAGAAGTGCTCTGCCAGCTCCACAAGCTGAGAATATGCATCCCGCTCTCGGCTGCACATCCCCTGGGAAGTATAGCAACCACTTGGTGGAAGGAGCACACTCTATGACTAACTTCCTTCAGAAATTATTACAGAGCTTTGCTTCAAGCTTTTGATGCCTTGGACTGTCTGTCATACTAAAACAAATCCTTCCCCAGGCTCCATCCTACCAGTTCTAAGGAAGAACATTGCTGGATGCATTGCACCATCTAAAATAATTTGCTTTCTTAGTAAAAATTCCTGCAATAAAATAATGAACATCAGATGTCTATTTCCTGTTAGTGTGCTGACACTGCATAAAAAGAATGCTTCAATTCTCAGCTCAGAGCAGCCTTTCCTACTCTTCATGCCACAGACCCATACAAACCACAGTTCAACCCCATACCATGAAGCATTCAGTCTTTAGCTTAGACTTAAATAGAAGTCCATATTTTCTAATGAAATTTCTATAACAAATGAAGAGATGTAGACACTCAGTCCATCTCCATCCCCTTCTGGACAAAACATTGCTAGCAAAATTCTCCTTCAGTTGCTCCTTTTCTGACTTGACTCTCTTCAAAAAAGGCCTGTAGGGAGGAGATGATTTAATCTTTGGCTTCTCTAACTTACTTTTCCCTATATTCTTTTTCATCTTGACATTATTTCTGATGGAAATTCAATTAAGTAATAATCATAGAGTCATTTTGGTTGGAAAAGACTTTCCAGATCATTGAGGGCAACCATAAACTTGACCCTGCCAATCACATCACTAAACCATATTACCTGGCATCCCATAGGATCATGAGACCATAGAATGACTTGGGTTGGAAGGGACCTCAAAGATCATGTAGTTTCCATCCCCCTGCCATGAACAGAGACACCTTTCACTAGACCAGGTTTCTCAAAGCGCCATCAAACCTTACCTTGAACACTTGAAGGGTTGGGGCTTGCACAACTTTTCTGGCCAATTGTTTTTAAATACCTCCAGTGATGGTGATTCTACCACTTCCATGGGCAGCATGTTCCAATGCTTTTCAACCTTCTTCATGATTTTTTTTCCTAATACCCGATTTAGGCCTCCCCTGGTGTAACTTGAGACAATTTCTTCTCATTCTATCTTGTTATTTGGGAGAAGATATTGACCCCCACCTTGATGCACCCTCCTCTGAGGTAGTTGTAAATATCAATAAGGTCCCTCCTGAGATTCCTTTTCTCCAGGTTAAACACTCCCAGCTCCCTCAGCTGCTTCTCATCAGACTTGTACTCCAGACCCTTCCCCAACTCTGTTGCCCTTCTCTGAACTCTCTCCAGCACCTCAATGTCTTTCTTGTCATGAGGGGCCCAAAACTGAGCATAGTTTTTGACGTGAGGCCTCACTAATGCTGAGTACAGGGGCACAATCACTGCCTTGATCCTGGTGGCCACACTATTGCTGAGAGAGGCCAGGATGTCATTGACCTTCTTGGCCACCTGGGCACACCTGGTTCATGTTCAGCCACTGTTGATCTTCACCCCCAGGTCCTTTTCTGGTGCGAAACTTTCCAGCCAATCTTATCCCAGGCTGTGGTGCTGCTAGGGGTTGTTGTGACCAAGCAGCAGGACCAGCCTATTGGTCTTGTTGTACCTCACCAAATGGCTTCAGCTCATTTTTCGAGCCTGTCCAGATCTCTCTTTAGAGCCTTCTGACCCTACAGCAAATCAGCATTTCCCCAAATGGTGCAGCATCCTTTCTGTGCACTCTGAACTCTCATGATTTTAACCTGCAGGGTGTAGTTTGTAATGGGAAAAGAAAGCACTAAGCCACTGATTTTGTCTGCAGTTTCCCTCCCTATTTTACATAACTGTATTTCCCAGCTATGTTTGTTCACTGCATAAAGCTAACAGGAGTAAATGCCATGCAAATTTTGACAATTTCAGTGCTCTGTGATACAATACACAAAGAAAAACCTATTGAACTGAATCACTTCTAAGGTATGCAAGAAGAAATCTACTATTCACCCATCCATTTAGGCATGAGACAAATTGAAATTGGTATCAAATGAGGTATGAGGGAAAAGTCAACATCAGATTGCAAGTTCAATGTGTGTTAAGTGAAGTAAGGTGAGGACTTGAGAGAACGTGGGTGCTGTGGTTAATTCCTTTCGCCGTTAAGTAAGAGTCACTCAAGGACTCACTGATCTTCACAAAACAAGATAATTTTTTTAAAGTCAAGTTGTTGAAATTATCCCTGATTAGACCATATAACAACACAGTCATGTCCGTATTTTTTATCAACACAGTCCCATTGGATTTATTTTCATTATATGATACTAATCTTATGAATGTACAAATGAAATATCTGGTTCTTACTTACAGGTCTCTGCCTATTTCATGGGTTTTGATAAAACATGTTATTTTTTCCAGTTTTATAAACTTATTTTCTTCATCTTCAAAAATATCCTGGCCAATATTTGAGGTTTTATACAATATCAATTCTGATAAAATTTGAGGATGAAGCCAGTGCAGAAAAACATCACGTTTTTTCCTATCTGTAATATAAATCTGAGAAATTAGTTTGTTACTTTGTGCTGATGTACCTACAAATTAAATACTATGTTTCTTTATATTTATCTCAATATAATATCACAGATAGAACAAAACATGGCAATTAAAATACAGAGTTCTTGATTTTATTTGCTGTTTGTTTGTTTTCTTCTGAAAGTAAAGAACTTTACAACCAAAAATTATTTTAAAAATTGCTGTTCTGTATATCTCTTCCAAAGTTGCAAATTTTTATTGCTCTTCATGGTGCTAGTATTTCTTTGTTTCCTTGGACTCCCATTTTGTATGTTATTTCTTCAATAAAGATTGCATGATTTTTGAAAAGAAATCATCATTTTGCCCTAAACTCATGCAGTGTCCTTCATATAATCCTAAATAAAGTATAATCTTCAGTCCTTTAAATAGTGGTCTCTCCCACTATAAAGACAAAAATCTCTATATATTTCTTGTTTGGGTGTTGATATTATGAAAACTCATAGAATTACATTGTAATACTCAAAAGTTTATGCTGTAAATATAAAGCAATAGTTACAAGTAGAGATAGTCGTCTATGTAGGGGATATTTTTGATCTCAGAAAGAATGCAAAGGTCAGTATGCAACTCCCACTGCAAGCTGAAATGTGCTACTAATGCCAAGTGGCACATCCATGGGATTGCAGGAGGACAGGATGTGCAAAGTAGATAAACACAGACATTTTACACTGAAAAATATTTCTGTGATGGTAAGCTACAATTTAGCCTAGGGTTTCAGTGAGATCTGATGAGTCACACTAAGCTGCTTTGTAAGACATCCAATTGCTGCAGCAAACCACAAACTGGCATTTTGTCCTGGAGAAAATGCACAATTACTGGGTCCTGATATACCATGATATACCACGTGATTTTCATAATCTTGAGGCCATTCCTTGGAAAGTCAAAGACATTTTTAATGCATGGTTCACTGGATTTAAAGTATTTTCCTTTAATATGCTAAGTTTCTCCAGAAATTAGTTACTACCTTTCACTGTAGCAGAAAATTATATAATAAATGAGGGGTTTACTGTCTTTTTGCTGACTGTGTCTGAGAATAAGCAAGGTTAAAGAACAATGCTAAAAATATCATCACATGGCATATCAGATACAGTTATACTTAATCTCAGGACAAGTTTCATACTGTAATTAGAATTAATTGTTTTTCTTGACATTAGATACTCCCTTTGTAAAATTAGGATAAAAATATTGAACTTTCAGATGATAAAGGAAAGTAAGCTCTGCTGTTGAAAATTTAGGCATCATGTTCCTCCTCTTTAGTGGAAAAAAAAGTCTTTATACATGTTAAAGTATCCTCCCTATATATTAGTCTCTGCTTCAGCATTTAATAAAATAGCCCTTGGACTCCAGACAAAAATGTGTTTTGCAGTACACAATAATGTCTGGTTTTGTGCAGAAAAACAACAAAATAAAAGATCATTACTCTGCTCATGAGTAACCAAAAAGTTAGATTGATTAAGTTTTTCATTCATCCACAGAAAAACTTGGAGGAAAGGATTAGGCTTATTTATAGAAACAAATGTCTGTTTTACTATTCAAAGATTTCAAAACTCTTTCACTATACCTGGAAAATATGTACTGCATCACATTTGATAAGTGGCTTTTGTTCTGAGCAAGTTTTTTCTGATTTTTATAAAACTTTTCTGTAATGGCTTGAACTATTTTAATAATTTTATTATTTTGCTTCATTTCGCCTTTTTACACTATTCTGATGCAATGATTTCTCCATCCCAGTGGTACTTAACTGTTTTTTTTAAGAGTTTCTTGAATTCAAATATAAAATGTAAATGAGACCCTTAACTAAATCACAGATGCAAATAACATCCAGATGGATCAGTACATGTATTTCATAAACAGTCCCTATCTTTGTAATGCATTAAATTAGAATCCTGGATCCAACATTCAGTGAGTGGAACTTTCAATCTTCTGAAATCCTTATTTGGATCTGATCTGCATGGCTGGTGTCCATCTCTAGTCAAAAATCTCTGCCCAGAGGAAAATGATTCCCACTGTAATCACAAATAGTTACACATGTTTCCATGGGTCCCTGTCAAGCCAAAAGTTTGCTCAGGCCATGGAGCAACCTTGTCAGAGGGAAAAATATACAGATCTCATGCTGAAATTGTTTACTGAATAAAATATTTCAAGGCCTGGCATGTCTGGACTGCATATGGAATGAGCATCTGTATATTTATATGCACATGTTTATATTTCTATATGGTTTCCAGTTCTAATAGATATTAAAAAAAAAAAAAAAAAAGGAAAAGAACCGAAAATTATATATTTGACATCATCAACAGCAAGGATAAATGACCACTCCAGACTAAAATTTCAACTGCTATCAATGCTGTAAGAAAGATATTTTACACACATATACATTAGTTTTATGTATTTATGTACATGCATATGTGTTATAGAAATAGAATCTTTAGAAATATATAACAGCATTTGTAGAACTGTATAATTTGATGGGACAGAGTTTTCTTATTCAAATGTACTGTTATAGTACCAAAGTCAGCAGTGGAGAGGGCCAAAGTGGGAGAACCAGCAACAAAAGCAATGGGAGGTGGAGTTACACTGACTGCAGAGACAAACACATCTTAGTAGCAGCAGAGAGCAAAGCGAGGGGCAACCAACAGAAATTACAGCTTGGGAGGCTCAGCTTAAACTTTAAGAGAAAAAAAAACATTGTTAAACAGGAGGTCAGTGTTGGCAATAATCCCACTTTGAGCAGGAAGCTGGACTAGATCAACATTTCTGTGGTTCCATGATATTTATTAAAAAATATCTGCCAGGTACCCCACCTTGAAACAAACAACACACTGATGCAATAACTCGTGTGGTTTAAGAAGGCTTAGCTATCAATATTAATTAATTATTAGAAATAGAGGTAACTGTTGTTTTCCAGGTAACTAACTTATGCTCATCAGTGAAAATATTAATGTGATTTCTCCAATAAAAAATTAAGAGAATTCACCCATAGCAATTTACGTTACAAGACTTCCCCCTGATCTGTCAAATTTACTTTGTCTTTGATGAGTATTGTAATGCTAAGAAGAGCAGAGCAGCTGTTAGGAATTATTGTCTGTATCAGCACCTTGGATTCCATTAGTTAGCTCTCCCATTGCTCAGTTTCTTTGATCAGAAAAGATTTTCCATCTTAAATGTGCCAAAAATGTACCTGCATGTAATAACGGTCATTCAACCCAGAAGGTTATCATATTAATATAATTAAAGTAAAAATAAATAGAATTTATTTTAGTATTCAAACACATCAGAAATTATTTTAATTTTTTGTTCACCATGTTCTGTACCAAAACAAATTATGAAATATGTGCTTAATTACAAATTTTAATTTATTCATTTGAGAACACTTGCAAGAATTCCTTATGGTCCATTCATTGTCTTATGTAATTCTCTGCACAGTTGCATCCTTTATTTCAAAAGGAAAAATGACCTTGTACTTCTGAGATGCAGATTCAGACATTTTGAGACACTCCCAAAAGTTTCCCCTTTTACTTGGCTTCTGCTAGAAGATTTCTAAATGCAAATGTAGGTGCTTTAAAGCATGTCCTGATTGCTTAATGATGAATAACCACAGATGACTTCTACTTGCTTAGGTACTAATTATAGATGTCTAGCTGAAATACACCCAACATTTTGGGTTAGCAGGGGAGGAGCTTGGCTACTATTCTGACAGGTGCTGGAATAAGACTTGAAGACAGACAAACAGGAGTAATTTAGGGAATTAATGCTGAAAAAATTGACTGTAGCTATTACTTGCTTTGGTTTTTTGCTTGTAAAATAGAGAAAATAGTATTTCTTAGGAAAGAACTCTTTGAAGTATTATGAAGATGTGCTGCTTTTGCAGACCACTGTGATTTTGTTTTCTGGAAGGTGTTATATATGGTGAGAAGTTATTACTTTTTGTCTGGTATTGAAGACAGATGCGGAGTTAATCATGAATCCCATACTTTCATCTTTCAACCCAAATGCCGCAAAAAATATTTTTTACTTGCCTTCAGCTTAACAAGCAAAATTACTAATTTCTAAATGAACTATATGAGCCTGTGCCTAAATCCATCATCCACTACCTAAATGAAAGGCTGGTTCACAAGGCCCTAACAGATATATCGGTTTCTTTCCTAGTCACTCTGCATGAGTATTCTTAAAAAGTCAGTGCACATTTTTAAAATGTCACTGCACTTTTACACGTCAATGAACCTTGTAGGTTTGTGCTTCTGCCATACTGATCCTGAAGAAAGCGTGAACTTAGTTTTGTGACATATTTGTTTTCTGATGATGACAAATTACAAGTCTATTTTAATTTACTTCACTCTTTGGTAAATTTTAACACCTCATGCTCATAGCCTAGAGAAAACAAAGCAAAGAAAAAGTACTATTCCTAGTTAACAGAAGTGAAGAATTATCAATCTTCCAACTACCATTTTCCCAAATTTATCAAGAAATATCTCTGCATATGAAGAAAAATTTGTCCTCGAATTTGTCCTTCTTCCATTTCTGTTACGAAAACTCCAAAGAACTCCCACCCAAAGCAAAACCCAAAAAAATCCCCTGTTTTCTTCTTATTTCTTAGCACTGATTTCTTGGTAACTTACATTGTGGAAGCACTTACACTCTCAAGAAATAGCACTAGATATTTTCTACTGCCAGCTCTACTTTGGGAAGCAATTGACTGTTTCCCACTTGAACCTGCTAGAGAATTACTTGAAAGGATTTTTAGGAATAAACATTTCGGCAACTGAAAAGAAACTTAACCATATACAGTGAGATATTTTATATTACTTGAATTTAAAGAGGAAAGTTGAATTACACAATAATTATGTGCTCTTGTCAGAAAGGAAAGGGTAAAATGAACTGTAGAATATACATGGAAATATCTTTCTTGCTTCATATAAATAGAAACACAAAAGGAAACGAAATGTCTCCATCACTTCCCTAATTTCTGAAATTCAGATACCTTTCCTGTCTTAATAGAGGAGCTGCCTGTGCTGAGAGTCAGTCATTTCTCTGGGCTGAATCTGTCATGCTGAGCACCAGGCAGCGTCACGTCTCTCTGAAACTGTCTTATGACCCCAGTCTATGAAGAAATTCCTAAGAAACTCTTGATCAGATAAGAAGAATGTTTTCAAGCAATAATCATGCAAAGGTTTCCCAGATGGATGATTTTGTGCCATGAATACAACACTGTGGGGCATTGTTTTTTTACAAATAGCTTTTATCCCTTTTTTTTTTTTTTCTCGCACAGTTGTCTTTTATTTCCTTGCAATGTTGGTGGTAGGAATTGCTGTAGGCCTCACAGTGAACAACCAGCCAACCAGGAGTTTCATAAAACAGTGCGTACAGGCTTAAGCCTGCCCACATACACTGTTAAGCACAGAGCTGAGCTCAGGGCAGCTGTGTTACCTACAGCCAAGCTCTTTTTCACTAGTAATTCAAATCAGAACATAATCTGATGTGGGATATACCAACACAAAAATGAGTCATCCTCTTTGAGCTACCTCAGGAGCTGGAAAAAATACAGGTGTTGTTCATAAACTATTCTTCTCAGCTGATATAACCAATTTCTCACTTGCCTACCAGCCAGAAAGAAATGTTGAAGGGCCTTCTCTACTCTCTGTATCTTAACTTCTTTGAATATCATGAAATAGCACAGAACTCTTATAAGTGCATCCACTACCTTAGCTCCTGAATTAAGTCTGAGTTCCCTTGAAAACAGTAAAATTTTAGGGATAATATCAATAAAGATTTTAACCAAAAAGGAAGAAAAGGGAAGAATTACGCTCTTGTTTGGGCTCTTCCTTTTTGCTTGCCCAGAAATAACTCCAGAGTGAAAACAGTGAAAAAAGAATCAGACTTATGTTTTGTGCATGATTTCCAGCAGCCTCAACAATCTAAATTGGAAACCACTCATCTAGCCAATATATGAAGACCACTATCCATGTGGTCACCACTCCATAACATATTTCCATTTTTTGCTGCCTTTTTGGATTATTTCAATGGTGCAGCTCAAGGCAGCTGCAATCAGTGCCTAAGGAGTTACAGCTGTTCACCACGGATGTGTCAAGAAGGAGAGGGTTTGGAGCTTGTTTCCAGGGATCCTACTGTGTAGAAGGCTGGCAAGGGCTGTGGAAAAGAGAAGGTACTGAAAAGAGTTTCTGTAAAGCTGTTTTCCATAGCTGTGGCTTTGGTCACGTGTGGTGAATAGTTGAGGTGCTTTTTGGTTGGGCAGCCTGGGCATTTTCATGACAACTATGAGGCAGTCAGCATTTCAGAGCTGGTGACTAAATTATTGAGGGGTTTGTTTTTCAGCCGTTTTTCTTGATATATCTTATAAGGTCAGGCATGGACGAATGCTTGCAGTCAAATAACTCATTCTTTACATTTGCTGTTTCAGGTTGCCAGCATGTGAGGCTGGGTCAGACTTTCAGTCAAACTCATAATTTTGGGAAAAGCACTATTCAAAAACATATGGGTAAGTACAATAAGCTGCTGAAAGGGGACTTCCCAATTTATTTAGTGTAAGAAAGACAAAGTTCTTTTCTTATCCCAAAAAAGCCAATGACTTTGTTTTAATTATATCACGACGAATAAGGCCCAGTGTTTTCTGCTGCTGACCTTTTAAGATCTCAAAAGCAACATTATTTGCAGCTCTAGGCAGTTACCATGGTGCATTGGACTTATTTTTAGCCAATAGCTGGATGATTAAGCTTGGCAGAGAATGATGTAGATATATGGTGACAGAAAACTTCTCACATGGGATTTGTCCAGAAATCTACTGGGCATCTTTTCTTGGGGAAATGTAAATTGCCTTTATTTGATTAAAGTCTCACTCTGGTCTTCTATGGTTGCCTGAAACATGAGTGACCAACTTGAAAACAAATTAAGAAAAAAATAATAATATTGCTGCATTGCAAGGAATTTTCATTTCTAGAGATAAGTGTAGAAGATATATATTGACAATTTTAATACAAATCAAATGCTTCACAGATTATGGAATCTTTTTTCCATATGGCACCCACACAGTGCAGTTTTATGGGTCTAGCTCTCCAGCTGCATCAGTTTATATGAGGTGTATATGCCTACGACTGTCTCTTGATGCTGAACATATTTCATCTCTCACCTCCCACAACTGTGGCAAAGGTAAACAAAGCAGGATTTAAAAGATAGAAGGGGATGAATGAATCCAGCAGTCTTTGTGTCAACTAAAGCCAGAAGATAGAAAGGAAGTGATATGTAGCAACAGGAACCTCATGGAAATTCCTGACAGTTATGCCATTCTCCCACAGATTTTACAAATGTTTTGGATAATCCTTAGTGCCATAATGACAGGGACTGTACAAATGAATGCAGATGATGTCTAACAAATGTCTTTCCTCTCGATGTGTGTATATATGCACATTCATACATATAAAATTACAATCATCTCTTAAATAGATCTTTTATTGCAAGACATATCCTAAGGAGCTTCATGAACCATAAAATGTGACAACAAAGCAAATAGGTACCATGTGCTCTATGCAGTCATGGGAGAGACATTTACAGGCACTCAGGGATCACAGTGATATACCTGCATGGATTCAGCTTATACCAAGCATGAAGAGGTTCTAGAATTGTTAGAATAGTTATGTGCATTTTCAATGCCTATTTCAGATATAAATTCCACATATGCCAAGATCCTAAGGTGCTTTAAGTACAGTTTTCTTTAATGGCTACATGACTGAAAGGTGGAAAACTAGCAGTTTCTAGGCTTTTGGAAGTGGAAATTGGATAAAATGTTAATGAAGAAGATTCATGGAGACCGATGTTAGACAGAAAGGCAATTAAGGCTGGCCTCAAGCTATGTTCAGCACCAAGAGGCAGGCAATGTAGGCATATAAACCTCCTATAAACTGATGCAGCTGGAGAACTAGACCCATAAATCTGAAATCTGGCTGGCACTGTGTTGGTTTCCTGTAAAATGTTGCTACCTGCTCAGGTATGGATATAATATGCTTGTTGAACCACTTGCGTGTGTCCTCCAAAGCTCTTGCCATGAGAAACAGAGTGCGTACCAAAAATTCATATAAGCATGTTAAAATAAAATTAATAAAATAAATAAAGGAGGAAATGGATCAGAAAATATCTCTCCTTCCACAAAGTAAAAATTGATTACAGAAGGGAAAGCAAAGCACAGTGAAATTTTAGGTTACCTTTAAAAACATTCTCTCCTAACAGTTCCCCGTCACAATCAATTTATATTCAGTTTGTTGTAACCACATGAATCAAATGTAATATTATAGAAGATGTAACTTCTGAATGCTTAATAACATACAGTAAATGCTGACCTTAGTAAAACTTAGCAAACTTATGAATGAGAACAAACAACAGGCCCAGAATCAACCTCTAACTTCTCTGCAATCTAAATAAGAAAAATTCAAGATGTTCTTGCTTTTTCTATTATCACTAAAACTGTTTCTCACCAAGATGCTTATTCTGGGAAAAAAAAATCTACTTTTTAAAAAAATATTTAGATCTTTTTACAAAACTCATTGGAAACTTAACTTCTCATTATATTTTTTCAGTTAAACCAGAGGTGTTTGCAAAATCAGATGCATTTTTTTCTTTGAATGTAGGACGGGGGAGGATTTCTTATATCTGCTTCTATATCTCAACTGTTTTTCTTTTTTTTGAAAGGTCTTTGCAATTTATTACTAATGTAGAAATGGAAGCATGATTTTCTTGCACATTGTGTGGCTGAAACTGCTGGAGGTATTCTTGGATAGTGAGAGGGAGATTTAGAGGAGAAACAAGAGAAGATCAGGAAAATCAACAAATGTTGAAAGAGGTTACAAAATGAGAAAATGAAAATTTTAACCTCCTGCAGGAACAAAGTCAATTATGGTAGTGCATTGTTGATTTGGGTTACAATTTCTTCATGCAAGTGAAATGGAAATAGGTGAAGTACAAAACGTGCACCCGATTTCTGGAAAAAATTTACAAAATCATTAACTGTGCACTAGCAAGCTGCCAATAACAAATGAGCCCAAGACCATAAATACAATTTTTGTGTTGAATTATTTGACTAGTTAGATTCAATAAATCTTTAAATCAGACCTTCCTTATGAGGCATCTTTTATTGTGTGCTTTCACATCCATGTAGCTTTATTGATTGTATCTTCTTCACTGCCATATGTTAAATTGCAAGCAATAAAATTGAAACATTAAATCACATTCCTTTCCTTTCATGTGTCACTTACCTATTGGGAACATATGTTACACTGGCACAATAAAACTTGCCCTGAAGGCGCAGTCTCTGTGTGTGAGGCTGTGAAAATGGAGGCGTATAAAAATGCCCCAGTGTCCTACCTGAAGATTAAGCTTCAATAAAATAAAATTATAAATATTTCAAACATAAAATATGACTTGTAATGATGTAGTAACAAATTCTCTAGAGTCCATGGCTATAAAAGGAATGCAGAGGATATCTGCAGCATGTGTCTTCTAGCAGATTTTGCCACCCCACCTATGATGCAGGTCACAATATTTCCTTGAAAGGGTTTAACTTTGACACTCTTCCCACTCAGCTGAATTTTTTACCAGATTACCCTAGCTAATATTTCTTCTTTATATAATGCCTTTTTTTTTTTTTTTTTTTTTGCTATTCATCTGAGACAACTGAGACCTACACAAAGAAAATTAATAATAATTTCATTATGTTTTAAAATAATATCTGATACCTAAGTAATTGATGTTAGGGTATAAAATATTTACTTATGCCTCCCTTAGAACTAGGCTGATTGGTTCTTTCTTAGACACAGGCCATTGAACTGTATAACACTTCTGATAAAATAATATAAGGCTCCTACATTTATAAAGAACAACAGTATATAATTAGATAAAAATCTAGTTTTTAGTCAGTTTTATTCCTTGCTCATAAGCACCAGATGATCCTCATACTAATGTTCCAATACTTTGATTATAAACTTATACAATGTACAAAATTACTAAAAGGAAGTGAAAATGCAGAATCTGGGATTTTACCAGCATGCACATTTCAGACAGTTTTGCTTATCTTATTTCTTCCCTCTTGTCTGGCCTTGGCAGAGATTGCTCAGTAGCGAGAAGAAGCTTGGCACAGCAGTTTGAAGAAAGTGAAGAAAATATTTTTTATAGCTGAATGTCAAGTTAGCTCAAACCAGAGAGCATGTAATTGTCAAAACCACACTGGAACTAACTCACCTATTCTTCCTAAAAGTGCCATGGGGTTTTCATTTCACAATTGGTCCATGGGACATTAGAGCTTATTGTTTGTTTCATTGCAAAAGACTGTGAAATATTGAGATTGAAAGTAACTTTAATTTCATTTCCAAATGAAAGAACAAAGTTTAACTGATGTTTTCTGGAGCATGAGTCCAACAGAACAGCTGGAGTTTCAATGAGAAGGACTTTTACTTCCATTATAAAAATGAATTTTCTGTGTTTTTTGGGAGAGAAGCTTGGTTCTTTCATCTGCTGTGTGATCATAACACAGTACTTTGACTATACATATCTATCTCATCCAATTCTTTTTCTTCTGACTACAGTCCTTGCAAATGAGTTTTTCAGTAAAAAATCAAAACAACGTCTGACTTAATGAGCATTATAAAGAAAAGCTGTCAGTTCATACAGTCCTTATTATTTCATCATGAAAAGTTTGCTTTTAAGGCATTATCCATTGCTTTTTATTCTCAAGCCCAGGAGGGAGCAAATCAATTGCAAATGCAAAATTTGTCAAAGGCCTTGGGCCCAAACCTTGCAGAAGTAGTACAGCCCATGCTAAATGGTTGTGCTCCACACAAATTACAATGGGGTAGTGGGAAGGAGTCTTCAATCCTGGCCAGAAAAACTGCTTATGCAGCTGGGTCACAGATGCTAATTTAGAGGAAGGGGTACAGAAGTGACTGCAGGCATTTTCTTTCAAAAGATTTGATCTGCTGTATCTGTGCAGCATTTCAATGTTATTTATATTCGTTAACTAAAAATATCAATACAAAACAGGGAGGATGAAACAACCTTATACAAGTCTTTCTGTAGCTGTTGCTGCCCTCTTTGTCAAACAACTTTCAAATCTCCAATGAATGCATCAGTCCCATGGATGTGTATCTTATACACTTCAAATTTTAGTCATTTGAGGTTTGATATTTAAGTATGAGGTGGTTACCCTTCCTCTATGACAAAGCAATATTTTCAGAGACACAGATTTCTAATTTAGATAAAGGTAAACCAGTGTTTAGATACACTGAGGTTTTTGGGTTTTTTTGATTAATATGAAAGAAATTTAAGTGATTTGAGCAAAAATTAGCTTTTTTTCATACTCTCAAAATCCCATTTCTAGTTTTCATTATTATTCTTATACAGCTGGATTCTACAGATTTCTGTCACTCTTAGGGCAGCCACTTCCTGGACAACTAATACTACTGTTTTCAAAGAGTTAACTGGGCTGTCCTTGTTTCTCAGTGAATAAGCGTGGTCAAATCTGGCTCTCCTCCCAAGCATGTTGAATGAGGTTGGCTAAGAATCCTTGATTTACGGTGAACAAATAGTTAAAGCAAAATTCAAACCAGACAAATAGATCATTTATGTAATAGTCACTCATTACTACCACCCCCTGCTACTATGACATAATGAATACAAAATATCATTATGAAATTAGAATTGTGACGATTAACTGCATTGAAAATTCTGCACATGGTTACATGTGGCTCAGTTTTGTGACTGCAGTTCCACAGGGTGCCTTTTTGTAGAACCGTCCAAAATCTTAAAAAAAAAAAAAAAAACCCCATTATGTATGTTAAACTGTTTTTATGCTGCTTAGAGTGAAAATGTAACACAGCAAAAGACAATATTTCTAATATAATGATAGTCTTCTCGTCTGTAGCTTTGTGTATCAAAAAAAATAATAGGTGGGCAGATAAGGCAGGTCTTTAAAAAAAGCAGAGTAAGCTGCTCTGCACTGAATTTCTGTAGAGAAACTACAACCAAGGGAACTCACCAAAGCTAGGCTGAATGTCTCATAAACATACATACACATAAATAAACACATATATACAAGCCTGTACAGCCTAAAGTTCATTCTTTCATAAAAACTCTGTCAGAGCTTTTACAATAAGAGCCTCTGACATTTTGAAAGTACTTGGAGTTGGGTAATTTTTGAGGTAGCTCTGCACAGACAGTGTAGAAGACTTTTAATCTGAAGAAAACCAGATTTAATTAGAATACATGTTAGGGCAACTCTGTAAATACAGCTCATCACAACTCAGTCATACACAGTGCAGAAAAAAAGAGTTTATATACAGCTCTGCTCTGTGCCTCTGCAGGGATGCTCTCAGCTTCTGGCCAGCTCAGTAGCTTTGAGTTGCAGCAAAATTGGAACAGCTCTTTCTGGCCCTGGGGAAGTTTTCTCCTCATTTCTGATCCCTGGTCGTCTCTGCCTGTTGCTCCTCTCAGCAAGCTCTCCCACTCAGTTGTGTGGGGACTTTTCTATGATTTTAGACTCTTTGCTGGCCAGCTTGCAGTCTCTGAAATCTTGTATCCTCTGCGTAAACTACATAATTTCTAAGGAAAAACTTCTCTACCCAGGGAGCTTCACCTGACCCAGTGATTTTTCTTACAACAGCAAAACACATGAACAGATACAAGAAAATAATAGTACTATTAACATATGTATGTAGTAGTTCTATTTTATATATACATATATGTGTGTGTGTGCATTCCTTAGCAACAATATTATTTACTGATCCTAGGTATGAAAGAAAGGATACATGGAATGTTTGCAGTACCCAGTGCAAGAATGGAAGTGCCCAAAGATCAACTGATGAATCACACCTATGCCTAAGATTGATGCACCTATGCAGCATATTTTTACACAAAGTTTGGCTAAAGAGCCTAAGCAGGCAATAGTGTCTATCTGGTAATTATCCAAAGTGTATCACAGAAAGAAAGATTCCTAAAAGAACCCAATAGATAAAATCAGAAACATTAAATTGAGAATATCTCTGATTACTTTTATTCTTTTGGGACCTGGCATCAACTCAAGATGTGCTTTAATTCAGAGTCTGGAAAAAACCAGCATAAGTTTCCTTGCAAGAAGAACCATTCTGCGTTTTGGTTGCTGTATTTAATTTTGTTTTGATTTAAACAGGAGGAATAATAGTGGTCATACATATTCTATTGCTTCCAGGGGACTTAATAATGTTTTTTTTACTAAGTGTAAGATATGTCAATACTCCTGAATGTAGACTGCACAACAAGATTGCATCTTAAGCCATCAGCAGCTTGATGCAGAGGAGCTCACATAGAGGGAAGTTTTCTGTTCAAACAAGGAAAGTCATATTTGATGACAGTTTCTAAAATGTATTTTCTAATTATTCCCAGCAAGTCAACAAAACCCAATCAGGTGAATGTAAATATGGTTCCTTGAAACAAAACCACATCACTGCATAATGCAGATCCATTCAATGTGTATTTTAATGAGAAAAAAGTACAATATGTAAAATAAATTTTAAAATATTTTCTTCATAATCCTTGCTACCAATCAACTCTTGAATAGAGGAAATTTCTGGAAAATCTCCATATCCTAGAAATATTTATTGCTATTGAGTTCAGCACCCCTGCTACAAATTTATCTCCTCCTTTGTAATTTTGTTAAAAATACAGAGCAACTTGACAAAAGTAACATTAAAAAAAATACTCAAAGAACCATCCTCTCTCAATACAAAACTGTATGAAAATTTTTAGACAATAATTTAAGATAGACACTCTATGAAAATCTTTTTTAAGTTGATGAAAATAAAAATTTCTGATCTTAAAATAATTGTTATGTATATTTTTTCTTGATTAGAAAATTAACTGCACGAATTTTCTTAACACTCTCAACTTTTCTAAAAAGCAGGAAACCTTTCTCGTTTAATTATGGCATTGGTGAGATTAACTCATATTTTCTTCCTCAGTTTAAAGCTCAAAGAATATTTGTGTCTATCTATTTAATTCACAGTCTCAGATAACAAAAGGAACAAACCATTGAGATAGCTAAAGTGTTAAAAGTAAAAGGAGCAATAAAAAAATATTTTAACATTGGTAAACCTGTTCCCAGAATGGTATAATGGAAGTGGATTGAGATACACTAAGAAGAAAACCATACTTCCTGCGTGGTGTTTTATTTTCCAAAAACCCTCCACTTTTTATTTAAAACTACTCTCTAACACTCTTTCCCTTCTCAAAGGTGCTTAGATTTTCTTGGGAGGAAAAAAATCCATGAAACAAATTCTGAAAGAAATCATCCCACTTCATATCTTTTGTTCACACTTACCATGTAGCTCATGTTTTTTTGTAGTAAGGCTGAGGTGTGAAATTTGCCTTTTGTCCTCTTTCACCCAGTCAGCAAAGCAAACCATTCCAGGCAATGCTCCAGGAGACTAACCTCCACAAAAAGTAAATCTGGTTAATATTAGTAGCCTACACTGCACTGCCCACCCTTGTAGGATTGTGATGAAACCACTTTTCCCATCTGACATTCCAACGTGCCATCTCAGAAATTTACTAGCTAAATCTGCTTTAGAAAGATATTTGCAAGTATCCCACATTCACAGTATTTTCCTGCAGGCTGAATTTATTTTTAAAGTCTCTGCATATTTGCTTGTCCAAGAAAAGGACGCCAAATGTCATTCCTATCAATTACTAAATAGATATATATGATCCATTTGGAAAGTATTGCAAAAATTTGAAACTGTAAATATCTTTACAAGCTGCAGAAAAATCAGACCGATATGCTTAAAACTGCTATGAATACATGAGTGCCAGATGTACTGGGCTACAGAAAACATCACTCCTTTTTGTTATTTACTACTTAGAGTCCTCAAGGCAGGCCATTGGTAAAAAATAATCTGTTCATTAAGGTTGTTCACAGATGATGAGCGGTGTCAGCATTTACTGGGATAGAAACAGAGAAAACAAAGACAGGTCAGGGTTTAATATGATCAAACCAATGCCAGCACAACTTTGAACTTATAGAAGTTCTAAACCTCCTGGTTTCCACAATACTGAGCTCAGGGTGGAATTACTGTTCTGGTTCTCCTGTAACACCGCCTTGATGGAGGATTGGTTTTCCAAAATAAATATAATGAAAACAAGCCTGGGCAGTTGTGTACACCCAAAGCACTCTGCAGGACAAGGGACAAATGTGAACAAATGGCTCAGATGTACACTTTATAACCCTTGTGGTTATTTTCTGCTGAATTTAAGGGGGGGAAGTAGCAAGCAATGTATTTTTATATAGTTCAGAAAATATTTGATACCAGCCAACCTTACGTCAAGCTAGTAGATCTTCTCTTGCATTTCAAATCAGATGCATGTTATCAATTCCAGTACAATTGCTGCATTTTACACAATTGTATGTGGTCCAAGTTTTGATTATGATCTGTGGGTATCCTTGAAATATGAATTGATTGATTGTACAGTTCTTTAGTTGTAATAATAAACATGCAAGGCAAACGAAAAGCAAGATTATAAGTTCAATAAAAATAGCACAATAATTTCATAAAAAGTATAATTACCAGATTGAGAAGTAAGGAAGAGAATTGTAAGTAAGAAGACTAACAACTGAAATAATTTTTCTCTTCCCAAGTAAATTTGGAGACCCATTTGTCCATAACTTAATGATATGTATCTGGGATCAGTGAGACTGTTTTTTTGTCTAAGCTTGGATTCACCTCCTCAAAACGTAGCTGTAAGCAAACCAGGTAGCAAGTTTATCCAGAACTCTCCAGTCTCACCATGCCTGATGCACAAAGGTAGGGTCATTTCCCCATTTTTTTTAGGAGAAGATGAACTCTACCTATGGGTATCAGTTTCTTCTCTCAGGTAACAAGTGACAGGAAGAGAGGAAATGGACTCAAATTGTACCAGGGGAGGTTTAGAATGGATATTAGGAAAAAACCATTCACTGGAGGGATGGTCAGGCATTGGAATAGGCTGCCCAGGGCAATGGTGACCCCTGGAAGTGTAGAAAAGGTGTGTGGATGTGGCATTTGGGGTCACAGTTTAGTGGTGAACACAGCAGAGCTGGGTTAATGATTGGACTTAATGATCTTAGAGGTCTTTTACATCCTTGATGATAGTATGATACTAAGAGTTGGTAAGAAAAAAAATTGTTTCCTTCAGTATGAATTATCAGGATGAGTTTATTTATAGCAAGCATTAATTTAGTGATTCAGTGTTGCCAGTTTATGTATTCAATGCACTTTTTCAGATTTTAGCTGTTCCAACTTTTTAGATTATCAAAGAAAAATTTTGTATCCAAAGGATATAGGTTTGAGGTATACCAGCACGAAGTTTTGAAGGCTTTCATTTAAACAACATACTAGACTTCTATCAGAAATCAGTAAATGTACAGAATATTGTTCTGGAATTTATAATTGTATTTACATTGTTAATAATGAGTCACATTTTCTTCTGGCATAAACTTGCACACCTCCTTTGAAATCAATGAGACTATGACGTTTTATTATAGCTGAGAATTGAGCCCTTTGCACCAGTTTCTGCTTGTTGATATTCTGTGAAATATCATTTTGAGTTGAGCCCTCAGGATTGCACCAAATAGTCTGGCAATTCTGTATGCCAAAACTGTGGGCTGTTGTTGGTGTGTGGCAAATGCATAGATCATATACAGAGGAACTGGAAACAGAAAGAAATCTCTGCTTGAGCTATTTCATCCTCCACATGTGGTGTCACTTTAGTCAACAAAAACAGTTTATTTCTTTTGTGTGCATCTTTAATTTTCTCTTTTCTTGCTTTATTTGGGCTATAAAAATTCTGAAAATGTTGTTTTAGTTAATTTTTTGATTGAGTGCCCAGAAGATTTTGCTCTGAAGGAAGAAAGCTTCGAAGTGTGAAAATTTTAGCATTTAAAATTAAGTTTCTGTCTTACAAATATTTGCAAACATGCTCAATTCAGAGGTAGTCAACCTAAAATTTCTGAACTATGAATGTTTTGCAAGCATATGGTATGAACAGATGATATAGAACAGGATAATAGGAGTTTGTAAGAACAGCCTAGCAATATCACGGCTGAGCTCTAAAGTTATCCATCTAACTGAATCCAAAAAACTACTATAACTTGCTTTGCATGTAGAGTTACTCTCTATATAACTGCTATAATTGGTCATTAATTAGCATTTAAAATAAAATTACTATATATTTAGTCATAGTGATGTGTTTTGGATTCTATTCAAGGAATAAAGATTAATTTTTTTTTTTTTTAGTTGCGTACCACCATTTTAATTGTATGGGGCTATGTTTTGGATCCATAAAAGAAACAGGTGTTTTTGTTATTGCTGAGCAGAGCTTACACACAGCCAAGGCCTTTTCTGCTCCTCACCTCACCCCTCCAGGAAGTAATTTGGGGGTACGTGAAGAGCTGGGAGGGGGCACAGCCAGGACAGCTGACCCTGACTGACCAAAGAGATGTTCCGGACTGTATGGAGTCATGTTTAACATTTAAAGCTTGTGGGAAAAGAAGGAGAAGAGGGGACATTCAGTGTTACATCATTTGTCTTTCCAAGTTCCAATTACATGTGATAATGGAGCCCTGTTTTCCTGGGGATGGCTGAACACCTGCCTGCCCATGGAAAGTGGGGAATGTATTCTTTGCTTTGCTTTGCTTTGCTTTGCTTTGCTTTGCTTTGCTTTGCTTTGCTTTGCTTGGAAAACCTTTACCTATTTGAAGTGTCTTTATCTCAGCTCACAACTTTTCACACTTACTCTTCTCCCATTCTGATTCTCTCTCCCCTTCCACCAGAGGAGGGTGAGTGAGTGACTGTGTGGGTTGAGTTCAATTCGGGGTTAAACAACGTTAGTGGAATAGAACAGAGTGGAATAAATCCTGTGCCTGAGGACACTTTGAGCAATGAAACTAGAAAAAGTAAGCAATTAATGTGACATCACAGCTATGAAAGAAGAGACAAATGAGGGAATTAATAGGTTGGTACTGTACTCTATATGTAAATAAAAATGTGAATCCTATATTTCAGATAGGAAGTAGCAATCAAAGATGATCAGGCATGATCTAATTTTTCTGAAGGATTGTTGGGGGTATTATATTTCATTATACTTCAAGACCAGTAGAGACCATTACTGTTATCCATTTTAAACTCTCATATCATAAACAAAAGAATTAAGCCAATGATTTTGCACTGTCCCCAGAAATTTTGATTGAACAAGTAAACATGTTTCAGCAAGGTATCCTGAAAGACTCATCATGATGAAGAGCAATACCTAGGTTATTAACAAACTACCCAATGAAACTATTGTACTTTTTATCTTACAATTTCAGCCCTTAGATCTAGTCACTTTTTCCACTGGATTAAAGACTGTCCTGCAATTTTAGCAATGTCATGGAGCAGTAAAATTTTCTGATGACCTTAGAGACAATGCACCCAGGACACTAAAAAAAGGGCAGCATGGAACAGCAGATTTAGGTAAAAATGAGGATTCGGAAAGAAATGAGAGAAAATATGTGATGTCAGTTTTGTGAAATAAATTCTCATCACAGGAGAAACATGGCAAAAGAAATCACATTTTTGCCAGATGCATGAAAAGCAAAACATATGGCTTGTTTGTCTCACATTTTTCGCATATTTCTTCTGTGTTGACAGACAGGTTTTGGGAAGATGGAAAGTGCCTTTCATTTCTGAGAAAGGTTCATAACTTTTTATCTTTCTCATTTCTATGTTTGCCAGCTTGCAAAGGACTGTCTCAAATGGTTAAAAATTCCAAAGAACATTAAATCCAGGCATATATTGGAAAAATTAAAGAACAATAGAGAAATTTTGATCGAGTCCCACAGTTTTATATAAGATATCATTGTTTTCAAACTTCCTTGGAAGAGGATTCTAGCAATGAAAGGAAACAGTACTTAAATATCCTTTTATTTTTTAAGATAGAGGAAAATCTGTTCAGCCTGGTTAAAAAATTAGGGTAAATTCCTAATCCTCCTGACCAACAGTAAAAAAAGAAAAAGCAAACCCCTCAGATTTTTCTACACTCATAAGTGTGACAGTCCCTAAATATAGATGCCTAATGCTGGGAATAGACTTCACAGATGGGCTCCCAAGTTTGTCTCAGTCAACGGAGACATTTTGGCAGCTGAGAGTGGGCTCTGCAATGCACAGTGTATTGGGCAATAGGACAGCAAAACACATTGAGGAAATCTGTTCTCTCATGGCCTGCAGGATGTCTGTCCCTTGAGCATCTGGTCTTGCTTCATAGATCCTAACCTTGAATCTGCATGTCCTGGGAACATGACACCAGGACACCCTAAAGAGTTATCAGGTTCGAAACACCTCCATTTCAGCATAAAGCATAGTTATACGAGCCCATACCTATGTTCTTCCAAGACCTTAGATTTCAAGGAAATCTTGTTAGCAGCAGAAAGCATTTGCCTTAAATCCTTCCTCATTTTAGCAGGTCATGGGTACTGCAAGCAAGGAATGAAGGTGAAAATTTTTCACAAAGAAGCAGTTGAAGGATAACTTATTTGTAAATAAGTTAAATAAGAATTTCATGGCATGTTCTTTCCTTTTTTTAAAAAAAAATTCATGACTTTGTTTCTCATCTTGCCATTTTTGAAACAGATTTTTTGTTAGAGTTGTGTGAAACTGCGACTCAAAACAGCGCAGTAGCTTAGTTATGGGTAAGTGCCACTGTGCTGGTAGTTAAACACACCAGATTAGAGCAACATGTCTTTAAAAATGATCCCAGACTGGTGGCATCAATGATTTTTGTCATGAAGTGTAGATGAGACATGATAATTAGTAAATAATCCTCAACATAGAGGTTGGCAGTTAAAGAATTACTGTTGATTAAACACCAGAAGAATGACACAAGTCATGCAACAAGGACAAAATTAGGCTGTACATCAGGAAGGCATTTGAACAGGCATCTCACTTAAGATATGTCCTCTGAAATGCACTGTTTTAAAGCAGGAGTGCAGTGGAGTCAGTGAGATAAAATAGCAACCAATTGGATTATTTATGTCTATAAGTGTTTAAATATTTTGGGGGTAACTAGGGATATGTTTTGCATGAAGAGTAACACAAAATTCAGCTAAAGAATATGCTTTCAGCTAAATATTTTAACAGTATGCAGCAACTATAATAATAATCTCTCTGAGAAGTCATGTAAAAATTGAATAAGGGCCCTGAGATGTGTCTTTGTGCAATACCTTTATAAATCACTCCTGCTCAACCAACTCAGCATCCTGCTATGCACAGCTGCTTGCCCAGAGAAGTTCAAATAGAAAAAATATAGAAAAAAATCATGTGGAAAACCCCTATACAGCTTGAAAATTAGGCAAGCACAGTTTGTACTGGATAATTAGTCATGTATTGGCAAGTCCTGGTTATTCCGGGTGTCACCAGCTCAGAAGTCACTTGACATTCTGATTTAGCCTGTAAATATCTAGTCACATGCTATGTAAAACAGTCTTTGCTAATGTTGTTTTAGCATAAGATTCTTTATCTATTTAGAAACCCCTGCCAGTGTTTTGGAATTTCAGCATATAGAACAACTGGAGAAGCAAGTCCTTATCTAAGCCACTTAGAAACTGCTCTGCTCTTACAAAATTGGTTATCCACATGCAGCCATCTATCCTAAGACAGCTGCTCACACTTTGATGAGCTGGGCCAAGAAAAATGCAGGTAAGATCCAGAATGCAACGGTAACTAAAACAAGGTTTTTTGGATTGCAATTAAAGGTTAACTTAGATTTTTTAAAAAAATTCACAAATAAAAATGACTCATGCAACTTTGGCTAAAAAAACATCAAGTCAATTTCAGAGAATGCCCAAGGAAAGTCCTGCTTCATGAAAGTGGACAGAAATGGTACTTTTGGAGTGAGCAAAGGACTTTTACAAATGGGTCAGGTAATATTATCCAAACAGTTAGATACTTTTAGGAACTTAGGAATTACCAGAACACTGAATTGAATTTAATAAAATCCACTCCAATGGACATACACAGAAGATGAGCAAGGAATGCTTTATCCATTTACAAAACAAATGACTGAAGTTTTTTACCATTTCTCCAGATGCATTAGATTAAAAGGAGATCAAGCCAAGGAGACAGTTTCAGACTGCTAAGAGCAAATACTCCATTAAAAGCAGATTAACACTGAAAGCACAATTGTTCTACACATTTTTCTTATAGATTTTAGTGTCACCTACTAGGGTGCAAAATACAGATGATGACTGGAAATGTTAGGTCAGGGACTAAAGGTGAATTCAAGGTGAGAAATGTCTTAAGAATAGAAAGAGAGAAAGAAACATTAAGTATATCCAGCCAGAAAATCTATAAGATGAATTGGTATGATGGTGTAGTTTATGCTTTCCCCTTAGGGATAGTGTACTTACTACTAAGTAGAAGATATCAATGCCAGATCTGAAATGAGAAGAGTGCTTTTGCTTTTTTGCTGTGAGCATAATTTAGCAATATCTACAGGGAAATACAAGGATCTAGATTATATGTATTGTAAGAAAGGCAAGAAATTGAAAGTGGGAAAATATATTAGCATAGATTTGTGACAGCTGGATATGTAGAGAGAGATGATGGGTTTTCTAGCATTTGCATTCTTTAAACACTGTTCTAGATTAATAGGCTTCTATTGCCTAGGGTTTGACATTCATAGATATTTATATTAGTTTTCCCTCAAATACTTAAAGGATAGTCAAGAATTATTGAGATTTCATTTTATTGGCAATCCAAGATCTATTTCTGAAATATTGGAAAGTACTCTGTGTTTCAGGAAGAAATCACGAGAGCAGAAAATCTCACTGGCAAAGTATTTTTATGGCAATAACTGAAAAAATCTTTTAGTCCGAGTAGAATTTTTAAAATTGCTTATCTGCCTCTAGATAAAAGGCATGTTGTGTCTTTAGAAATAGGGAAGGACAAGAATGAGGAATAATACTTAAAAGCAGTATACAAATAGCTACTTGCATTATTCATTAATGGTCATTTGACTCAGAGGTCAGAGTTTTGATCCATTCACCAATTGTTATAGATCAAATAACATCAGCATATTGCAATCACAGAGTAATATAGCAGTAAAAATAAAACCTACTGGAACTTGACAATAGTTTGGAATAGTAAAAGTGGTGCAGTGATATGGCAAGTGAGGTCAATGTCTAGTTAGGAGCTGTAATTGTTTACGAGCCTGTCTGGAAAAGCAGGTTTTGATGTTTATGCTCAAAATTCTTAGTGAGCAGAGATTTGGCCAGACTGGTGGAAAAAGTAATGCTTTTTAAAAGAAGTTCAGCTTTCAGAATGGTTTCCAGCCCTTATATTTTTGTTCATCAAGGATGAATGGCCACTAGGACTGCAAAGCAGTCCTTGGGGGTCATGATTTAAGCATAACAAAAACAGTTGACGGCGTAGCTGCAGACCTAGTACCAGTGATTTTATGCTTCTTATTTTGACATGTTCCCAAATATGATTTTTCTGACCAGCCATTTAGTCAGGTTCTTTAGAAACACATACCTATTTCTTCCCTTTTTCTGTTTGGTTACAATGCTGTTTGCTTTAAGTCCAAAAAAGACTTTAACAATAATGCTGATTATTTCTGTCACCTGTGGCTCAGTAGATGGGCTTAAGCAATTCAGTAAATGTATATTTGGAGCCCAGACAAAACCTCAATGGAAACAAAACTAGACATTCAAAAGTCCATGCCATGTTTATGTAGTATTTTCTAATATTTCACATGCAATTACAGTTAGTGTCTGGCTGCCCTCTAACTTACCTGCCTCTGCTTGTGGCTTCCCTAGTCAATAATTTAAACACAGAGAAAGAAGAAATGTTTTTATCTCTGTCTGTTTTATGGATTTTAGGAGCTGAGTCAAAGTGAATTTACCTATGGGCCAGACAGGGATGTACAAAGATGAAAATAGATTTCAGACTGGTTATTTAATTCAGGAAGCATTTGCAGGTGGTGAATGTTAAATATTTTCATCTATCCTGAGTTTTACTGAACTAGAGATTACTTTTCCATCTGTAGTGAAATTAAAACCTCAGAAATCATGGCTAGTGTAAACTGAGGTCTTGTTTTTAGAAAGAGATGACCCTAAAAAAATTAAAATTTATTATCAAGTCAAATTTTTTTGGCCAAAAAACCAATTTTGGACATTTAGTTATATTGCTGGCAGCAGAATTTGAGTTTGCCATTAAGTTCATGCATGGATCCATATCACTGTTTTTCTGAAATATGAGGACATCCAAGTTCATTCCTCATTCCAATAAATAGGAAATTATTATATTGTCTTATTTTCCCTTAAACTGTGTATTACTTGGCCGTAGCTCTCTTTGCAAGAACAAATTGTTTAAATCAAATTATGCTATGTATACCAATAGCAGTGGTAAAGCTACTTCAAAGAATGTGCAGAAAAATATCTGGCCTTCTGCCTTTTCCTCAGAGAAGATGTGGAACAGCTGCTTGGCCAGGGAGCTCGGGGTGCTCCACTCAGGGAAACACACAGGGATTGCTGCAAAGGTGGGAGATGCCAATGCCACAGCTCCTGCAACTCTTACTTTCTTGTTTCTTACTTTGCCATGGCATTTGTCTGCTGCAGGAAGTACAGATAAGTGCTTTTGGCTCTCAAAATATGCCTCCTGTTTGTAGCTTAGGTACGAATATTTCCACAGTCAGCATAATCTTGTGAGACCTTCACCTAGACTACAGACGTGATTGGCTAAGATTCCCCTTATGGTTAATTTTTGAGCTAGTAATAATTAGATTCTGCTATGGTCAAAAGGAAGGAGGAGAAAGTTGTACGGTATGAGTGATCCTTTGGTAAATATATTGTTTAAAATAGATCAGATATATCACCCTCTAGAAGTAATTTTCTTGTCAGTCTACAAAAGAAGTCTTGACACTAGTTAATACACATGTATCCACATTGTAAGCTTTTAATGTTGGGTCAGATGAACCCCAACATTTGTGCAGAAACTGTTCACAGTGATTTAGGATAATTTGATGAGACTGGAAATAAGTTGAATTAAAGATGAGTGGAATTATTCTTTCAAAAGGTTACACAAAATAGCTATAGAAAACGTAAGCCTGAAAGTTTGAAGAATGCAGATGCTACAAGTGCACATTCAAATGACAAATGTTTTTATGGCTGTATGTTTTCTTCATGGGAGCAAATGTTAGCATGTTGCTTTAAATCAACACCTAGTGCGGGACACTGGCCAGGGACAGACATTTAGCAACAAGTATATAAAGGTGCCTTATAGACAACCATCCAAGAAATCTTCAGTGGGAAATTTCTCCTTACCCTCTACCAGATAATGGTGTGTTGATCACCCATAAAATAAGGGGAAAAAGGACTAAATGGACGAGAATTTCACCTTACAAAGGAGGTTCACAACTAATCCTACTGGAATTGTGATCTCCCCAGTGCTCAGAGAAGAATAAAACTTAAAAAATAACTTACTAGACTACTTGCCTATGTTTTAGTCTCGCTGTTCTTTTGTTAATTCCTCCATGCAAACAGACATATGAATATGTGGGTTTTCTATTGCTGTGCTGGTATGTTAATACCTCTATAGGACTGAATTAAATAAATAAAGTATTTGGTTGGAACAGTGATATATTATTAACCGTCATTGGTTAATAACCATCATTAAGCCTTCTTTGGTTGGAAGAAATTCAGAGTTCATAGCCTTTAGCTTGGGTGAAGTGGTAGTATTAGAAATGAGTTAGTGAAAACAGCTTAACTGTCCTCTATATAAAGAATAAAGTTGGTAAACAAGTCCCACTTGGAAAGCAAGCGGACTGCAGAGCTTTGGCAGCTTTGCTTTTGTATTATTTTTGCCTTGTGTTGTTTTTTTTAATTAAATGAAGCAAGGCAGAGCATTCAGAGCATGACTCAAGCTATTGCTAAAAGTATTAAATTAGATTAGTTTGGCATTTAAGTCCCAGCAATTTTGACTCAGATTCTTGGATTGTAAAGAAGGGAAGCCTTGAGGAATGAGGCTGAGGTCATTCCTTCTGAAAAGTCAAGTCCACATAAGCATCAACGCAGAATATTCTTCTTAATGCAATTTCTCTCTCATCTGTGGGCCTTGGTTATGCAGTATGTCTTAGCAAGACAGTTTATTAGATGTTTCTGCACATAATTTGGGAGGGGAGAGGAGAGAGGAAATTACAGGACGTTATACATGGGGTGCGTGTAGGGCAAAGGCACTATGTAAATCCTTTGAGGTTTTTTCATGGTACCAAGTGTCCTTTTTCAGAATGTTTCCATTCCCTGACCCTATTCTGCCACAATATTGAGAGTTTGTGTTGCTTCTGCTCCAGATTTATACACCACAGACTGCACCAACAGGAGGCTTCCCTAAAAGGGGAAATTAGCCTCATCTTAGGGCTGGGGGGGATACTTACACTAAAACCTAGAATAATTTAAATTTCACTACAAAGAGCCATAGCTCATAAATTGCAAAGATCCTCTTCTACCTGTGTGGAGACTATGGGAATTTTTTTTAATTTTCCTTTTGCTTTTCATTCTGCTGGATGTGAGCACAAGAACTATAGTTTTAGTATAAGGTGAAGAGGCAGAAACATTTAGGGAAAAACAGAGGATGACATAAGGCTTAAAGGTTAAGTAGGTTCAGCCCCTCTGATTTAAAAAATAAAAAGTCATCTACTTTATACACGAACATAATGACCTTTCACTTATTTACCACTGTCTGACAGCAAACCCTCTGTGCCTTCAGATGTTTGCAGAGCAGAGAACCCAGCTCTGACCTCACTTCTTACTGAGACTTTCCTGTTATTCCAATGCCAATATTTACCAACCATGACTACTGATGCTTGTAAGGCCATATGCTTTTTCTGCAAGGAAGTCTGTCTCATTTGGGAGGAAAATTATATTTTATTTAAAAATTTCCACTGATCTGAATAAATCTAAGTATGGATAACAAACTTTTTTTTTTCAGAAAAGAAAGTGGCTTAGACATATGATCTATTTTTGAAATTACATCCCATCATTTCCCGTGCTCCTTCCTCTTTAAATTACCTTCTACTAGGAATGCAATTTTACAGCCTAGGTTTGTGACAAAATGATTTTAATTTATTGTATGCCAATTGTAAAGTATAGGTCATTATCAGACAATAAGTAACAGATTTTAAGGTGTCCAGATTTTGCTATACTGGATAAATTTTAAGTATACCCCTTTAAAATACTAAAACCTTAGGCTTAGCCCCACTCTATCAGAGGTGGAAGAAAAGTCACTGCCTTCATAAACAGGAGTAACAGGGAAAAAGAAAAGAGAAAAAGAGGTTACATCCCACCTTTGCTCTTTGAAGGTTAACAGACCAAAGTATTAAAGTGTTTCTTAGTGCTCTCTCCCCAGCTCAGAGCTGAGTCCTGCATCACAGGTCTGACTTGAAGGATGCAACCTACAGGCAAGGAGTGTTACATTTCCACATGACAGATTCTAAACTTCCTGGCTGTAAAATGCAAAGCCAGAACTGCATAAGAACCGAGTACTGAGCAGATGTTTATTCTTCTAACAAGTTCTTTCTCTTAACAGCCTTCCAGTGATGCAAGCAAAGCAATAATGAAACCCAAACTTGCAGAGTTCAGTCTTGTAGGAGAAAGGTGATTTATTTATGCATTTTTAAAATATATGTGTTTTTAGAACAACAAAGATTACTAAATCTTGGAAAGACAAAAAGGAAAAAAAAGAAAACAAAAATCCCACAAACAACAACAACCAACCAACCAAAACTAGTGAAAACACCAAACCAAAAAGACTCATTGACACCATGAAGGGAAACTCTTTTTCATTTAATCACTGACTCTTCAGCCATACCAGCACCTCAGTGTTCATCTTACTCTGTTGAAGACCAAAGCTTTTTATGTCTAATGCACTACTGTTGCTCTTTTCACCCGTAACAAATTATGCAGAAGTTAATATATTTTAAACAACACTATTTGGAAAGATAATCTTGAAATCAGGATTAGACTATAATCATTTGTTGGGCCAGATTAAAATTAAGAAAATAACATGCATCCCAAAAACTCAATTTGTGATAAAAGTAATTTTAAATGAGTCCCTGCAGAGCTATTCCAAGAGTCTTTTCTTGGCAGTTGTAGGAGGCAAATTTTCTATTAAAGAAGGAGAAAACAATTCAAGGATTGCAGCAAGTCAATATTTGCTTCCATTAAAAAAAAACAAAAGGCAACAAAACCAAAGCAAATCTTAAAGATTAAAAAAACAAATAAACAACACCCCCACCCCCCAAACCAATACCAGCTAAAATTGAATCAAACAGTAAGCCTTTGGCACATGATTCCTCCTTTATGACTGGTCTTTTAAAATCAATCAATCAATAAAATTGTACAGCAGCAGAATGGTACTACTTGTATGAGGAATATCTTCTTCAAAGTGTAGATGTTGAATATTCACTATTATGATAATCCTAAACTAATAATTCACATATTCCTTACTCATTTAAACATAAAATTTTTCCAATTTTATACTATCTCATAAAAATCAGAATTTTTTTTCCACAGAAATATGTATCTTGACTTTTTTTCCATGAAAAAGAACTGAGAGAAAATAATGTTTGTTACCTTGTCACAATTGCATGTCAATTTTTTAACAATTGAAATTATTTTTAATGGTTTCATTAAAGGCAGTTATCTTCTTTCAACTGCTACCATTATGGAAAAAGAAAAATAAGACAAGAAATATCAACTATCAAAATTTGAAAAACAGTTTTAATACCTAGAACTGTTTCTATAAAGTTTTAAAAAATTGCACAAATATGGCCGATGAAGTTATAATTTAACATATGCAATGAAAATTCTTCAGCTGATACTTTTCTAAATATAACTTTTACTTCTTAAAAATAAAGAGTTTTAAAATTCTGCTACGATATAAATTATGAGAAATGGCATCTTTATTCTGAGCTAAACATGTAGCTGTGACTCTGTCTGCTGTTCAAGGCTGGCATTCAGAGTTTAGGCTGCCACACCAGACCTATTGACTCCTGCAGTGGAGCTGAGCATGAGAAGATGGAGGCTGTTTTTTGGCATAACAATCTCATGGCTACAACTCTATTTTCAGTGGGGAAACTTGGATGCAATCCTTCCTTATCCAGCAGTTTGAAGTCTGTTTCTCAGAGAAGAGGTTGCTAAGCTGTGATCTGTTCTGGAGAGGAGGGGAGGAGCCTGAAGTTCTTCTGTGCTGTTTCCTGCTGTGCTGTTAATCACACATCCTACCAAGGACTAACAGAATTGTAATGTCAATGACAACCACGGAACCAGCAGACACAAAGCTCAGCTGTTCACCAGTTTCCCAGTTAAAGCAGCATCCCCACCCTGGTAGCCTGGCAGGGAGACCATTCAGGTGGATTGTAATTACATCAAACACCTTTTTCCTGCTCCTGGAGCAAATTGCAGGGATAGTGACTGCCCTAGTGCTCCAGGATGAAGCCTCCTTCAGGCTGCAGGGCTCCATGTGATGGGACACCATGAGTTGTTCTGGGTCAGTGCTGCTGAAGGACACGGCCCGGCTCAAACAAGAAATTCTGAGAGCAAGTTTAGCAGGCACAGTAGGAATGGGACACTGTGTTTTGCACTGGGTCAGTGCTGCTGAAGGACACAGCCTGGCTCAAACAAGAAACACTGAATGCAGCCTGCCTGATCATCCTGCTGCTGCTAACAACCCCCCCATAGCAGGTAAGCTATTGGTACTGCTGCTCAGAAAACAGTCATCATCAAATAACCCAGCAACTGAGAGTCAAAAGTAATCACTTAATAAAAGAAGCATTGTTAAATTAAGTCTAATAAACCTTTTTGCTAAGACATACTGCATAACCAAGAGCAGGTAGTTCCAGCACCTCTAGCTATGTTGTTCTCTATTGAACTATTTTAAAAAGTTATGCTGCACTGTGCACAAACTGAAAATAAGACTCAGTAGCTTGAAAGTTAACATACAGAAAATTACTCTTAAATGACTTAGCATTATGGCAGGTAGATCTTCAAACTTTTAAATCAAAGATTAAATAAGAAAAAGCACAAACGGCAAGATTAATAAAAATTACCTACTTTTACTTCCATTATGATAAATCCTCAGCTTATTCCTGGAGAGATCTCGTGTGTCTAAATGCTGTGGAGTAGAAACTGTCTCCACCTACACAAGGAACTCTGCAATGTGTCTTGTGCAGGGCCATTCTCAGCACTGACCCATGGTGCAGGTTTGCTCCCTGCGTCATCAATCAAGGAGGCAATTTGAACACCAAGGTGGATGGACAGCCTCATTAACTTTCTCTCCACCAGAGCAATTTACTAAATATAGAAGCCTACCACATTTTTTCTTTGGGAATTTTGGTTGTAAACAGAGAAACACAAAAGCCACAAGTAATGGTAAGTGTTTTCATTCTAAATTTGTGCATGGCTATTTTTGACTGCGGCAGGACTTGTTTTTTTGAAAGTGAGGAAGAGGAAATCACTATAAAGAGCCACTTTCTCATTCAGGTGAACTACTGTGCAAAATAATTTCATTGTGACATTATTCTTCATCTACGCTGAGGGTGCACTCAGATAAAAGATTTTATTTCGGAACTGAAGTTCACGTTGAGGTAAGGAAAGTTTCCCTGAGTAACCTTCTGTGCTCCATCTGCTTAACAGAACATGGAGGGTGCTTCCATTAGCTAAGCAAGTTGGATAAAGATACTGTGCTAGTACTAATTGCTTAGGTATCAAGCCTCCAGTCCTACTACAGCAATTTAATAATACCTCAAGCAAGCTATATTCAGGCAGTTACCACACAGAAAGAAATCAAGAAGTCCAAGACTTTTTAAGGTAAAGAGCTCTGTAGGTTTTAAAATGAAATGGACACTTTCTCTGTGTGTTTCAAAAAGAAAGGGATGTACCATTTCTAAAGATTTGTTGTGCTGTATGGAATGGATTTTGCTGTCTTAAGCATCAGTATTACACCTACACAATTCCAAAGTTTTGCTGGAGTTCCACTGATGCTGATGCCAAGAGATTTGGGCCCCACATCTAAAATCCAGTATATTCCTGACACAGTTAAGAACTTCCAAGATGTGACTGTAGCTGTCTGTAAACCAGCTGTCTCTGCTATGCTGGGCATAACACCATCACCGCCTGTAGAGCTGCAGACACTTACTCAAAGTGAAGATCTGATTTCCTTTTGCACTTGAGCAGAGATGGGAGCTGTTAGCCAGTGTATAAGAGGTAGGTTAGGCTAGAGTAATGTTTCTTGGCTCACTAAAGGGAGCTAAATTATTTTGAAATTATAAAGCCTAAATACTAGGATTTAGTAAAAGTGACACCATGAACATTTAAGGATTCTGAGTATTATTCTGGATAAACAGAAGTTTATAGCCTGGATGAATAAACCAATCCTTTCTTATAGAAGACATTGCCTGAAAAAAACACTGGGAAGGAATCCCCGCTCTGGGACATATAACTACTGCACAGACATTTTCCCAAGGGGAGGGTACAGACAGATGGATGTAAATCCTCTGGCTTCTTTCCCCACCAGCCTTACTCCAGATTCCAGAGGAATCTTTGCTTGAAGGCAAATTGAGCAACTGCAGAGCTACACTTTTCCTTGCAAGTAGCTGTGGAGCACAGCTCCTGCTCCAAGCAGAAGGGAAGCACATGGTTCTGCTGAATTCCCAGCTGTCCATCAACTCTTGGTTTAGGCTGGAGAATTTGGCTCTGAGGAAATGTGCTTAAGTTTATCCTATCCGTTGGTGGATAACAACAGCCATGCCTCTGTTACCTTGTGTAGTAGAGTAAATATTCACTGCAAAGCTGGCAATTGTAGTTAAGCAAAGGGCAATGTTTTTAGAAAGAAGAAAAAACTGAATGACTTCCTGGCCCTGAGTTTTGTATATTTCTCTGCATTTATTACTCTGTTGAAATGTTTCCTCAAACCATAATGATACAACACATAATCTCTTGTTCAGTTGAAACCGTAGATGGTAGAGAATACAGGGAACACAGCTCTAATCAAAGAAAATAGGAGTAGACATTGGATCTGATCAGGCAGTCTGGTTATTTTATAGCTATTCTGGCCTTAAGGAAACAGATTTCTTTCCAAACAGAACCTGTTAGAATACAGACATTTTTTGACATGCTGAAAGTCTGCATGTGTTTGATCCTGACCAACAATCCGAAAGTATATCAAGAGAAGGAAAGCACACATCTGCAACAACAGGCATGTTTACAATCATTTTAATGACACCATTAGATTCTGTTTGCCAGTGTTCACTTATTTCAGACTTTTATACAAAAAACATGTGAGATAAGTTTACCACCTGTGCACAATGGAAACAACCCATTTAAATGAATAATTTTAATGGCAAACATAGCCCAATAGTTTTCTTTCACCAGCGTAATTGTGGGGGGACAATTGTGTTTATCCAGAATACACAGAGTTTTTGTGCTCCTGCAGAAGGTTTCTTTTCTATCAAGCCTAGGTTAAGAATTACTCCAAACAGTACTTAGCATGCTTGAAAAACACAAACATGCTTGAAAATGGGCCACTTTAGGAAGTTTTTCAGGTGGCAGGTGAGATTAGTTTTAAACGGGAAATCCAGCCTTAAAATACACTTGAAAACATCTACCTGATATGTTAAGGTCTTCTGGATTACAATGTTTTAAGAAAGTTAAAGGGCTTGTCTTGAAGGGCTTGGTATTGTTCCAACTGATGTCACTGGGAAAATTCATGGTAATTTCTAGAGAGCATAATTTAAATTAAAAGTGGATGGGTGGTGAGACACAAAAAAGACAGAGTGAAGATACAGTCACAGCAGATGTGATAAAATTCCTGATTTTTTTAGTTAAGATAAATGCACATACACATCCTCCTCACTCAGAGCCTCATTATACTGTTACTAAATATACACACAACTCAGGCATCAACTCTGCCTTATTGTGCAAGATAATCAAAGGACAAAACAAAAAAAAAGTGTCAGAAAAATTCAGGCCTAAGAAGGTGTTTAATTCTCATTGACTGAATGGATATTTATAGTCTAATCATTAAACATGTAATTAGCACTCCTAGAGAGAGAGCAGAACAGGGGACTACAGGTGCTATTGCTGAGATGGTTGGAAGAGGTTGTGTGCTGCACAATCCATCTTTTTATTTAAAGAAAAATCATGATAATCCACAGCCCAGGTCTGTGCTATTGCTTTGCACAAGGGCACTAAAGAAAACCTTTGCAGCACAAACAGCAGTGGTGAAGGTGTGAACTGCACACAGATCACCTGCCCACATCAACTTGTATCTATGGAAGAGAATTCAGCTGGGATCAGAACTGTACTGACATCCAGTCTCTGTTAATCTATGCATGATTTAACACCACTTTCAAAAGGAACTTCATTTTCTACAAAGATGAGGTTCAAAATGCATGTAAAATACATTTTTAGGTGGATTGATACTTCCATCTAAAATCTGTGGGGTTTAAAACCACAACAGAACAGAATAGACAAAATTAGCTAAAACAGCTTTTTTTTTGTATTTTTGAGTTTTAATAAATAAAGTTCAGTGAGAAGTTCCGCGGTCTGGTTTTCCTTTTGCATTTCTTTCAATTTTTCTTCTTTTTTTATTTGCTGGAAAAATATTATAAATTTTCAATGTCCATTGAAAAATTCAAAAGGAACAAACCTCCCTTTACCTTATACACACTATGTTTATTAAAGCCAGGCTAAGAAAAGAATAATTCTAGATCTTTCTTCACATGAAACTTTGAATCTCCTTTTCTTACTGCCTCTTGTATTATCTTACATTCCTAGCAACTAACTCCATTTCTACATCCCAGGCATGATGCCATCTTAAGCTTTTTTCTGAAATAATGTCCACACTAAATGCAAAATGGGATTTCACAGTTTTGTTAAGAATCCTGGTGAAAACTGACTGTGAATCTTACAGTAGTAAAACTAAACTTTAAAATATACTCAAATACAGACCAAATCTTCCATGTAATCAGCATTTTAAATTGGTGTCACTAAATGCAGCAGATAGCTACTGGTAGTTACATTTACAAACCATTTCTCAAATCATAGCATGGTTTGCTTGGAGTATATGATATCTCAGAAATGTCAGGGGCACCTTTTCAGCAAAGCACTTAAATGCCCAATTACACATGTTTTAAGTACCACTGAGGTATTTGAAAATGAATTAAAACAAGGTTTAAACATGTAATTATATTTAAGCATAGTGTTAAGCACAGTATTGAGCTGGGCTCTTTAACATTTCTAGTCTCCAAACAATCAGTATGCCACTCTAAAGTATTTAAGGATGTTCTTTCATATTTCACAGGTGCGTAGTTAAATAAAATGGACATTTTTTTTTCTTCGGGCTGTTTTAAGTTATTTTTATAAGAAGAATTTTATATGCACTTCACTGAGCAAGTTCAGCAAGCTGAGCTCTGGCACATGCAGTGTGTGAGCCAGGTGCTCATGTTTGTCTGCTTACCATGAATGCATGATTTGTTAAGAAGCTGGAGTGCCTATCACCACCTCGCACGCAGTAAATGTTACAATGCAAATAAATTAAAGTTCTGCAGTCACTTTCTCATGACACCATTTTTTAATTAATGCCAATGTTCTCTTGTCCTGTCACAAGGCAACACTGAGAAGAACCCGACTCTGTGAACAACTGACTGGGGGAGTGAAGAAGACAGTCAGGAAAGATCTCCCTTGTTTAACCTTCTCCAGGTTAAACAACCCCAGCTCTCTCAGCATCATCAAATGACAGCCCAGCCTCTTAATCGTTTTGTAGCCCTTTCCTGGTTTTTCTCCACTTTATGAGTGTTTTTCTTGCAGCAGAGAGGCCAGCACTGGGCCCAGCATTCCTGATAGGTCTCACCAGCGTCAAGTAGAGGGGAGCAATCACTTCTCTGATCCTGTTGACAATCCTTTGCCTAGAGCATCCCTGGAGGCTTCTGGTCTTTTCTGCCATAAATACTCATTGTTGGCTCATGTTTAGTTTGCTGTATGACCAAACCACCAGGTCCTCCTCTGCAGAGCTGCTTTCCACACAGCTGGTCCCCAGTGTGGACTGGTACATGGGGGTATCCTTCCCATGGACAGGACTTGGTATTTGGCTTTGTAGAATTTCAGAAGGTTTCTGTCAGTCCATTGCTCCGGCAGGTTGAGGTCCCCGTGAATGGCAGCACAGATTTGGAATATGAGCAGCTCCTCTGGGTTTTAAATCATTTGTAAACTTGATGAGGGAGCACTTGGTCTCATCAGCAATCTTCTTAGGGAATAGTAAATGATTTAACAATATTTGCTCTCATATCAATACTTGGGTACAACACTTGTGAAAACACTTTGATCCCATCAGTTCAACAAATTTCCAGTCCACTCACTTATGCAGAACATACTTGTGCATATTTTCCGTGAAGATATTAGGGGAGATAGCAAAAAACCCTCTTATCAGAAATGAGGAGAAGCTATTTTCTGCTCTCCCCTTATCCATCATGCCAGTCATTTCATTGTTGAGGCCACCAAGCTGGTGAAGTGTGATTTCCACTTCCTAAGTTCATGCTAGCTGCTCCTGATCACTTTCTTGATCTTCACACCTCAAAATGATTCCCAGCATTATTTGCTCCATCACCCTCCCAGGGAGTGAGGTGAGACTGACCAATCTGTAGTTCCCTGTGTCCTCCTTCTTGTTTTCCTGAGGTCAAAAAAGATTCTTTCCTTTTTCTGGTCCTCAAAAACCTGATTACCACAACATTTCAAACATAATCAAGAGTAGCTTTTTAATGACATTTGCCACCTCTCTTAGCACTTGCATAAAAATAATTCAGGTTTTGAAGCTATTACTCCAGTTTCTATTCTAATCTCTCACTTAACTAGTTTAATCATCTATCCTAAAGAAAATCACTAATTTATTGTAGAAACAAACATTCTAATAAGGTTTTGATTTAACTCATTGATATTGTCAACAAGAAAAATCATAATACTTTAATAGAAATGTCTTCTTTACTGACTAAAGCATCATAAATAGAAAGAGAATAAGAGAATCACAGAAAATCCCGGGTTGGAACAGATCTGGAAAGATCATCTGATCCCACCTTTTATTGGAAGGGAGCCCTACATGAGATCATCTATCATCCATGAAATTATATCATGAAAATCTTCATTGATGAGAGATATACCAAATACCTGGGCAGGTTGTTCCAGAGATTGATTTTTTGTACTGAAAAAAATTCTTTCTTGTATTGAGATGAAACTACTTTCAGTGCAATTGCACCCAAAAGCCCCTTTCCTGCTAAGAGGGCATGACAGTGGGAAATTTTTTCACTCTGTAGATTTATTGCATGTAGAGAACAGTCTGCATGAGATCAGAGGTCAGGAGTCTCAAGCCCAAGGTTTCTTCTTAAAGTGTATTTAACTCCAGGGAATTGACATGGTTAAATCAAATGCAATTACAGAACATAAGCAGAACAAGACTTTAAGGCAGTGTCTGTTCCATACAGGCAGAAAACAGTAAGAAAAAACAGTTTGGATTTTCTTTCTTTCCCCTCCTTACACTCCTTAAATGGGCATGACTTATAAAGAAAACAAAAGTATCAAAGAGAAATAAAACCAGAAAAGTGAAATCAAAGTATTATACACACTAAAATTCAATACAACTTTTCCATAAATGAACTTGTTCAAGGCTTTGCTTCTGTGTCTCACTGAATTCACTGTTTGTGTTTCTTTCAGTTAAAACAACTACTTATTTTTTTACAAGATTTTTATTGTTTATTGCTCTAAGAGAGAAGCATCTTTGCCACAAGGGGCTCTGACTCCTCCACATTTCCTAGCTGTTTATTATAAAAAGATGAAAAGAGCCCAGTATTTCCCATTCTGATTCTGTGTGCCCCAGACATCTGCCACCGGTATATATGTTTCTCTGTTGCAAAATGAACCTGATTTCTATCACTGCTGGCTACAAGTAGGATTTAAAATATTAAAATCTGCCTATTTGTTTTTCAGTATAGGTGTGCAGCAAAGTTCTGACCCACAGTTCAGAGTGTGCCAGCTTCAAAGTCCTGACAAAATATTTCTAGTGCAATAAAACTGCCTGTCCATGGTCAGTGTGAACCATTATTGCAGCAACTTAGTTGCACATACCTATTCACTCCCTCCCTGCTGGTGGGAGGGGAGAGAAAATCAGATTAATAAAAATAAGAAAGCAACCTGTGAGAGAGATAAATACAGTTTAATAGTCAAAGAAAAAGCTACACATGCAAGCAAAGGACACAAGGAATTTCTTCACCACCCCTTGGGCAGGCAGGGGTTCAGCCATCCCTAGGAAAGGAAGGCTCCATCACACATGAGAGTGACATGGGCAGACAAAAGCTATCATTCCAAATGCCCCCTGCCCTTCCCTTCTTCTTGCCCCAGCTTCTTACACTGCGCATGATGGGTCTGGAATATTCCTTGGGCCAGCTGGGGTCAGCTGTCCCAGCTGCGTCCAGTTCCACCTTCGCGTGCACCCCCCAACCTATTTGCTGATGGTGTGGGATAAGAAGAAGAAAAGCTCTTGACTGTGCAATCACTGCTCAACACTAAAGAAAATATCCCTGAATTACCAACATATTTTCCAGCACAAATCCAAAACACAGCCCCGTACAAGGTACTCTGAAGAAAATGATCTGTATCTCAGTTAAAACCAACATAATCAGAAAAGTTCTACATCTTGTCTAAGTTTAGACTCAGCAACCAGATTCAGATAAAGAATTCTGGCACATCTCTCTGTATACTGAGGAAACCTGGGAGATGGGAGGCTGGATGTGCTCCACATGGTGCTATCCAAATGCCACATACAACTTTCACTGGAAAAATTGCAAACCCAATTTTTCCTAAATAAATTGAGATATACATTCTTTCCAGTCATGCATTTCTGCAGTGAGAGCAGATAACAGCTGGATTATTCCAGAAAACACTTTGGTAATGTATTCTGATTTTTATTAAAGAAAAGAATATCAAGGTCAAGTTAGTAGGAGAAAATATGGCATCACCTGACTTACCACAGAAGATGAAAACTAATATATAGGGAGAAAGAATCCTATTAAAACTATAGTCTATCCAGGTTGTCAGCTCTTTATGTAACACAACAGTGTTTTCTTGTGTCCCTTTATTATATGTTAACTTCTTTCAAACTTTCCATATTCCACAAAACGTCTGCACCATTTCACCCTGAGGTTTTTTTCCCCCTTCTTTAAAGAGCCATAATGGTCTTTTTCTTTTTTAACTATGCCTGGCATATGTTGAAAGGTATCTTCTAAGATTTCATTTATGATAGCTCAAAAATGTATGTCTTGCTAAGACTACAAAGCAAGCTAATGGTTTTAAAAGCTCGGCGATGAAAAGCCTGGCAGGGGAGTCCGTGCTAACTACATACACGGATCATGCAAGAGGGTACAAGAGGTCATATTTTCCCTCCTTCTCTTTCTTTTTTCTTCCCTTTCTTTCCCCGCAGATCTACGCTCAGTTTAGGTCGCATTGGTTACAGCCAATTGTACAGTGGCATTCTTTGCCATTCATCCTTGCCCAAATCCTTAATTACGGTCTGTACAATCAGAGCTGGAGCAAGAAGTCACAGCCCTGTATTGTTCCATGGCAAGTGCTAAGCAAAAAGACAGGAATCTGATATTGGTCTCAGTTTGCAAACACTGTGGCTGAACCACCTGAGAGGGTCACATTTTTACATTCTGAGGCAATTTATTAGTAACGGTGCTTGTCACTTGGAAATTCCCCTAAAACTCCTTCCTTTGCATCAGTAATCTGAATACAGCTTTTGCTCTGCAGTAGTTTAAGCAAGAGGTGAATAAAATAGGTGATCCACCCATTTGAACCAATGTAGAAGCAAGCTGAGTATCCTAATTCTACCCTTAGATGTTGTCTGTATGAAAGCTTCAAAACTTATTGTCAGACTCCTTGAAATGAAAAAAAATTCCTGTCTGAGAGATTCTTTCTTGTCATTCTGAACCAAATGTGTCTGATGAAAACTTGACTGATGTTAATATATATATATATATTTTAATCCCTCATTAGAATTCCAGAGTCAAAAGAGAAATAATACATATTTTTCTTATATGATTTGTGTGCTAAACATTGCCTGTTTGCAACATGCTATACAAAACACAGAGAAATATAAAATTGCCAGTCCTGAATCAAAGACCTACCTCAACTTTTAATTTTGTTTTAAAAAGACAAATAAAAATATGACAAATCAGTCTAAAAATGACACTTTGTTAAAATTCAGTTTGCATTGTGACACAAATCCTTCAGAATGTCAGGGAAATTTGAACTTATTGATATTTCTTGAACTTCTTGAAGTAAGCTGAGGGGGAAAAAGACTCTGAAGTCAATATAAATGCTCTGGTGTTTTAAAGATGTTTGAGATCTAGACATGTATATATAAGCTGTTATTGAGTGTGTGCCAAGATGCTCCCTCTGATCTGCAACATTTGCTCAGTAAAAGTAGCTTTATTAAGGTGAACAGGTCTGCTGAAAACAATATTCAAAACCTGTGATGCCTGGTCTGCTCGAGCCCTCTCAAGTCAAGGAGTATTTGTGTTTGTCCAGCTAAAGGTTACTCAGTTCATACAATTATTTCCCTGAGGACCCTTCCAGTCCTGCAGAAGGTGTCAAAATATGCTTTGGTCAACATATTTTTAAACTGTTGCGAAGAATTTAAGGAAATAAAATTCGCCTCTCTTTACAGAGCACAGAAAAATAAGGCAAAGACATTTGTCTCATGTGATTGTGGCCAATTTTTTTCTTAGAAATATTACTGCTTTAGCCATTTACCTGGTTTTTATATTAGGCGTTTTCTCTCTTTTTTTTTTTCTTTTCATGTTCTCCTGGCTGCTATGCAGGAATTTATCATTTTATAACATTTTATGACAAGACAGAGTGTATGACCATCCAGGCAACTTAACACTGGCCTCGCTCACAGCTGGGCTCTTTGACCTTGTTGTGCTCATCAGGGACTGTGTGGGCGATTTGAAAGCTGTGAATAAGAGAACTCCAGGTAAGGACAGGAACATACAAACTGTCCAGCAGTGAAACACCATTTCTGAGAGGTGATAGAATTTCAAAGTGCATTTTAAAAGAATATCTCTTCAGCAGCTTTGGCTCTGTGGTCAGTTTCTCAGGTGGATGGAAAATCAGCTTTTAGATGAAAAGAGAGAAAGAAGGACAAACAAGTGATGTTTCATTTCTTCAAATGCTTTCTATCTTTCAAAATTGAAAAAGAAACTCCTTCTACCTTTAAAACAGAATTCATCAACTTCTTAAATGTACCTTTTAATAAAATCCAAGATGGAAATACCCTAAAAGAGTCAGGTCTTTTACTAGTGTAGCTCACTATTAGAGCCAGTGAGGCAGGCAGTTTACACAGCTAAGTTTCTGGTTTAGAAACAATATACAAAATAATAAATAAATAAAATTATACACTGATGAAAGACTAGAATTTACATGTCTGGGGAAAGACAAACTTGTGTTTTCTTTTATATTCTCCATAGACTGTTCATCTCATATTGTCTGAATTGGCAATGAAAATAAACTATGGTGCTACCCTCAGACTGAGCCTAAACCCCTGCTATGAAAAAGAATGACCCAATCCTGATGAAATAATGAACCACAGAATAACAGAACATTCTAAGCTGGAAGGGATCCACAAAGATCATTGAGCCCAGCTCTTAGGTAAATGGCCACCCACAACCTTGGCATTATTAACTCCATGCTCAAACCAACTGAGCTCATGGTGTTTATACACCTTGTAATTTCACATTGATTTCAGCCCTGGAATTCTCAATGAAATTGCTCAGATATGTAAATTCATAACTGCTACATTAAGCTTACTTTTTGCTTCTCCCCTGTATGGATGCATTTATGATTATATACTTGGGAACAACATTCTAGGGTTTCTACTTATCTCATGTCTCAACAATATAAAAATAGCAAGAAAATAATTAAAGCAACACATAATGGCATTCTGAAGATATGCCTTATTATCTTGGCAATATAATGGAAGTTAAATACTGTGCTTAAACCATTGATTTATCTTCTTTTTAAGATTATGCTTCCCATGTGATCAGAAAAACAGTGAATAAATGTGCTGAGGGGAGAATATTTGTGTGTTACTGAGCTTCCTCTTTGCTCTCAAGCAAGAATGTTAAAATCCCTTATCAATAATTTCATATGACATTGATTTAATAACAGACATCTCTCCAGTGGAGCAAAGGATTTTTCAGCATCTTTTGTATTTTTCTTCTTTTCTCACTGTCGATATGGATGACTTTTTTTGTCTGATGTATTCCTGAGCCCACCCAGCAGTTCTGAGTTGAGTACTGGAACAAAACATTTAATACACATTACAGAGTTTGATCTTTTTTCTTGAATGTCAATGGAAGTTTTGCCATTGATTTGAATTCTAATTCAGGTTGATACATAAAAGGAGAGCACTTGAAATAAGTAATAACTATTTGATTTGGATTATAATCAGTTTTACAATCCAGAATCTCTGATAGTATGTTCAGATGGGAATGTTTCACTTCACAAGGAAATATTTTTGCTTTTCATGGTCAGTAAGACAAGGGGCAGGAGATTAGAGATTCCCAGTGACTGGACTGTTCTGAGTGGAACACATTGTAATAGTGATTAGAAAACAAAATTTGACCTAATTTGTGTAAAAATATGAGAATTTATCTATTGTACCGAAAAAAGTAAATGATTCCTTTCTTTTAAACAAAGGTATTCTACGGACCTTCTATTTCTACAATTCTTTTATGAGCAATATTCAGTTCCTTTGGTGTCATATAATAAATTGTCTGCACTCTGAATTTATTCAGTTATAGAGAAATTTTAAGCACTCTGGTTCCTAGGTTGTATTTAGACACCAAAATAATTCTTTCTGTATGTAATGAAATTATATAATTACTAAAAAATCTTTAAAAATACACTTGTTCTTCTATTTATTGTCTCTCAGTTACTTCCAGATCCACTTAGTCCAGTTTATACAGAAAAACCTGGGTATTTTCAAGAACAGAGCTGCAAGGTAGCAATAGTACTGGAATGCAAGGCATGGATGAATCCTGGTTATATGATAATAAAAATTTATTTGTCTACTTAAAAAACAGATGAAAAAAGGGAGGTTGAATCCCACTGCAAAGGCATTTTTTTGTTCATAGCCATACTTTGAATCAGAGCTGACATACTCATAATTGAAACAACAGGGCCTAGGTTAGATATTGTCTTTTAATTTCCTGGTCTCAGTCACATACAACAGTCATAATTTCCAATTCATTTATCAGTCTGCACATTGTGCAGCTCTGAGCAGTTCTGTGCTTGGTTTGGTAATCTGCTTTACCATTGGAAAAAAAGAAGGGGTCTTATGTAAATAAAACACACTCAAACATTAATATTTACACATAAATGGAGTCAATTCAGGAAGCACACAATTAATAACATTTACTGTGGAGCGTCACTTAAGCCTGAATTGGTTTTATTAAGAGAAGAAAAATCTTGTGCTACCAACATAGCTGATGATTAATATGAAACATGTAATTTCTCTATTTAGTCACACCTGACTTAAGAACACTGCCTTAGACCACATTGCCGCCAGTGCTTTAGATGGTAAATGCATTATTAGGCAATTACTTCTGAGTTTGTTTTACTATCAGACATCAATTAGGATGTCCCCTGTACTGTAAGGACGTGTTCCATATCTCTTGAATATGCCAGACATAAACCTATTTGGAGACTATTTACTAATCTAAGCACATATGGGACTTCCATTTCCACTATTTCATGCTAATGTGGAATCTAGCATTAAACAGACATGACTCTAGATTGTCCAAGTGGACTCAGCCACAAGCGACCAGACTCATTTCCATGTCAGACCATGTGTTTTCAATTAGGCCATAAATTAATCCAACTTATTTTAAAAATTTGGTGGTTTGCTCCTTTGTTTAGAGAATGAAGTCTGCAGAATGTGTTATATTAAGACTTCAGCCTTGATAATTACTGACACGTTTTTTCAGCGTGATTAGGGCAAATGCAATAATAGATATTATAGTGATTTATAATAGTGATTATATCACTATATAATATAGTGATTATATAGTGATTATATCACTATATAATATAGTGATTTTGTTGTACTGCAGAACAGCAAGTGGAAAGCATTTTTGTTGAAATCTGGATGTTGCTACCACTTTCTTCCTATTCCATTTACACTGAATCATATGGATGTCATAGCTGATATAACACAGTCTGTGTTACTTCTCCACTTATTGGCAACTGTTGGTTTATAAAATAAAGTAAATTTTCTATATAAAGCCTGATTTCAGAGTTTTTTTTCTTTAATACTAGTCTGGGGTTTTATTTGGTTATGACAAACTACACCTAGAATAACTCTTCCAGCACTGAAGGAGTTACTCAGGATTCTTAGCACTGCAGCTTGAGCAGGATGAGGCTCTGTGTCCTTCACTAGAGGGAATATTCAGAGTGATGGGGTGAGAGACTCTATGCACGGTTCTCATGCAGACACACCAGTGTTTTATAAATCAATGAACAAACCCCTAGTCATTAGTAATTTTTCTCACAGTCAAATGGCAAAGTAATATTAGGCTCATCTACAATAAAATTGTTTTCTTTGGTACTGATTGATAAGTGATTTTATTCTCTTACCCGCATATTTCCTTCCTCTCATTTAGCCCTATATTTTTCATTATTTCCTCTGTCCAGTAATGCAAGATTCATGTGTGTTGGATGGATTACCATGAAAAAACAGTACTTTTCAATAAGCAAGCTAGTTTCAACAGCTTTCAGTTATGCAAAGGGAGTTACCATGAAGTATTATAATTCAATATTTATTTATAATAAAGAGAAATATTAGACTTTTGTCTAATTTTACACATGATATCTTTTTACTGGTAGCGAAAAGGAACTGAAACGCAGATGAGCTCCAAGACCAAAAGTCACCACTGAAGAAGAAACTGAGCTTTCTCTATAATTGAAGACATATTCAGATGAGATGTCTTAGAGACTGTTTTCTCCACTGAACTTAAAGAAAAGAAATCCTGGAAGTGGTCCCTTGGACTGAGAGATAAAGTTTTTAATACGGAGTTTGATGCTTTCCATGAAACTTTGGTTATTTGCAGCTGCAAAGTTATCAAAGTTGAGGGGAAGAAAACAAGCATGCTGGGGAGAACATAGATTAATTTTGAATTGGGGTCAGATTGGACAAGGCAGATATTGTCAGAGTTTTCTTGAGTCAACACAGATACTTCAAGTGGAGTTCACAGCAGTTTTCAGAAAAATATATACTTTTAGTTAAGTAAAATATACTAAATCAAAGAAGATCAAATTCCACCTCACATCTCAGCAAGCAGCTGGTCTTGGGAATTCCAGGTTTCAAAATTCTACAGTGGTACCCAATATTCCAAAGAATAACTTGTATTTTGTTAAGTGTAACCTCAAAAGCACTCACAAGAAGCCAGAACAAGGTTGCACTTTCTCTTTCTGGTGGTGATGATATAACTGTGCTTAGGAGAAAATGTTATATTCTTATTGGGAAAAAAAAAATCCTATGTCTTCAGTGAAGCCACAAATATGCTTCTGTCAGCTTTGAAAACTTCTAGTGCAAGACTCCATGTAATTTCACTCCCCTTATTAGGTTCACTGTACTGGGAATGAATGTATTTCAGTTTTTGCCTATCCATTTATTCTAACTCCCTTCCTTACCAATTTCACCCTGTATTTCTTGTCCTCTTTGTCTTATTTTGCCCTCCAAACTGTGTCTCTTCACTTACTTTCTATTTTTTTTTTCACACCTAAATATACCAGCAAAAATCATATGGATGCAAGTTATCAACTGCTATGATGTTCTTCCTGTTTATGTGGTGACCACTCTGATTACGTCTAGTCTGGCTTGCCAGCTGTCTGGGGTGCAGTAATGGATCTATCCTATATTTAAACACTGTTGCAATCAAGATACTTCTGTTTTGGTCAGCTGAAAGCACTGTGATTCATTTAAAAAACCCCACTCTTTTCCAGAAAAACACTTGCATATTCACTTAAGCACCTGCTTAATTTCAACAGAAATAAAAAAATGTAAATATGATGGTAAACTGAGCGTGTGCTTGAGTGCTTTCTAGGCTACAGTAAGTGAATGTCTGTGACATTAGGATGTATATTAGAATTTTGTTTTCTTTATTTGTCACTGGGTTTGAAACAACTGATGGGTAAGCCACAAGAGAGATTTTTCATTAATCAGAAGATACAGGAACACTTGAAATGTAATTAGGCCAACTGTTTATAAGAACCAGGTCTAAAGGAAAGCTTAGACCCATAAACTATTTATACTAAATGTCACTGAATTCTCAGATTGCAATGATTAACATAGCCATTTGTAAACAGGATGGATGATCAAACCCTTGTGAAAATCGAGTGGAACAAGTTTATTTTTTGCTTTGTACACAATCTTTTTCTCTAACGTTATTCACTCAGGAAATGTAACAGATATCAATAAATTTGATAAATTTAGGCAGAGTAAAAATTTGAAAAAGCTGCCTTCCCTAGTATCCTTCCTCTTCTGTGTATTCTTGAAGAGATCATTAAATTTTCATTCCTACTCTAATTCAAAAATGTTCACAATATTTATTCCCCTGGAAAACGAGCCATGGTCTGCAGTTCATTTATGAACAGTTCATTTTGGAGATCTTCTATTCACCACGTGGTATTGTTTCTGTTCCAGGTGATTTATGCTGTGGTATGTACCTAACAAATGCAGTGTGAAACGTGAACACTATGAATCTTATATATGGCTGGAAAGAAGCTCTCAGTAAAGATGAGAATTCTTAAACTTAAGGCAAGATTGCAACTGGTTTTTCTAGACTGCCAAAGTCCAAACATCCTCTTTAAAGCACTCAACACAGTGTTATTTCTGCATATGTGAAATCACAGGTTGCTTACTCTGCACAATTTTTGGTGCAAACAACACCTTGAGGAAACAAGTCCTGCTCTTTCTGTATGTGACTGGGGCAAGCAGGATGCCAATTTCATCTCAAAGATGTCCAAAGCTCTACAGTGCTACTCTTGGAGTGACCTATTTGGATAAGACACAGTACTAATCAGCCTCAGCCAGTATCGTGTCAACACAGAGAGAGAGAACAACAAACAAATAGATGGAAGAGGGAGCGAAAAAACAGAAGAATGTGTTTTTAATAAGAAATAATTCAGGACAAATACTGAAAGCCAAATTTATTTTGGTCTGGAAGTGACCCACAGCCCACAGATAGGAGTGGGATTCTTTAACTTCAGTGAGTTCTGGCTGAGATCCTTGCAGGAAAACTAGAAACAGCAGGATCTGTGGAAGAGAGGAAGAGTGACCCACTAGCCAGAGCACAAGGCTGTGAGTCAGGATATCTAGCTGAGTCAGTTGCTTTGCCCCAGATTTTCTTCATGAGGCTACATCTACATGTGAACAGCATAGTAGAATGTCCATTGCAACGTGGTAATAATGTCAGGCTGACGATTGATTCAGCATGGCATGGGGATGGCCCAAGCAGGTGTTCACAAATGAGATTTTGTCTCCACATAAACATGGTGGAGCTTCACCTGGACATAACACCTTGTCTGATGATCTCAGGCATGGTTGAACCAGTGGTTCAACATGAACATGTCCACAGCACCACCACAGAAACCACCACAGAAGACTGTGGTCAGGTACATCTGTTGTAGGAAGATTCAGGTTTATGTTCAAGAAGGCCAGATGGAAAAATATGCTGTGCCAAAAAACCCTAACATACCATTTACTCATGGAGAAAGGACAAGAAGGCGACCACTGCTGTAGGGAGAGAAAGTTTACAGCTCATTTCATGACATTACAACCAGATTTCAATCAGATAGTCATGCTTGCAAATCCATCTGGATTGAAAGAAAGATTAAGTTCTCTTATTGGATTTCACTTTAAGTCTTAGAGGGGCATGTGACAGTTTCTACAGAGAACTTCAAAAAGGTAAAAAAAAAATAGCACATTTCTCAAAGTTGTTTCTCTTTAATATATTAGAAACTCTTTTCAATTTCCTTTGAATACAAATCGCTTATTTTCACTATTGTTCTGTCTTTAGATTTCCTGCAGCTTCCTTTCTACTCGTGCGCAGATCCTGTCAGTTTAACATCTTTGAACTAAGTGTACAGAGCTTGAAAGGCAATTTCTGGGCTGTTTACTAAAATAGAGACATGGATCAGGGTATATTTAGAAGAGTGGACAGGTCTGATACGAAGTTCTAAACAGAGGCCAAAAAGGCTATCAGAGGTTAACCACAAAGAAGATTTAGATTAAGGCTATCAAATGAAGACATATCCTTCCTGTGCAGACCTTAGGGTAGTGTGAAAGAAATTAAATGCATTTATAAAAGAGATATCTTTTGTATCTGATCATTTTCACATTACTTTAAACTTTACAATATTACAAAATGACTGTTTTGTTGACAGTCTGTTGTGATTTTTCTTTGCTTGTTAAAAATCATTGAAAAACAGATTTATGTCAAAATGGCCTAAACAATAAGAAAATAAAAAGGAATCTACTATCTACTATCTACTGAAAAGATAATGGACTATATGCACACGTATGGAATATAGACTTCACAAGTTTACAAATTACTGGAGTTAAAAAATAAAATTAAAATTGTACATAACTACTTCTATTATTTTATTTATTAATATTGAACGTCTAATTATGTATGTATGTATTTGAGGTCTAGACAAAGACATTAGAGGCAGAAAAAAAATGTATAGTAATATACATGATTATTCTGTGTTAAAACTCCTAAAAATTTTATGTTCTCACATCTGGTTGTTTCCAGTTATTTTCTGTGGTACATACATGACACATTTTACTGGGTAATTTGTGCTTTGTGCCTGCAAGGCTTGCAGAGAGCTGAGGAACAGCCACATCCGAATGCTGGCTGACAGCCTTTCTCTCCTACTCACTGCATCAAGTGACAAGGGCACGCCCCGCATTGTGGCACAATCAGAGATAAGATAAGCCCATACACTTTAGCATTGCCCAGCACCACAACTCCTTGTCACCTTTCCATACACGAGGTCAGGGAGCTGATGAGATCTGGAACGGGAGGAAATTGGAAGTCCTCAGTGCTCTAGTGGGGGAAGAAGAGCTGGGGATTAATGGGAGAGCCAAAATGCAGTTATCTTTTGGATATTGTCACTTCTCTCACTATGTGCCAGCACTGCAACCTTCACGTGAGGCTGTGTTGGCTTCAATGCTGGCACTTCCATGCTATCACTTCTGTGTCAGTTTAGACTCTTGGTGTGCTGGAGATATCAATAAGGAAGGGGAAATACCTTGCCTACATTGGATCAGCAGATTTAGGACAAGAGAACACAGATTTGTGCACCTTTATGGCAGAAGGCAGGTCCACAAAGGTTGCTGGATCCTACTCCACCAGTCAGACATTAGCCAGCCCCTGAGATTATCTCAGCTGGGTGGAGCACGGTGCTAACATTGCCAAAGTTGTGGGTTTGATCCCTGGACAGGCTATTCAGTGAAGAATTGTACTCAATAATCCTTGTGGGTTCCTTCCAACTCAGAATATTCTGTGATTCTGTAAAATAAAGCTCTCCTAACTTAACATTGCATCGTACTGTGTTCTATCTTCTCCTCAAAATGGTGTTTGACTAACAAGTTAATGTGCTCAGTTCACAGTGTTCTGAGATTTTTGTACTTTCTACCTTACTCCCAATGCAGGACCTCTTCAGATAGTTTAGACATATCCTCTAGATACTACATTGATATTTGTTGAAATCTTGCAGCAAATTTTTTCATTGAAAATGTTGTCTCAAGTGTACCATTCTAAATGATAGATTATAGGTAAATCCATGAAAACTGCAATGTTACTAGAGTCCCAGACATGGACTCATCATTTTTTTATGACCCAAGGAACAGTATGTCTTTTTGTTATGCTGCAATGCCAGGCAGAAGAATATGTCAGTGAGCTACACCATGAAATAAACAGGTGAGGCTAAATGTGAGGTCAACAGAGAGGAGAAAGAGTGCAGCGTGAGGTGTAAACTGGGAAGAAATTTGGCTTCCCAGCTGCCTCAGCAGCCTCAGGAATCAATATCTGAGCAGCTTCACATGCTGCACAATGACTAGAACACAGGCAGAGGTGGACTAAACAAGTCTTATGTAAAATGGTGGGACAAGCTTCTATTTATGTACTGACCTGGAACACAGCCTCATGTCCCCTGGGAAATGGAAAGAGACCAAAATTGTTTTCACAGAAGAAAAAGCTATGCAAATGGAATGGATCTCTTGCCATTGTAGAGCAGAATTTATGTCATTATCTGATAAAACAACATACAATACTGAACCTTAATCCTCCCTGTCTGACCCTCCTTGTTATGACATATATCTGTGCAGAGGAAAGAACTGTAGGACTGTTCTGAATGGCAAAAGCTGTGAAGAAAGTTTGAAGGTTTCAGAATACTATGAGAAGAGGGTGGACAACTTTCTTGGATGGGTGACATTAATGATTATAAGCAGCCTTAGAGGCAGCTGCTGTTGAAGAAGTTCCCAGTGTTACTAGTTTAATACTGGACTCAGAAAGAGAACTGATAAAATTGGAAAGGACTGAAGAGTATGAACTAAATTCATCAAGGATGGACGAAAAAACTAGAAGGTCTGGAAAGGAGAGTGGTGGGATTCCATGGTAGGAGGAAACTGATTCTTTCCTTCCATCTTGCTGTGTTGTAACCGTCAAAGATGCAAATGGCTTTGACAAACAGCTGAGTGAAATTCACAAATGTTAATTTGCAATAACTTATCTAACTAATACTGCTATCTGGATTTTACCTTAGAGTAAAAACTGGAGTTAATGAAAGCTACTATTGAATCTAAGTCTCTGCCTTTTTCTAAGTTCCAGTGGGATTTGGTAGCTTGAGACATAACTCAGTTCTACAACTCAAAGTATTACTCCACACTGTACATTTTCATTATCCTTTTTTTATTATATCATCCTTCTTTGTCAATACAGTATTATAAACTTCAGCAGCAGTTTATGATAATCAATTGCTTTGATGAAGTTAGCTCTTGCGAATGCCCAAAGGTTGTATTACTCATTTCTGCAGCAGTTGTTAGGAGAGCAGAGGTACCGTGGGCCAAAGCTGAAGTTTGTCAATGATGTTGGCAAGGCTATTACCTGCTTTCCCAATGAAGTCGTATTGACAAATGGGAAGTTCATCCCTCTGTGACCAGTGGTAGCATTTTTCTTTGCCTTTTGCAACTGGCTTTAACCCAGAGCAAAAGGTCACTCATCACTCTCTCTGACCATTTGTGTTACCAAAAAAAAAGCACAAATTCTGAAACAAATCTTTAACAACTGTCACATATTTCCCTTCTCCTGTTGATGTTTGTAGAGAAGCATGTGTAGACGTTTTATCATGTTAAGCTGACATGGCCATGAATCTGAAATTATCTATCACATGATTGGAGATAAGGAATATTTAGGGACTTTAAAGGCTGTTTTATTTTTGTTTTGGTTTCCTTTAAGTAGCATGTAGGAGAGAACCAGACATTAACAGGTGACTAGTTTGAACATAATGAAGTAGTTTGTTCTCACACAGATTAGTTTTCAACTATGTAAATGTGATAGTTTTGTATGAGGGAGAGGGGAAGGTAGCTCTGCATTTGGTTTTGCTGTGATTTCGTACTTGTCATAATAAAATTTATTACTAACTGTGGGTGAAACTCACTGAGAAAAATTCTTCTTGGTCTGCTCTATGAATGTCACATATTTGTATTCCAATAACTCCTAGAATTAATCCCTAACCAACCGAGACCTCCTGATCATAGCATGTCTACACACATTTGGAAAATTATGGTCCCTGCTTAGAGTTTAATGGTAAAATTAAGTGCTGCAAATGATTGCCACTTAATTGACTTCGATGTAGACTTCCTCATACAGGATTTCTCTTGGTATGCATACTAGAGGAGAATTTGTCCCAGTGGATGTATAGAGCAATATAACTTCTTGGATATTTAAAAATGTGCTGAGGGATGATGTAATTTGAGATACACTGTAAATTAAATAAACTATGCTTAAAATATATTGTATTATATAGAAGAGAAACCATTATTTAAAAATAGATATCAATGGATTTATTGGGAAACCAGGCATGTGGCAGTGGACAAAACCTCAGGCATTAACAAAAGCAACCCTCTGTTACTGCAGAGGCTATATATATAAGACCTATATTATCTAAACTTATATTAAGCACCATCTCTAAATAAAGAAGCTGTTATTTTTCCTGCCATAACTGTTACTGAATAAAAACCTACCACTTAAGGGTCAGAAAGTATTATTTTCTGAACTCATTCTAGATTGGGGCTGTATCAAAGTTTAGAGAATAATGAGACAGTTTTCTCAGCATTAAGAGTATTATATAAAAAAGATTCTGGGTTTTATATACCATATGTAACAATAAGAAATCATATGCTGGAATTTGTTTAATGTTTTGATGAGATTTGTTAAAAATCCCCAAACCTTCAGCCTCGCACTTTAGAATTAATTTTAAACACAGACTCCTGAAGATATGCCTACTCCACGGAATTTTCAGAGCCATCTTATATCATCTGTAATTTAAGATGTCTTCTTTTGCCTTAAGAAAAATTTAAAGAAGATTGAAGACCTTTTGTCCCTGGAAATCATAATTTCCATGGAGTGAAATGTAGCATATTAAATCAATATACACATTCTGACTTTTGAATCCAATTAAAATCTTCAAGTTTAGTTTGTTTTGGTGGAATAATAGAAAATTAAAAACAAAGGATAGGCACCATATTACTCAAGAAAGATAAACATTTTCTGACTAATATTCAGAAAAATGATCAGACTTGAGAAGAGTCTGCTTGCAGGACAAATACAGAAATAGATTTATGAATGTGAATGGATGCTGTATGTTTTCTATAGTGTCCAGCTTTTTATTCTCTTAAGTGACTTTTTAATTGATAAAGAGGCTGCAGTTTTTTGAACTACGAAAGACTTTCAATTGTGTGCCAAACTGTTTTATTCTTTGTATTAATTCTAATCATCTTGAAATTATAACTGGAAACAAGTATAAAACTTAGAAACTTTTCCTTTGTTTTTCTCATATTTTTTAATATAGTTTTTTTTTCAAATTACATGGTCTTTTATATACGAAATTGTTGGGAAAAAACAAACTTGTTAGAGGAAGCATTTGTTGAAAAAACGGCCTGGTTTTAATTCATATTTAATTTCTATAAATATTATTTCATAACTAGTAATGCATTTTTGGAAGCAGTCTAGGTGCTGATTTGTTAAAACAATCCTGATTCCTCCAAGTGTCCAAAGCGAAACAGTTGGCTGCCATTGAAATATCATTCCATCAGTGGGTTTTAATTGCCTAAATATTTTTGTTCTTGGATATTGGAACTGTGTCCATTGTCACATGTGTGCTGTTCTCACTGATGTTAGAGTGGCCGTGTGCTGAAAATGGCAAACTTTCTACCTATGTAAACATCTATCATAGCATAGCTTTAATTCTAAGGATTTACAACATTTTCTTTCAGAATCCTAATCTTTCCAAACTGGAAACATATTTTAATCCTTTCTTAAAACAGAGTATATCAACATCCATTCAATAAGATGTCAGGAAAGACAACAGCAAAACTACTCTAAACGACTAAAAAGGAGCAGACCAGAAACTGACAGTATGCAGCAACCTTATGTATCTAATTTACTACTGTAGGTAAAGTGAAATAATTACTCTTTTTGGAACTTTTCTTTTTAGCCAAGAAATATTATGCTTCTCTAAGCAAAAGATGTGAATGACCCATCAGCACAGAACAGGGCAAATCAGTTTACAGAAATTGAACAGCCAAATCATTAATTTTCAGTGGGGAATTATGCTAAAGTCATACCATATAAGTGGAAAAATGTTTTTGATAAAAAGGAAATGACTCAGTGTGTTTTTTGTTTACTTGCTCAATTTGTCTTTTTTTTTTTTTTTTAATCAAAGCTAGTGCTGCTCCATCTTATGTTTGGTACTAAACTTATTCCATTTCCCTCACTTGCTGGGAAACAATTTTCTAACTAAAATAAAAATTAAACTTCAAAATCAAAATTCAGCAAGAAATAAAACCTCAGATTCCTAAGGAATCTAAAGAACTATTCCATCAATCAGCATGTATATAAGTAGAAAACAAAAATAAAGAGTTCACTGTCCAATCAGCAAAGTATTACATCAACAGTCCTTTTAAAGATTCATTAGTGTTTCATCACCAAAGGTTGACTTCATGCTGTGTTTGAGTTGCTTGAATGTCAATGGTGAGATGAAATGAGTATACCAAGACCTGAATAGTTCTTTTATGCTTATCCAGAGAGTAGAACCAATGAGTTTTAAATCCAGGAAGAATGCAGATCTACTTTACAAAGCCTTGTTTAACAGAATTTTTCTTCTTCTAATTAACCCCAGGCCCCCCAAGTTGAATAAGATAAATGTGCAAGGAGAAATGGTGCTTTTGCCAGCTGTCTGAAGGCTTCATTACTTCAAGTTTCTAGGTCTGATCCTGATCACATTCAAATCATTTTTACGCCACAAACAATTAAGAGTGTTCAAGGGAAACATTCCCACCCTATTTGTGTAAAAATCCCAACAACCTCTAAAAATCTGGGTCCATAATTTATGAAGGAATAAACAAATATAGGCCAGATGCTATGCCACACTAGCACAGGAATAGGAAGCATTTGGAGCTGCATTTGTTCCATTAAACACCAGGGAAAGGATTTCCTTACATGGAAGAAAGCAATGTCTGTATCATTCCTGCACCAATATTGAAGCCATATCTGCTCTTTAGCATCAGAAGCTGGAGCACAAGAGTAGTTACAGACTTTTTTAGGTTTTCCTTGTTCCAGACTAGCATAGTACTGGTAGCTGTCACCATTTCTTGGGAAGCAGCAATTTGCAGGAAGGCCTTCAAAGAATTTCAAGCTCCTTTGGAACACCCAGTGGTGCTGGAGGAGAGGAAAGGCAAAGTGGCAAGAATTCTGGGTTACATTCAGGTTCCATCATCCCCTACATCTTCTTCAAGTGGTACAGAAGACAACTGAACAGCAGGAAACTATCCTGCAAACCATTGGCATGTGTTGTCAACCTGTTGCTTTCTGGTGCTTAAAAACAGTTTTTTAAGACCTACAGCTATAGATGGCTCAGGGCACACAGATACAGCTCTTTATACCTCTGCTACAGTGTGGGGTGCAGAATAAACAAACCTTTGCACACATTCTGAAGTACACATTTCAGTCTACAGACTGGAATATCATCCATAACTTGGAAGTCTTGGTTCCGTTTCTTGTTGATTTCTGACTCAGAAGTTTTCTCTGGTTCAGCTGAGCAATGTAGCTTTTTCTTGGATTAAATGATTGAAAATCATTGCAAAACTACAAAAAGGTGTCACATGATTTGTCCCAACTTTTCTAAATAGACACACTTTAAACTATCCATTATACTTTGAGAGTGACTTCCACTAAAATATGATCACGGCAGGCAGAATTATTTCAAAACTAAAGTTAATTTAAAATAATGTTTTAAAATGTTCTTCTAGGTGGCTGTAAGAAAGCTTTTATAGCAAAGTAGCTAGGACTCCTTGCTAGCAGATATGAACATAAAAGTTGCTTGACATTCTTCATGTCAACAGTATTCACTACAACCAGCAAATAGACAAATTAAAATTTCTTTTCTTTCCCTCCTAACAATCCACAACCCTTTGTATTGTCCAACAGTTGTAAATACTTCAAAGAAAGGTGAGATTTACAGCATACCATGAAAGTCATCGAATGTAGATTATGTGGAATAGAAATTATGGATGCTCTGTAATGTGCCAGACAGCTTGAAAAAAAGTTTGAACATGGGAAAACATCTTTACTGCATGCAGAAATGCTGAGTGAGACTTGCCTCCAATCTAACAGGATAATATCAATATTCTGTTTTAGTAGATTTTTTTAGCATTTCCCTTCCTTCCCAAATCTCATGTTTAAATGTCTTGTTACTGCGAGACCTAAAGTTGGCAAATGCATGTTGCCCTCAGTGAGAGATATTCTTGCTTTAGAATTGCTTAATAAGTCCTTAAAAATCAAACTGGGAAGAACTTTTGATAAGATATTCTTTCCTCACATGTCAATCTACTTTTCCAGTTTTACAAATGCGTGCATCATTTGCACTAAGTACACAGGGCAGCATTTGTATAAACAAATTAGCTCAATACAGTAGAATATTGCCATATTTTTCAACAAAAGCATGTGTTCTGAGGTATAAAAGCACACAAATTATCAATTTCATTTTTTATTTCACTTCATCTTTTTTGCATTAAAACAGTCATTAGAACAGATGCATAAGTCAACAGATGCATAAGGCATGCATGATGAAATATGATTTTGTATTTCTTGATCAAACAAAGACTTCCAAAACAATAGGGAAAACCACATTGGCTGTGTAAATAATGGGAATGCTGTATGGGAAATGAAGAAAAAATAATTTGAAGAAATTTTATGATCTAATTCAAAATGACCAACCTATTTATGCCTTGCCAACTCAAACACTGCACAACATATGCAATTCAGTTGGGAGAAATCAATTAATTTCCTAATGTTTGTGCTTCATAACAGTTGCAGAACTTCAGCAGTGATTCAGTCCTTCTAATCTATCCATCAGTTCAAACCCCACTCCAATAAACTTTTAACTGAAAAGAGAGAAGTTGGATGAAAGGGGATTTTTAAAGAATTCTCCCACCTCAGCATTACTTTTATTCAGTGGAATGAAGGTTGTCCTCTTTGCAAAAATTTCTTTGACAGCACTGACTATTCTGAACTTCCTCAGAATTCTTTGTGTCTGTATATTTAAGCTTCTGGTATGCTTATGTTTGGAAAGGTCTTTGTGATGATGGGTAAAAATATCTTTTTTCTGATTCATTCATGGACAGAAAAAAAATCTGTTTTACGGCTTGATTGTGCAGACGCACAACAGGAGAACAGTTATATTCAAGTTTATTGTAAAATACATATGAAAGTGGCTACTGACTGGAAAACTATTTGCCAAGACATGTCTGAAAATACAGAGTTTCTTGTAATAATCGGTAGTAGCACTTTACCTAACATCTTCCAGAAAATATTGACTGGGTTCATCTGGGGCTATTCACTATGAATTAGGAACTCAAGGTATGTGCAAACTTTATGAACATTACAAAGAATAACAGATAGTCTAATGAGATTTTCTTTGTTGTTTTTGGGGAATTTCAAAGAAACTGAAAGTAATGGGTATCCCAAGATTTAATAACTTTCAGGGGATTGAATTTGTAGGAAAATCAAATAATTTTGTTTGCTTTGTGAATTAAGCATGGTTTCATTGCAATGTTTTGTTTAACACAGAATGTTAGTAAAGTGAAACTGATATATTGAAACACAATTTAGATTTTGATAAAAATATATATGCATTAGGGTAGATGTATGTATACATATGTTCATGCATATCTTGTTATGACCATGTTTAGATGCAACTATGATGATTTCCTGACAAGCTTCAGAGTCCCCCATCTTCAGTGTTCTATTAAATAAGGGTATCAACAATTTTATTCTGAAGAGTTTTGACAAATGCCCCAAATAATCAGAATGTACTTGTGAGACAATCATCACTTCATTAAGGTAACACTTCAGACTGGTGGCACTGCTGTATCTGGTATGTGAAGATGCAGATATACAAATTTGTCTATCCAGCAGTGCCCCTGGGTTTTACTACTTTGCAATTTTTTTTTTCCTTTCCTAAAGGATCTGTATAGCTAGTTTACATTTCTATTCCTTTGGGCTCAGTTCTTGAAATTAATGAGGATATGCCTCCTTAGCATAAAAGAAAGATAAATTTGGTTTTATATTTTAATCTCTTCTGATCCTAATAGCTTATTATGCAGCATTCAGCGTTTCTCGCAACTGGTTCAGCAGGGCACCAAATGAAGGTATCTGGCAGCAGGTTGAAAACAAAAGAAAGTAGTATTTCTTTTCATAAAATTAAAACTTGAATTACTAAGCTGACAGTCACAGTTTTCCCAAAATGAAAATTCTAAACCAGTTACAGAAGATAATAATCACAGTTCCATGGCAGCAAAAATTTATGAGGGTTGCCAAAGGCATCTGCAGTGCAGAAGCCAGAGGAGGTGCCAAAGGGAACTTGATGCTCACACTCCTGGAAGTGTCCTCAGTTGAGTGTAGTCATGGGCTGGACACCGGCACAAGCTCAATTCTCTGCGGGCTTGAATGACTGCCCTCAAATTTTGTCATATCTATTGAAGTTCAAGGTAAAACTACAATGGCTCTGATCAGTCTCCATGTAGGATGAATGTATTAATATCCAAGATGAGAGATAGATAGAAAAATAATTTACTCGAGTCAGGGGAAGAGGAGTTATTTCAACTGCTGTAATGGCTATAACTAGAAGTGAATCAGGTGTGAGGTAACTCCACCTGTGGGCTCCATTCTACACTGGTTTGGAGAAATTACATCCCCACATTTCAAAATACCTGTGTTTTCTGTAGTATCTAATGGTTTTGTTCAGCACTTTAATTGACATTTAACCAAATCTAGTAATGAGACTGTTTTCTTAAAGGCCCTACTAAACGATGTAATATTACTTCCTGTAGCTATGGAGACCTTTGCTCTCGTTAGTGCTGCTATTCCATTTGACTGTAACCTTGAATAATCTTTAAAGAATGTTTTTAGTCATGGGCCCTTCACCTTCTGGTGATTTCATCCAGATACAATTTCCACAGGCTTTACTGGGTTAGACAGAATAAAAGAAAGGACCATCTGAATAAAATAAAATGTCACCATTAAATTGGCTTTTGTAGCTTAAGGTATAATGTAATGATATTTTCCCAACAGCTGCTTTCAGTTGAATTTGAAGTTTTGAAAACCTTTTGCATCTGATTCAAGTAATAAAATGCAGGTTGTGTTACTTCCTCCTTCTGTGTCATATACAATAAGCAAAACGTTGATACTTTACATGGAACGGGTGGTCATTAGTAATTTTTACTGTATGTTAATGCTATTTGCTGACCTCAACATTTTACAGATGAGTCACCCAATGAAAAGTTTGTTTAAAAATCAAGGTGTGGATGGATGTTATTTTGGAATTAAATTAATCAGTAACTTTTCCTAATACCTCTTGCTCACAGAATTTTATTACCTGCACCTTTTTTTATGTATTATCATATCTTTCAGCTTTTTACAGCTAGGTTGGAATGAGTGAAATTCTACACATCTTCATGTGTTACCTTTTATCCCAAGAGATTTTAAATAGAAACTAGACAAAGGGATCACTTCATCACTACTGCACTGAAGTACAGAAATCCCTAGGTGAAATGTAGCAACTGCCTGTCAGTATATGCACCAATATGCAAGAAATTAGGACAAGGAAGGAAGAATAGGCACATTCATAGGAATTTAGTGAGGCAAAATCAACACCTGAGGCTGAAGTAATATGCCACACTTCAGTGTGACAATCTTTTGTGAAGCTCAGTTCTTAGTGCATCTAAAAGGGTCCCTTTCTCCTTCATCATATGTTGCTTATTATAGTAAGAAACCATAGTTCCTTACAGATTACTGTAGGAAATATTGTGCAAACATTGAGCATTTTCTAAACAAGGAAGACAAAGAGTTTAAAGGAAAAACTATTCCAGAGACATGAATTCAGTCCTTACACCTGTCTCGTCTGCACCTTCCCCCTACAGTATACTAGCATCCTTGATTTTAAAGAAAGACTTTAATCATTTTACTTATTGAGCATCTGCTTCAAATTCTTCACCACAAGACATTTAATGGAATAAAAATAATGGAAAAGATAGTAAAATGAAGGCTTTAAATAGCAGAGGTTGGAAATATAAAAATGTTTTTAGAGGCATCTGAGAAGCAAGGAAAGGACCAAGGAATAACATAAGAAAGCAAAAACCCTGAAAGCAAGATCTCATACAAACGATGAGGAAAACCAGGAAAACAGGAAAAGAATTGCCAGTAAAGTCAAAGTAAAGAGAAACAGAAGGAGATTAAGATGGAGGATGAGGAAAAAAATATATATATAAAAAAAGTGAAAAGATGCAAAATATGTCAGAATGCTAGTAAAGTATAAATGTAGAGTCCAGAAAAGTGGAAGAGAAAGAAATAAAGAAGGTGCATGAGACAGAGTGGAGGAAGACTGTGAACTCTGTGAAATGTGCTAAGAAAAAAAAAAATAAAAAATAAATCCTGAATATGTTTTCCTGGGCCACTTTTGACCCGAACTGTTGAAACGAAAAGCAAAAATCAGGCTTGTTTTCATGGAGAACAACTTGTCTGTTGAGGTGACTTTTCTCTTTCTTTTGCTCTTACCTGGTGTTTCCTGGAGGACATGACAGGTTAATGCTGGTTCAGGTCCTTCTAAATGAGCTGATGCATTTGCAGCACTGTCAGTTCTTCACTCCAAAGGGAATGCCTCTGCATGAGGCAGTGTCATTAGAGAAATTAACATTCACTGTGACTCAGCTATCTTCAGCTCAGAAATAGCAAAAAGAGACACAAGTCTGGAACAGATACACTGGTATCCCTAAAGGAGCTCTTCAGGGAACTTCTTCATGACTGTGGTTTTAATTAGGCATTAATAACTGCTGAATGATGCTTATGCTACAGAAATGCAAGAAACTTTCAGTGAGAGAGTGTAAGCTCAAGGGAATTAAGAATTCTGAAAGTCAAAGACATATTAATGCTTTTCAGAATTTTCAGGCTTAGTTTTCAAAAGTTTTATGCAAAAATTCCCATATTTCACCTCACCCTACCTTTGGTTTACATTTGCACGTATTATTTTTCTCCACGGATGTTTTAGGTTGTTTTGTATATGATGACAGAAAGTGAAACCAAGTCATGTCTTTTTTGCACTGCAATCATTAAAAAAAATTAAAATTGCCTCAAGGACAATGAAAACTATAAATCCCCTAGAATCTTGGAAGATTTATAAGACTTTCACAAAAGTTTATATCCTGTATTGTTCCAAACTAGATATGTTAACAAGTCCATGAATGCAGTCTAATATTCATGCAGATTTAGGGAAATAGGACTTTAAAAATGTTAATTTTGATTTTTCCATAAAAGTTTTGGAATTAAAGCAATTCATCTTACCAAACTAATCCCTGCATAATTAAAAATATCTAAAATGAAATGAAAGAATTAGCATAAGAATTTACTACAGCCATTTGCTACTGAATTTTCAGGAACACATAAGGTCACATACCTCTGCCCAAAGATCAATCTCTTTTTCTTCTACTTCCTCCCATTTCCCCTTTACTCATTAAACTGTCTTGATCTCAGCGAATAAGATTCTCCCTTTTACGCTTCTGCTTTCTGAGTGAGGAGCTGCTTGGGGATTAGCAGCTCACTGGGCTCAGCCACACCAGGCATATAAATATTTCCACTGATCAATAGGAGTATTCTGGTATTTAAGAATTACTAATGTTGATTATGCTCATCATGTAGAAGCAAAAAATAAAATCACCTTCCTTCTAATGATTGGAGTTTTTCATAATCTTCATATTAGTACAAATATTCATCATTTTAATTACCAGATATATCTTATTCTACATTTAGCTGATTGTTTCCTGTTAAACATTTGCAATACATCCACTTCCTGCTGTGCTGTTCCGCTGTCACAAAAGAGGGTATATCATATCATATTTATTTATCTTTCTAAAGGTTTTGTACTTTTTTACTAAAAGACATTCATCTTAAACAAAGAGTCTCTTTTTTCTATAAGAGATCAAGATGGAAGTTTTGGAAATTAGCACATCTGCTAATCAGGTTGGCACTGTATTTGGTAAGGGGCAATCTAGGAATGGTATTGGTTGAAAGAAAGCCTCAACAGAGAGGGGTAAAGACTGGATGATCCAAAATTTAGCTTAAACACCTGGAAAAAAGTCTCACATAATAATACCTCACACAAAAGTCGTGGATTTCTCAGATATTTTTCTTCAGTGATTTTATTTCACAATGTTTCAGGCCAAAAGGATTAAATTCCCAAACCAAAACACCCAAAACCAATCCTAGAACCAATCAACCCATGCGTAAAGTCTGTGATAAACACACATTAAGCTATGAGTTGCTTTCTCCCATAAGCAGCCTAAGCTGAGGAATGTCAGGATGGACACCCTCACCCTACATAGACCGTGCTTCAGAGGCCTTTGGCTGGTGGAAAGAAAATTATCTCTGATCCTCTCACCTAAAGAGCAGAAATTTCAGCACTTTGAACAGGATCCTAAAGAGAGGAGCTGAGTACCCAAAAAACTCGTGTGAGTTTCTCTATCTCTACGTTTGTGCTCAGCACAACCACTCATCCTATCCCTTACTTCGAGGGAGGGGTTCTGATTAGACTGTCACCATGAGTGGCATGTTCCTCTCAAAAGTACCTGTGAGAAGTTGGCATTTTCTTCACACAAGAATTACTCTGTCAAAACGTTCCTGCTAACCTTTGTTCTAAATTATCTTGAAAACATTGTAGAAAGCTGCTGCTAACCCATGAATGTGTATTAAGCAGTCAAATGGTTATTAATGATATTATTACAGCTGCTGGTATTATGGAAAGATTAGGTTATTAATTTTTCAGGAAAACAACATCTGCAGAAAATGCCTCCTTTGTGATCAGCTAGGAAAAACTTTCAACAGGTGTTAAAAATGGCATACTACCATTTGCAGCAGCTAACCTCATCTCTTTAAAGCCAATATAGTGTAATTGCCTCATTGCAAAGTTCTGTAATGAATCAGGAATAAAATAGTTCAAAGAAGAGAAAGGATTGATGGTAGATTCTCAAAACTTCTGTCTCAGTATGTATCACTCAAATTTAGAATATTGTATGTATTCATGTATTCACCTATCCTACAGGAAGTAGTCTGCTGTCAGTCTACCTGATTTAGAGATTATTTTTAAAGATTCTTCCAAAACTTGCTGAAATTCATGGAAAACTAATTTATGGAATTTCAGGAGGCTTTTGACCAAGCCGAAAAGTGAAGAACTGAAAGCTTAATTTCCAACAGCAGAAAGTGCAAGGAAGTTCTCTGTGAACATTTCTTTCTGTGCTCCTCCATAAAGGAATCTGATCAAGTACCGGTTGCTTATTCCTTTCTCTTAGCACAACCTTGTATTTCTTCTAATGTATCTCTTTTTATCATTTATCCTCATACCTCTTCACTTTATTCTCTTGTTTTAAGATATGCTTTCAACAACCACAGTTCATTCAGTGTCTGTGAATCAATGGAGAGTATTGCATCTTCACTGATCTAAAATTTCTCTAATGTGTCATTGTTTCTCAGCTGGTCTCTTACAAGACTGATCTCTATACCCTCTGTCACATGCACAGATTTGGGAATGGAGTGCTGTTGCATGATCCTCACTTTGCACACTTACCTCTATTTAACAATTCAGCATTAATGAATTATGGTAATTCTTCACAATTACACCAATTCAGATTTCCCCAGATTCTCCTCAAGATTAAAATTTATAAACTTGGTAAATACTTCACTAAAGTTATATACATTATTTGATGACACAAAAAATCCGTAAGAGGAACTGCCTTTTACAAATATAATGTAATGTACATTTTTTACCATGTAAATCAACAGGAGAAGCATGTTGCTGATGAAGGATCCTTCCTAAATTTGATTAATGGCACTTTTCTCTTTCAAAAGTGAGGTGTAAATATAAATACATGTATGTGGAAAATTGGCATATTAGACAAGCTAGACCCACAGAGATGTTCACAGTTCTATCATCAAATCAAGTACATTTGATATTGTATTTATATGATGAACTGCAGCCACTCATAGAAACGATGATGAGAAAAACAAACACTGAAAATTGTTTTCCCAAAGTTGGCACTACACGTGCAATGCAAACTGTGAGGGGGATGCAAGCCAGTGACACTGATTCCAGATAATGCAACAGAGAAGTGATTAACTCCACCATAATAACAATAATAATAATAATGTTCTTTTAATGCATCTTTTGGGGGTGTAATTATAACTAGTATTACTAAAGTGCCAGCTGAGACCTATTATTCCTGGTTCCATGTGCAGTGTGCTGTAGACACAATAAAGAGAGCTACTTCATACAAGATCTGGATACAAGTCATCCCCTGCCTGTCTGTGTTTCTGTTTGTGTGGGAAAGGCACGTGCTAAATAAGGACTGTCATGAACTTTAACTAGTTCCAGAATCTGGAAACTAAGAGATCAATGTTGTGCTACAGAGCACATTTGCACTGCTGCCGAATAAAAGGGTTTTCGTTTTTTCCCAGCCCAGTTTTTCATTTTTTACAGAGATTAAGATGTTAGTTTTCCTTTCCCCATCAAAGCAGTTGTATGCTAATGTTCATTTTTCTCAAGCTTGCAGAGAAACTCTGAGAGAATAAAATCTAAATGCTTTCATATGTAAAAAAGGAGAAAAAAAAGGAATAAAGAAATTATCCAGGGGTCCAGTTGTCAGCCAACAAATGCAGCTGGGGTTTCTCCTCTGTGTAAATGCTTCCAGTCCTACTGAAGGTAATAGCAACTCTTGTGTGCCAGCTGAGGATCCAGCCCATGAGGACATAAAGTAAACAGGGTAAAAAATCCCATCAAACTAAACATAATACATGTAATTTAGGCCACCTCCAAGGGTTCCCAAACTAATGAAATCTGAATTGAGAGCAAGGACATAATTAGCTATATTTGTGTCATATTTAATTTTATCAATGACATGACTAATTGGCCCCTTTTCTATCTGTTTTCAGGCTTGACTCACTTTTTGTTTGTACATGTGCCAGGGGTTTGATGGCACTGCTGTTCTCTGGCATTAACCTCTGCAGGAAAGAAACACTTCTACATTTACACCAGGGCAACTGAGAACACAAGGTTGGATGCATTGTTCCTTACTGACCTGCTTCTACACTCACTGTAGCCATTGGAAAATGAAATATTAGCCTACCACACTATTTAAATTTTTGCTTGTTTATAAATATTCTGAAGTAAGTTTTATTTTTTTTTCTGTGCCCATAAGTTTTTCAGTACATGACTATAGTGAAATAGTAACAACTGTTAAATGTACCTGTCTGAAAAACAGGAAATTTCTTTTCTATGTTAAGATCATATTGCTGCCTTGAATTCACCATGATCTTTCCCCCTCTCCTACTTTATAGTGTGTGTAAAATCCATACTGTATTTGAAATCTTGCCCCACTGCTGGTTTGCATTCCAACATTCTGACAATAATGAAGAAATTATTTATAAATTTAGTCAGCATCCTTGTTACAAGTTAGATTGCTAGATTGTTTGGTAGACATTCATTTTGAATGTGAACTATATAGGATTGTGCTATATTTGATTTCACCTAATATATATCATGCAGAAGAAACATAATATCCTCTCATGAAACTAGCTTAAAGATTGAAATATTATGCTGCATTATGTAGTATGGGTATAATACAGTTAATTAAAGGAAAAGGTTAGGACTAAATGAAATATGAACTCATTGAGACCTAAAATTTTATATATACAGAGCCTGATTCCAATTTACATGATCTGATGTAAAATGTGAGTCACACGAAAACCAACCAAGCCACACCTCTGCAATAAGCAGAACTGATAGGATTACTATTTTCATTGTCTTGAAATGAAAAGAGCAGCTGTAATCAAAACCAAAGAAATAAATGTGGTTTACTGAAATTAAATTACTTCTGTACTTTTTTCCTTTGTGTAACTGGGATGTTGTTTCCAGTTCTGGTGCCCATGCTTGAGGATTCCATGAGTGAGCAAAGAGATGGAGAATATAATGTATTATATATTTGATATAATGTGTTATATCAAATCCATCTCCAGATTTATCATGTGTATCGTTAAACACCTAATGCAGGCATCTCCAGATTGGAAGGGAGTATTACAGAGTCCTTCTATGGTTACTACTAGTCTTCCAGTGGAAGGAAGGAAAGAGTTATGTCTACAGGGCAATAGTATCAGCCTAAAAGATTAATCATTCAGTGGAGGTCTTTACCTGTATTTGGCCAGTATATAAAGGAGGTATATAATTAGAAATTACTCTGAGACCAGTATCTGTAAAAAACACCACAATATTTTAGGAAAAAAAAAAAAGAAAAAAGATTTTAAATTGCATGGACACTAATGGTACAAAAATGAATAGTTGGAACTGGAGTTAGAAAAATTAAAATCACTAATTCAGCCATGGTAATTAACTGTTGTAGTAATCTGGATTTTTTTATCAAGTGTTCTAATTCTACTGTGATTATTAGATCTGAAATAGGAATGAACTCAGAATGAATGTAATTCTATATCCCATAAGTTTAGTTAAACAGCTTTATAACTGACTGCCACCAAGTTCTTCCCCTTCTCTACAAGTAATTAAAAATATACTGGATTTCTACTTCTCTCCAAACATAAAACCATGCTGAACCAGATGGGACCTAAACATTCTTTTGAGCCAGCAACAAACTGTGTTTTTATGTGTTCTTAATGCTGTCATTATCTGTGTTATCTGAATGATAGATCCCCTTTACATATTATAGAGGGTAAAAAGGTGCAGAATTGAACACTGAACACACAGAATTGAACACTGACAGAAGACATAGAAACAGCAAAAATTCTTACGTTAATTGTTATTTTTTTTACAGATGAAGCAGATTTCTGCTCTATCTCTTTGTGCTGTGCTAAAGACTCCACATAAACCCTTGGGAGTTGGCTCCCAAGTGGATCCAGGTGGATGTTCCTGGAGCATGGCACAGAACTTGCTTGGTGAACCCAAACAACCAACCTCATGGCTTTTGGCACCAGAGTGCATCCTGGGGGTGGGGCCCAGGGCACTGCTGCTCTCTGCCTGCTCTTGGAATCACCTGGAATCATCTCACAGCACAAACCACGCCAAGGCCAACATAGACCTTGGTACAGAAAGGGGGAACCACAAGAGCCTCCATTCAGCCATGTATACATTATACATTCAAACATTATATACTCATCTGTTGAGAAAGTGCATACTATCCTTGGACAGCCCAAAAAGAGACATTTTTGTGAAGTTGTACCCCCATTTCAGAAAGGAAAAAAAAAAGGAAGAAAAAACAGAGGAAAAAGCACTGACTTCTTTAAAATGGATCATGCACAACATCTCTAAAAGAGTGTAGAGTTCACATAAATCCATTATTTCTCATAAAATTTCCACTTTCACTAACAAATCCAGCCTGGAGGTTGGTCTTTTATGTGACTGAGTCAAAATCCACTCCAACATTCTGTGTTTATAAAGTTGGAATATATTTTAGCAATCTTCTCTGGTATGTTTCTTTGTTTTTTGTAAAGTTTTCCAGCTTTGTGTAAAGAGATTGACAGTAAAAAATTATTTTTCTGAAATGTCTCAATACTGATTTCCCTGCTTCTTCTACAATTCTGGTTAATTAAAGGTAAATTAAATCCAACCATGTCACCCAATTACATCCACATTGCCCATTTTATTACATGTGTCTAGGTTGACAGCATAAAGAATTGCCTTCAATAGAAGAAAAGCAAATTATTCTCAATTTAAGCTGCTGGGACGGCATTTTAATTCTTTAACACTTGATAAGCACTTAACAGAAGAGGACAAAATTACCTTAAAGAATCAAACCTTCTGTTTTTCAATCGACTTCAGTAACATGAAGCTTTTTAATTAAGAACACCAGAGCAGTTTATTGCTTTAGCTGGTTCTCTGTACCTTTGAGTCTTCTAAAGTATAAACCCTTTTATGTGGTAATAACATTCCATATAGGTTTTCAAATAGCATAAAAGTATTGCTTTAGCCCATTTGTGCATAGGTCTCTACAGCTGCTAAGTAATTGCTTTTTTCTTAAATGAAATATTAGAACACTAGAGCATGTACTTTGTATGTATAGACACTATGGATAGTGTATAATAAAATCATTCATGCTGCAATAATTAAAGCTGTGTCAGCATTTTCATTTCAAACTCCATTTTTCAGATGTTTATAATTCAGCCATAAAAAATTGTCTTGGACTCTTTCCACTATATCTGAAGGCCAAGAATACATATCCATAAAGAAGTTCACAAGTTTTGAACACTTGTTTTGCAGGTGTAGAACTGAAAAACAGTTTTGATTTACAAATGAAGTTTGACAAGTAGCCACTGGCATTTTTTAACCCCCACAAATCCAAAACACTTTAGATTGTCAGGTTCATAAACCCGTGTTTTCTGTGAGATTGCATTAATTGCTGCAAATGGGTGTTGTCAACCCTCATCAAATTTGTGATTGGTCATGAAAATGTTGATAAATGCTAACAATAAGTAAATTTGTAGCCTACAAGATCTTAAATCTAGCAATGTGAAGTGTGATTGATGTATTCTTTTATTAATGCAAGTATATATATACATTTAAATCTTTATAAAGGTGCTAAATAAAAAACGTATGCTAAATCCACACACTGTGGAATCCAGTGTGTATTTTGGCAGAAATTTCCCTCTGGAGAGAGCAGTTATCTTTTTTTTCACAGATCTAATCATGTATAGGCATCAGCTGTGTCTGCTCTCCCCTGATACAGTGTTAATGTGCCTAAACTTGGTGTGAGGGGAGCCATGGCAGTGATAACAGAGTCCCTCACTTGACATGTCATTAAATCTTTCTTCTGCTAAAGTGGTTGCCAAGTAAGATCACCTGGAGAAATCATGAACCAAAAGAAGTTCCATGAAATAACAAACAGGGTTTATTTAGCTTGGTATACCCCTGCCACCTCATAGATGCACTCATCAGCTTGTGGAAATTTGGCCTGTGAGGAGGTGGAAGCACTGATCCATGGACCATCAAGCTTTGCTGGCATGCTGTGTTCTTGTGGATGCATAAGGAGCCCTGACAGAGCTGTTCACTGCAGTGCTGGCCATCTGCACAGCCTTCTCAAATCTCTATTTCATCAAAGGGAAATTAACATCATCTCAATTAAATTAAAGGTGGTTTTTTCCCCACTAATAAAGTCAGAATTGAGATTATCTGTTACTTCTGTTCTGTCTTATCCTTCTCCATCCACACCACAGTGCTGTATCACTTTTCAGCTGTACTGTGCCAGTGGAGGATTTGTTAGGGATGAGTTTTTGTCTTGGTGATCAAAACAAACCAAAATATGCTTTTCCCTACAGAGCAAAAAGCTCTGCAAATCACTGCCTTCAGGCCCTGTTCATATCCCTCCTGCTTATTATTTAGCTTGTAGAGGCAGAAGCCTTCACATGACAATGTTATGACCTATAAAATACGACTATTATTTTGTTTAGTTTTCATCTTGATTCGTGTGAAATATTATGAAGCTGTGTTTCAGCTTCTTAAATGGCATTTTTAATTCATGATGACTGGGATCATGAGGTGAATGCCCCATTTTGTGTTCGGGCAGGTTGGTCTAAGAAAATTTTTGGAATGATGCCGAAGGACTCACATGGGACAGAGAGGGTATTGTTGGTGACACACTCTTCTGTAACTTTTATGTCCTTATAGAGAGCCTTTTGTCTTCAGAATCTTTTCTAGGTGCACTTGCAATGTAAGAAAACCTACCGTGGTAAAAAAAACTTCCAGTGGAAATTACATCACCGTGTACAAAGTCTTTCATTCTATTCAATGTAAATTTTGAGGGTAACACTAATGTTATTATGCAGGTATGACCCACAACTGTGACATGCACTGTGTGAATTTGCTGTGCAGATATTTCAAAGAGTAGTTTACATTCATGGAGCTTTTAAAAGTCCAGTACAACATTCTGGAAATGTAACAAACTAATTTTTGACCTCAACCCTTCTTCTGTGCAGTACTGTTGGCCAATTTGTCCCAATTTTACAGGTTTCTGAATTTCAAAGTCAGAGTAAAAAAACTCGTAGCTGGTGTTACTTTAAAACCAATCAAAATAAAAATTGTGCCCTGCTGTTAACTCCAAGGAAGAAACTGAGATAACACCTAAATTGAATTTAAAATAGTAAATCCAAAATAAGATTTTGAATAAAAACACAAAAGAATCTAGTCTAGTTGAATTTTTTTTTTCATTCTTAAATTTAAAGGAAAAAAAATAATGAAAAATAAATTATTCTGATTCATGGTTTCCTTACCACTGTTTTCTGAGGTTTTACACCAGACTGTAAGCTACTGAATCAAACTCGTAGTCATTGTGCATGGGATTTGTGCATATCATGGGGTTCATATATCTTTATCGCCCTTTAAAGAACAGCAGTAAAAAACCCCAGAAAGCCTTTCCCATTAATCATTTCAAGTGAACTCACATTTTTAGAAGAAGGAGAGGCATGTTGCTCTTAAAATCCACTCCTTTGCTGTTTGTTTTAATAACATTTGCACTCCAATGCCTCATAGGAGAAAAAGGTTAGTATGCAGCTTGTCTCTAGAAAGGCATGATTTTCTACTTCTTCCTGAAGTTTAGCTTCCATTATTCCTGAATATTTGTACCTGCTGCCATCAGCATCTAAGCTCCTTTGAAGATCAACCTACCATTAATTATGGGAAAAACCATTTCACGAACTGGTACTAAAGTATCAGAATGATAAATCAGAATGACAGCATTATTTCATACAAGCTCTTTATGGGAACATCTGCAAGTCTATATATTAAGAGCAAGATTATCAACAATCAACAAATCAACACCTCTTTACTCTGATACCAATGAGTTAAATAAGCAAAAAGAACAGCTTTATGGTATTTTAAGGTTTTCATGTCAATATAGAGCAGAAAGACACAAAACATTGTCTAAGTCTACTAGAAATTTTGAAAACAATTTTTTTATAGTTGAAGTGATTTAGTTTTTATATAGACATCAGCAAGAAATCTTATTGTATCCAGATTCCTAAAATATGTGTTTATCTTTAAATCAGACTTACTTGGCATTAAACCTTATTTAAAAAGTATGTGTCAGACATTCACTACCAAAAACCTCATTATCACTGGACTTAAGCTTTCTGGATCAAAGGCTTAGTTTCCATGGCAGTACCCAAAATGCCCTCTTAAGTAGCAGTTCATGCATCAAATCAGCATTGATATTTACTTATTGTAAGAAGAAAGAAAATCAACCTGTGTTCACTTCTACATAAACTCACAGAAGCACCCACAACTTTGGAAAGTAAAATTTTCAAGTTTGCAGTGCATTGGTGCAAATGATTGGTGAGATTTTTATGTTAATAGCACCAGCAATGCTTGCTGACTGTATCTGCAGCATACTGGACCTAGCAGAAAAAGGATCTGAACTATCTCAGAATTGATGCCTTATATGAAGAATAATAATACAGATGAAGAGAAACTTTCATCAGTGATTGCTTATAGAAAATATTTTAGATTTGTGGAACATACATTATTTGAGGTTTTCCTGTAACCCTAGCTAATGTCCTGGTAATCTTTTGATGCTCATCAGTAACACATTGTTATGCCTATAAGCACTTTTTCTACATCTTTTTCAGTTTAAGACTCATTAAATCTTGAGCAGCCATGAGTAATAGTATCAAAGAAGATAAAACAGGATTCATTTTGTCATACAATACCTATAGCTTCCACTACACTAGCAAGTGGGAGTGAAATTAAAGCCTTCTGCTGAAATGTTGGTTATAGAAAGAAAAAAGATGCAGTTAATATTCTGTCTGTAGTGGTTTTGCTAGTAAGCAGTACGCTAAGATTATGTTTATTAACAAAATTTTCAAAATGACTACAGACTAATTAACAAATTCTTTATTACTATAGTTAACTGATGTGTTAGACACTATGCTTCCATTATAAATCTGAAGTATAACTGACAATTTGCCATTAGGTTCTTTTTTGAACATGGAACTCATAGCAAAAAATCTCAAATGTCTTTGCCTAAACTAAGCCACTCAGGGTTACATTCATCCATTTAAACAAAAGACTTATATAAAGAAAAATTTAGGTTTGAACAATTAGGTAAATACCATGTGCTTTATGATCTGGATATTTTTTTCAGATTCTTGCTCTTTTTTGGGTGAGGGTAATAAGGGCATAAGCACAAAACTCTGTTAGTCTTGAGTTGTAGCTGAGGTCAGGATTCAGCTTGATGACATAGAAATGCTATATTTTTACTTGTTGAAATTATTTTGGGACTGAAGCCAACAGAAGAGGTCTTGAAAGATCCAAAATTCCATTTCAAAGTGTGGAGAAGCATAGGACATAAAATATCTTGTGATTATGTGTGGGTATATGTTCTTGCATACATCAGAATGATGGTGAAAGAACAAAAAGTAGGTTAGGCTGTTACTCCACACACTCAAAACTCATAATCATGATAAAAAAAACGGGAAGAGGAGGAATCACATGATGATTTTTTAAGATATTTAAAAGTTGTTCTGTTGCAAAAATGCACTGCAAAGTAGTAAATATGACTGTAACTTAAATGGAAATGTGTAATGTCCGAATTAAAAACTTACCTTAAAGCACAATAGCTAACACAGCATATATGGTCAAAACAGATGATGCCTTTTTAGTTTTCTTGAATTAAATAAACCAGCAAACTGGGATAAATTTTGTCAGGTATGTTTATATAAATTGAAATATAATTTGGTAGCATCATCATCCTTTTTTCTTCCTATCCCTAAATGCCTTAGAGAACAACGAGTTGCCTTGAAAACAAATTATAAAATACCACTAAAAAATTTGTTAGAATAGATGTGAATTTGACCTGAACAATGTGTCCCATAACTCTGATACTTGTACTTGGTTGTACCTTAACCCCATGTCTATACTGCCATGTCTAGGGTCATGTTTTACATGGTAGTATTATCTGTGCCTTGTTGCAAAGTTGTATTCAAGATCCATACATTATGCAGCTGAATTAAGGTAAGCAGAAATGTTTTGTGAACTCATTCTTGCACTTTGCAGCTATGAAAAAAGGCACTGCTGACTATGGCTTTTAAAATCTAAAAGCCATTTTCTACTGGGTTCAATTTAAGAGAGAGAGAATGCCTACTGCTATTTATTAGTTATGCTATTTATTAGTTCTTTGTAAATAACTTTCTACTAATCACAGTCTGTCCCAGCCATTACAAGAGAGTTGTTGGAGCCAGAAAGTAACTTCAGGACTTGAGCATGAGAGTTGGAACTCTTACAGTGCTCATGAATGAGGGAGACAATGAAATTAGATTCTCTCCCTGTAGGGGGTAGACGTTGACCACTGCCTGATGCCAGCAACTACAGGTCAAAATATTTCATCTGGAATGGTTATTTTACCTTCCAAAACTCTCAACTTTTGAATTGCCATATTTAGAATCTTGGTGTTAACAGACTGGATGTTTTCAGCAGTAGATCAGGCTAATGGCTTTCATGCACAAAGGATAACTGCAGCAGCCCCAAGCCATGGCTAATTAAAAGAACCATATATAATTGTCTGTCCAAGAGCAAAGAAAATAACTCTCCTGCAGAAAGGAAGACTACTGAAAACATTTTACAGGCATAACTCTGCAGACTCATTTCTTCCACTTCCAGTGTTGACAACAGCCTCCAACCTGAGTAATATTTCAGAATAAATTAAGTCTAAAGTGAGAAGTGTCATCTCATTGGATGCCCCAGAAAATAAATTCAGACATACTTGTATGCATTCTTATAGTGTATCATCATCTGCTGGAGGTGCTGGCAAATCCCTTTTATAATGCATGTGTTTGTTTCTCAGATAGAACATTCTGTATATGCAACGGACACATTCTTTTAAATTTTACATTCCACCTGAAAGTCCATCACAGAAAGCTTGTTAATGTCCTTCAGGATATACAGTACAGTAGTAAACAGACTCCCAATAGCAAAGTAAACCTCTGGTAGGAGGCTCGAATAATATGTGTTTGCTAAGATCAAATCTTGACTTCAAGTTCAAGTGCAGTTTAACAGCGAATCCAAAGTTGTAAATGCAAAGTAAAGGCAATTTAAGGCTGCTTTAAACCAAGCATGAAAGACTGAGTATTCAAAGCTGAGATTCTATACATCTGGTTCTAATATGTCTCTTGCATTTTAGACAAGCAACCTTCTTTTCTTGTTTCAAGGTTTACTATCACTGTAGTTGATACAGTTTGTGAGTTTGGCAACATTCTCAGTAAGTTTGAATTAATGGTTTGGTAAACAAAATAGTGCAGCTTTCTTTTTCACTTTAAATGACTTCCCTTTTTAATAACTAATATTTCTAATTCTTGTTTCCTCCTTTCCCTCCTCACCCCCAACCCACCCCCCCTTCCAAAAAAAAAGGTTTGGAGTATTTCACTTTCTTATTTTAAACATTTTCATTTATACATTTTTTAGTAAAAGTGATTAAACCCTACTTCTGCTCAGAAGTCAGATATTGTACAGATGCATACCTTAATAGAGAAAGAGACCCAGTGTTACCAATACCATTATATATATCAGTTTTAGATAAGAAAGTTGCTTCAGCCCAGCTGTATTGTCTGATTAATCAGGCTGAAGTGGCAGGACAAGTGCACAATGTAAAATGAAACAGGAAGATATACACAAGGGATCTGCATGCAAACATTATTCTGCTTCATTTCTGCACCAGCCTTTGGAGGATTCCCTCAAAAGTAAACACAGTTAATTAATTCCCAAGTAAAATAAGTAAATACAAATTTTCCACTTACTGTGTGCTGTGCTTTGTCCGTGCACTGAAGAGAAGAGGCAGTTCTGCAGCGCTCACCTAGATCCAGGTTGCTTTCTAAATTAGTCATACATGTGAGCTGGGGGAAGCACATTGACTTTTTAACTGTGCAAAGAGCAACCCATCTCTCTGCTGCCAGACAACCCTTCAGGACACGGGGTTGAACTTCAGCACAAGAGCACGGCATCTATTACGCTTGAGGCTCTACCATTTCACCTACACCTGGGTGGATCTATCAAGCTTCATCTCTATTAGGGCTGCTTGACTGTGTGGTTGAAAAAAAAAATAAAAAGAGAGAGGGGGAGAGAGGGAAAGAGAGAGAGAGAGAGCGAGAGAAAAAAGGCTTGCCGTTGTCACACTTGTTTCCTATTAAAGAGCCTTACGGTGGATTGAGTAATTGTGTAGGAAGGTAATCTGGCTGGCAGATGTGTGCAGCCCCAGTGGAGCACTCGACTCGAGGCAGATGGGTTGTACCAGGGCGCAAACAACATTGGAGAAAGAGAGGCGTGATTAAAACAGCAGGCCGCCGCTTTACTGCGCTTGGAAGTGGGGAGAGCATGAAAGCTCCCAGGAACTACAACTCCCCAAAATGGGAACTGCACAAGCACAAGCAAACTGCAATAAAACAAACCTGATAAAGCCCAGTGGATGATCAAATTGACCGAGTTATGCAACAATACTGAAGCCATCATGATTATTAATGAACCTCTCTCCCCTCCTCCTCGCAGGCGCTTACATTAGAAATACTCAGTTGCAAAGAGCATGAGCATGGATTTATTCAAAACAGAGTCCTGGGCTACCGTACAATCTGAGGCATCTTTTGGAAATGGATTAGAGTTACTTCGAGGGTTTTACATTGTCTCTCATGTCTGGTTCAGTTTAAAAGAAAAAGAGAAGCTGAACAGTGGGAGTGAATCTGCCGTTAGCAGTTATTTCTGAGAATGGTTGAAGCAGATTGTCAGAGAAGTGAACAAGGAAACCTTATTACAAACTTCTGTCTGACATGCATAGGGCCAAAATCAGCCTAACTGCACCAGTATGTGTCAGGGGTGATTTTGTCATGTGGCTTCTCCCAGGTTATTGAAACTTGGCTACAGCAGATGGCTGGAGAATCCCTGTTATCACAACAATGGTTTGTAATAGTACACGTTACACTCCTACACAGACAGGAGAGAAGGGCTACTTGAACAGCGCTGAAATGATCTCAAGTGCAGGGCTCCCATGTGTGAGCTCATGTGTACACCGGCTGTCTACTTTGAGGTTTAAGTAGAACTTAAATAATGCTTACCTGCTCTTTGCTGGACTTCTACTCAGAAACGATGAGTCTGATACAATTCTCTCAGTGAATCTCGACTTCATTTTTTTCCCGCTTACAGTGAAACATCCTACAGTGCAGATGCCTGTATTTGAGCTGATCACCCTGGGATGCCTTCATGGTCAAAGGTGAGAGAAACAGGCACTGCAAGAAGGCAACAAGGCTGAGCCCATGGAGGTATCTAAAAGATCTGTAATCTAAAAGAGGTTGAGCAAATTGCATCTTGTTCCTGGTGATTATCTTTTTGAGTTAACTGAGGTAAATCCACCTCTCCCTCTGTCTGATCCACAACTGGTTTAAATCAGCATTGATCAATGTAGTTATGATGTCTTATAAGAACTGAGATTATCCTCATGCAGCCCAAAACAATACTACTACAGTATTCTGGGATACCAGTGTAGGATACTATAGTACTTATTTATTGTGTATAGGGAGTGCTGGTCCCTAATATCTACCAGCTGTTTTATCAGGACCTTTAGACAAGAGTGGTTTATATACAAAATCCTATGGATATTTCCCATCTAAGCTCTTGTTATTAATTTTTCAATAAGGTCCATTCATATCCAGGTAACTGAAACAGCAAAGGAAACATAAAAAATGGACAGATATTTTTCTTTTCATAACAGTTTCTTTTTTTTTTTTCCACCCAGTGGAATTGTTTCACAAGCGTGTATTTTTCCCTGCTCTTTCAGTGTAAGAAGGTAGATTGTTGCCATGTTCATTTCTCTTAATGAAGTTTCTTAGTCATAAGAAAGAAATTAAGCAAGAGTTAGGGATTAATGAGCCTTAAAATGCATATATGAGAGTTGCCTGTACCTAAAGTTAGAAGACATCTACATTTAAAGTTCATCAAAAATCTTCAGTTTTGAGTCTGGCAGTAAAAAAGCGCCCCAGGCCTTATGACACTGAACAGTTTGCTGTCCTTTTCATGACTACAGTTTTGAGATTCTTGGAAAGTGAAGGGTTTATCTTTACTCTTGAAGCATTTTCTTAGAATTCTGGTAGAGTAGCCTTGTACAAAATGGACTTCCAATTTTTAAGGCAGCAAAACCAATTCTAATACATAACCCTACTGTATAGTTAATAGCAACAAACTATCTGCAATTAGATGCTTTTAATGCCTGCACTTTGGGTCAGATAGGAAAGAATTACCTGGTTCAGATTTAGCATGGGAAAGCTACACTGTTTAGCCTGGTAGCAGAGACTCACCTGAAGTAAAAGGGATGGAAAATACAAGTTCTTCTATTTACCAAAAATGTTTGATCAAAGACAGTTTGATGAAAAATACATAAGCCATCTGTGACAGGATGGATTTCATCCCTTCAGGAGGATAAAGGACTGGACCAAGCTTAAGGATATTTAGATTTCAGAAGAGGGTTTCAGCAGAAATATTTAGAGTGAAAGACATCTCTGTTACAGGAATAATTTTTGCCTTTCTTCTGACTTCTGTGACCTCCTGAAGCGAAATAAGCAGACATGATTTTTCAGGGAAAAATTCTAAAGGAAGGAAGACACAATCTGACAAATAGATGAGGCATCTCAGATACACAGAAGGAAGTGTTCAACAATGATCTTTTCTTCTGTTCCCTGTGACATCTCATGTTCCTGGTTCCTTGGGGGATGTGGAAAGGAATATAGTCTCTCAATAGTGAAATTAGATGTGCCTACAAGTAGCAGCAGACCGGAGGCAACAGACTGGGGACAATAATAGTGTTCAGCTCTAGTAATGTCTATGCTCTTAGTCTCAGTATATCCAACATTATACAGTGTTTATTTTCTGTGCTAATTCTTTTCCAAGGTGACTGACCTGTGTAAGGTAGAGGTAAAAACTATCAGGGTCTGTGCCTTGCCTGTGCTCCTCATCCAACCATTGGGAGATACTGGTAGATAGCACTCTGCTGCCTAGGGAAGCCACTGACATATCTTGAGTCTTTCTCAGGTATATATGCAGAAAATACTGCAGCTATTATTGAAGAACTGCTATGGAGTTCTAGTTTGTACTTTACATTTTAAATAGGAATTTTCTGGACAATCTGTCTTTTGCCATGTAGTTACTGGCATGTAGTTTTACTCAGCTCCTGAGAATAGAACTTTCAAGAATAGTGGGGTCTACTTGGCTCCCATTTACAACTCACTGATTTCAGGGTAAGTCTCTTTCTGACATCTCCAAGAGTATTCAGATGCCCCTGTTGTCTATGAAACTGTTACATGACCACCCACTATTAAACAGATGTTCCCTGGCTCAAAATATAAATACAGTCTGGAGTGTGAAGCTGGCTGTGATTTATTTAGGTAACTGTGACCTTGTATGGAAATATTCTCATTTTTTCTTTTTGGTAAAAAAGTCTTTGATTTTTGCATTTTGATTTTTTTATGGGCTAGAGAAAGGTTTTTCCTTCACATGAAATTATATTGAGATTTACCTGAGTTATAGGATGTAGAAAATACCTTTTTCATAAAAATACAGGCAGAATAAAAAAGAAGAAGAAAAAACAACAGAATATTTTTAGAATGGGTCCATATCCTCCCTTTAGTGAAACACTTCAGGTTACAGCTGACTCACTGCAAACTAAAGGATTCAAATATCTTTTAAAAAAAGACAACCCTAGTTTTCAGTCAATACTTCTCATAAAATGTCTCTGATTTCTATCTAAAAATTCTCAAGAAATTGTAAGAGCTGGCCCAGCTCTTGGATATATTGGATATTGGATATTTGTATTGCAGGGGACACTGATTCTCTGGCAGCAGAATCATGGCAAAATGTGGCTGCGATGGGAAGGCAAGAGGAGATGAGGTGTCTCATCTCACTGCTATGGGAAGGCAAGAGGTAGAAGAGTCTCAGTGAGTTGGTTGTGTAATGGTGGAATTCACCTGGACCAGTTGTCAACCTGTGGATTTCATTGACACCTCCTCTCTGGCAAGAGAAGCCTGATCTTTTTACTGGGGATGGATAGAAAAGCTCACAGAAGCTACACAACTCTGAAGAGAGTGGGGCCAGCCTTCTAAGTTTGGTGATCACTCCCTGAAACCAGTGGTGGAGAAGCCTGTGTGACCCATCTCTCTGCCATGTCTATGTGTTTGATCAAGCTCCATCCAGCAGCCCCAGAATTTCAGGTTACACACTGAGTGAGTGCATCTGTGTCCAGCAAAGCTGTGTGTTTTTTTCAGAAGTGATGAACTCATGGGGAGAAGGATGCAGAAAGTTGTAATGGGGGAAAAATGTAATGTTGGGGGGAAAACGTCAACATTGCCAGAACAATTCATCCCACCCCCTGCCTGCTCTTAAGCGGCCCATGGTGCAATAACCTGCCTTTGAGGATCCTACACAGCCCACACACTACTGCAAACTGATTGCCTCTGACTTCGGCCAGAAGATTTAAACTGCCCTCAAATCGGATTTTGAGCCTGGATAACGAGTTGTGTGAGTTGGATGTAACTGAAGGGGGGAGGACAGTGCCCGTAACCTTGACCGCCCCTTGCTGCCGCAGGAAGAGTTCAGGGCCAGGGCTGGACCTTGGGGACAGCAGACTCACCTTCTGTTAGTTACTTAAGTTTCCCAAGGTAACATTTTAGAAAGCCTGTCCCCCTGATAAAACTGTTCATTTAACTCCCTTTATGTAAACATATTGTTTTTAAATGAGGAACTACTTCTTTTTCTGAGCACCCAGACAGGGCAATTTATTTTCCCAGGTTTCTGGGTGAGGGCCTGAGATGATGTCATGTAAGAATTTTAGCAAGAATCCCTAGAAATCAAACCCAGGCACACTCTATTGTGAGACTGTTCCTGGAAAAAATATCACAATTTTGTAGCTAGTTAAACAGCATAGGAGATATAAAGCACACTAGAACTCAAGATTATTTTTGTGGTTACAAAATGTGCATATTCTCTATTGATGTACCATGTGTAGCAGGGATTGTATAACCCTAGCTCAAACGTGGCAGGAGGTGGTGCAGGGGAGAAGATGCACAGGCATCATGTAACCACACAGCATGGTCTGGGACCATGCCCACACCAGTGAGTGAAATTGGGATTGTCACCTCTGAAAACAGTCACTTCAGACATGGACGAACATCAAATGTAGAGATCACTCAGGTCAGGGGTCTAGGACATGCTAGAGGAAAAACAGATGGTTTAAATGGTCTGAGAGGTAATAGAACAAAACTAACCAGTTGGTGTAAATATGGGTTTGAAACTAGCCAGATGAGCTGGGAATTACTGAGTGTTCTGTGGGGGGAAAGAAGGGGAGGAGGAATAGTAATTAAAGACTTGCCCTGTTAGGAGAACAGTCTGCCTCTGAGAGGTAACAGACCAGGTTCTGCAGCAGTGATTTTGCCCAAATGTTGGCGAATCTGATATTTTGGCTGTTCTGAACCTGGAGATGTCCTTGCTCCCTATACTGAATGGGGCTAAAGGGAGGAACTGTGGGCTGCAGTTCCTGGAGATGAAGTAGAGAACAACATCTCACCAAGCCTCAGTTTTTGTTATTTCTTACTGGTGCAAAAGATGCATTAATTTCTTGAGAGCTTTCTCAAATACAGGGTGAATATTGCCCAAAACAGGGACTTCATATTATTTCATCAGTAGCTTCTCTATCAGCTTGACAATGACAGAAATTAGAGAATTGGGTCCATTTCCATACTAATGCATTTAAACACTAAATGGGGAATATATTTGGGAATTAAATCCGCTGACAAGAAAAAATTTAAAAAATTGTGGTGCCATTATACTATGGGACTTTCTAACATGTACTCGTGCTGTGCCCACTTAGAGCAACTGATTTTGTTTTGTAGTGAATTTATGGGTGCACAAAGATTTTTCTTTTTTCAGCTATATTAAAGGGAGAAGGAAAGAATGTTAACAGGGAGAACATGTACATAAGTTTTTACTACTGTCTCCTAGTGGAGGTGCTTTGGGAATTACATCATGGTGAGTCGTTCCAGCAAGAGTGTAGACGTGTCTTTCAGGTTGTTTTTTCAGCAATTACCAGCGGTTACCAGTAGGTAATAAATATTTCTGTGGTGACTTATTGCTGGGCTTCTTAGCAGTGCTGATAAACGTCACTTGCTCAGCTCTTGCCACAAACCAGTTGCATCAAAAAACCAAAAGCTCAGCTTTCAGAGTGAAAACATATATAAAGCATGTGAGTGTATTTCAGGGTTCATGAGTCTTATCCTCCTGCTCCTCCTCCTTCAGTAGCCCCTGTTAAACATATTTCTTTTCTGCTAAAGTGGCTGAAATCCAGACTAATAGGATGGGTCTAGTCTGCATAGAGGAGTAGAGCCTTTTCTCTCATTCCAGCTTACTCATACCACTCTTTACCTCCACCACAAATTTTCCGAAATAATTCTGCAGACAGAACACTTCAGACCACCCCTGCAGCCTTGTCTCTGTATTTCTTTTTTCTAATATGACTTCTGAACTGGACAAGCAGTGGGAGTTGGTGTTCTTTTGGGGTGATCTTGGGTAACTTGCTTTATTTTATTACTCCTTAGTTTCACCATCTGTCAAAAGGCAATGATACTGTCCTCCAGGAAGGTGGTTAGAGATTTATAGATGGCAAATTCAGGACAAGAAGTAGTTTTTATAATTACATTACAAGGTGGGACTTCCATAAGCTTAGTTAAATGTCACAAGATGCATACTTCAGTTGGGCTTTACATATTTTTCAACAGTAATGTGTTTTCTGTAATTCTTACAGACAGAAATCCGCAAGGGGAGAAAGAAATTAATGGCCAGTTTCTAACTATTTTAAATTAACATAGCTCTGCTCACTAAGAATTGGGATTTTCTCAGTTTTACTTCATATAGGAATTCTCTGTCTCTTTGAAGATCTGTTTCTTTGATGTTATCAGGGGAAAATTCTTTTGGTCCTTTAAGTAATAATATTAGTATTTCGGTAAATAAAATAATGTATAATTCTTCCTTAACTCTACTTAAAAACTTTGCATATATGAAGCTACTAAGGTTTATGGAACAAGAAACTTTGATTAAGACACTTGGGCCTATTTACATTTAACTGTTATAAAAAGAAACAAATATTGAGGGCTTTTTGCACAGGAAATTTCAAGTGGAAGCGGAAGCTGTTTCTCATTGTTCAAATTCTCATTCTACAATAATTTCACATTTCAGGCTGGCATGTTACATGTGTCATTTAATTTATGTCGTGGAACCCTACAAGGCAAATGCAACCTATTTAGTAAGTCCAGATTTTGCTATGACCACAACTTGAAAGCACAGGAAGTTCAGTTTCTTTAACATAACATTTGCCTCTCTCTCTCCATTCATAATTTAGTGGTGTGTTACTGCCTGGGTTCCTATAGAGGTTTCTCATTTTGACCCTTTCTACTTGCAGCTTCTACCAAATTATTTTCTGTTTTTCCACTGGCCAACTCTCCTTCAACATCCCCCACTCTGCCCTCACATTTTGACTTTTCCCTGGTTGGGGGTACTGAAGAAAATAAATCCTTTCCTGTTGAGAGTTGCCAAACCTTATTTTGGAACTAAAATAAAAAACTTGAGGTTTGGAATTTACTCCAAACTCAGCTCAAGCTCCAAGAGGAATTGGTGGTTTGACTGAATGGGCTCAGATCCATTCCATTTCTGCTCAGATCTCATCACAGTCTTTTGCTTATTTTTCTGAGTATCTCTGGACTATGCTAATTTTTAAGATCTCTTATATTGCTATCATTAGGTGATATCATTCAGGTTTTAAGTGCAAGTTCCAATTCCTACTCATTTATTCACTACCCCTTCTCCCTCTCCTTATGCCTCAGTCATAATTTTGTCTCTGTTTTATTCTCCCATTTTTCCTTGTTCCTACTCAAGCTTTAAGTCTTCAATTTCTTGCTCACTGACATCTTGCTCTCTCTTCCTTTTCTTCTGTTTTTTTTTTCCACACGGAATTTTCTCTTGAATCTAGATCTGAAACCTCTACCTTTGAAGCTAAGAGCCTCAAGTGATCACCCATAACATTTGACTGCTCTGCAGCTATAACTTTCCATACGTAGTTTTATACAAGCTGTTTTAGAGTCTTCAGAATTAAGACACAGGACACAAAATATCTCTGATGGATCACTACCATTGAGCAAAACCACTGAAGAATATGCCAAAACACATGAAAATCTTGAAGCTCTGTTCTTAATCATCATGAAAATGACAGTTATGAAAATTACTTTATTTTCCTGAAGAATGTGTGCAGCTTTTTCTTACTTATTTTTACTTTTTTAAAAAGTATTTTCCCTATTTCTCTTTCTTTCTCTTTCTTTCTTTCTTTCTTTCTTTCTTCTTTCTTTCTTTCTTTCTTTCTTTCTTTCTTTCTTTCTTTCTTTCTTTCTTTCTTTCTTTCTTTCTTTCTTTTCTTTCATGAACAATTAAAGCTTAATGTAAGCTTGATAAAAAATCACTTGCCAAAATGCAGAATGTTTATGAGGGAAATAAGGCTGGTTCACTCAAAAATTAAATTATTGTATCTTTCAGCAAGTTTTTCTTTTCATCTCTGCAGCTTTTTCACATGGGTTCTACTTTAAGCTTTCATGGTACTTCATGCCAGTGTTAGTCTCCCTAAATTAAAATTTTTAGTTTCAGAATAGCATGTATCTTTTCCACACAAATAGAGTTGTCATAACTGTACTTATTTACTTACATTTGCCTTTGCCATCTTGCTCACCCTTGCTGCTTTTTCTTACACATTTCTTAATTTAGTTGACATCTTCGTTGCAAGAGAAGATGGGACATTCCAAGCTCAGGAACATCAGAGACTTGAAAACCTCCTGTGCTCCTCTCTGTTCTTTCATGAAAGTTTATTCTATTCCATCTCCTTTTTCAATTGCTTCTAAGCAAGGTTCAAACATCTTCACACTTTTTCTGAGTGGCATAAGAGCCCCTTGTCGCAATACATGTGTAGCCAAGAGGGGCATATCCTCTTTTCATTACTTCACATTTCGAAACATTGAATTTAGTCACACAGTGTAAATAAATGCCCAGTTATTGCAGTTACATCCTTTTGTAAAACCAAAATGGACTACTCAGCCTCCTCAGCCCTTTCTCTCCTACTACCCCACCAAAGCAGTAAATCCATAACAAACAGGACTCGCCAGACACATTTAGTCGTGCTTCTTTCTTTTAAAGCTCATCACAGAAAAAGTTTTCAGAGGGTCCCAAATAAATTAAATATGATTTTCCAGGGAATATATTATCCTTATCTTTCATTGAAGTGCTTCTAATACTGTCATATATTAGACTGTGATTCCAGGGAAATAAGAAAATATCAAGGAGAAAACAGCCAGCTAATTATACCTCATTTCATTCAAATAGAGTTTGTCTTGAAAGCTAGATTTGTTTCAAACTCATCTGGCAAAACTAAGCAAGATGTCCAATTTTCCTCCACAGCAGGGAGAAAAGGGATGGGCTACAAAGTGATGCTCCTCACACATCCAGAACACCTCTTTTATAAGGAATTAATAATCCTCTGAGAAGCTTAGTGCTTTCTTCTTACTATAGAAGAAAGTTATTTTTAGATGAGAAAGCTGCAGAAGTGAATATATTCCTTGTCCTTTCTTCAATGTTCCTACCCTACCTGCCCAGAGCACTGGATTCATGTTGTTTCATGGTCTCTAAATATATTACAGGGAAAACGCATCTTGAAAATTTATCTGTAATTATCCATCTCTAGACTATCTAGACATCAGATCTAGGTTGGTTGCTTTCCTGTTTTGGGCTATCAATGCACCTGTCTTCTCCTCTTGCAAACAGGTTGTGAAGATGCACAACAGCTGCCACCACCTCAATGGCTGTTCCACCATAAACACAGCCAAGGATCTATTTTATATTTTAATGGAGCCAAAAACTTCAAAGAGATAAGAGCAAAAAAATTTTATTCACTCATCTTAGAGTGAATACCCTGTGCTCTCTTCCCTTCTTCCTGCTCCCTCAGAAGCTCTCATGAACGTATTACTTTAGTGTCCAAACAAATTGCAACCTCCTGCTTCAGCTAGTGTCTTGGCAGATTTCACTCTTCCTGGAGCTCATGCAGGATTTTTCTGGCTTTGTCTGTAAAAGAATGGCATCCAGACAAACTTCACCTCCAAACCAGGTTTTTTTACATCTTTTCAAAATGAAGGCAGCATTTAGGAAACTGTGACCAGGCATAAATGCATAGTGCAAAGGCATGCACATTTCTCTAGTGGGATTGATTTAAGGCTTAATGTACTCAGAGGAAAGATCCCCACAGACATCAAGGGGTTTGCATTAGACCTATTATAGGCATTCCTTTCAGAATGCAGACCCAGGAACATGGAGGTAATTCTGAAATAATGCCATGATTCTTACTGTAAATTCATACAGCTTGTATTTTCTTGAAAAAAGAAAGAAAGAAAAGAAAAGAAAGACAAAAAAAAAGAAGAAAAGAAAAACAAAAAGAATAATTTCAGGATGGTTTATTTTGAAGTTGGATGAAGGCCAATCACTACAAAATGGAAGACAGACAAATGTGCTATGCTGAGCAGTGGAGTAGCCCTGATCAGTAATCCAGATATCTCCCCCGATTGCTTGAGATCAAATCTTGATAAAAACAAGGTTGCTTCTGCTCAGCTCTGATGTGGTTTCAGATGGAAGTTAAAGAACTCAGCACATTTTTTTATTTTATTTAAGGGAAAAAAAAAAAAGAAATAAAAACCAGGTCAACTGATTCTCCCTAGGATAATCCAGGACAAAATCATTCTTTCCAGAAAAAATAGGATTTATTTTCCAAAGTTGTGGTTTTATCTATTTCTCTTTTTCACCATGGCTGTACCACATTCACCCACCAAGATGTAACATTACTGGCACTAAGCAGTGTTGTTTATAAACCCCGTGGGACATACTAGGTATAAATGTCAGTCAGTCATATAAAAACTTCTGTGACAGCCGTACTCTGCTTAACCAGACTTCCCAGAGTAGCCTAACAGCTGAGTGAGGTGCAAATGTGTGCATGGAGCTTAGCCTTACTAATTAAATTGTTGATCGACAGTGGTGAAAGACAAGTGTGCTCAAATGAGGCTCTCTACTATCCCAGTGATTTTAACCCTTTTAATTCTTGCCTCTGAGCTGTGATTGTCTTGAATATTCTTCTTTATGTGGTTACTGGCAGCTGATGCCCTTCCATTTTTATTGCTATTGCTGCTATTGTTATTATTATTATTATTATTATTATTATTATTATTATTATTACTGCTATAGCACCTACTGGCAGTATTTTGTAGACAGCACACTTATAAATGTTTCTAATACTGTAATATGAAATCAGAACAAGCATTAAATCCTCAAGGATGTTTTGAAACTGAGGGTTGATTCAGTATTCCACATTGTGAGTTCCAGCTGATGTTTAGGGCATATTAATTTTGCAATCAAAATAGATATAGGTTAAATTTGGCTGTCTCCTATAGTGATAGGTGTTAGAGAGCAATGAATAGGTAGTGGTGCTGTTGAGACTGTAGTGGGCACCATCTTGGTGACAACAGTTTGGGAAAGTTCCCCCAGGCTTTCTGACCATGGAAGCATGTTCAACTCGTGTGATATGGTCATAAGAACAGATTGGATTTATTTTACTGGTGAGGCTGGGACAATCAAATGCAGGACTACTTCCCAAAGAATGAATTAGTACCCAGTCCAGACATAATTCAATTATCTCAGAAGTTTGGTTGCTCCTCACAGAATGCCCCTTGAACCACCTATGAAAGCCAGCCCTTCTCCCAGTAGCTTGCTATTTTCTTGAACTACTTACACTGCTTTCTGCTATGTCAAGCAATTTCTCATGTCACTGAGAACTTGCTTTGCTTTGTTCTGCTAACATCATTTCAGGCCAGGGTCAGCCCCAGAGCCCATCCAGTTGCCTGTAGCTTTAACAATAACCACTGATAACAAACACTACTCTGGACTTCTGTGTCAGAATTATACATCCATCAGGGTTCACATGGCAACCCAGTCACTTCCATTAGCTGATAAAATGAGTGTAAATAAAACAATCCATAATAATTAATGGATCTGCTGTTTTCACATTGACAATTAATTCAATGTCACACAAGGATGGATAAACAAGAGTGAGAAAATTTCAGCTTCTAGCAAAGTCATTCCAAAACTGCATTGGTACACTGCCCAGTTCCCTAAATGATGCCTATATCTGGTAACACCATTCTTCTATTGAACAGAATTTTGGTCCAAAATTCCCAAACTTTCTCATTCATGAAACCACAGGGATGAGAGACTACCTCCCTCCATGCAAGCATGTTCTGAGTACTTCAGGTGAAAAAGACCCTTTTATCTCATCCACAAGACTCTTCTAGTGTGAGAGATATTCCCTGCTGTTCCTTTTATCTTTAACTCTCTTCTAATGCACTTCCAATTGTACTTTCCTGTATTTCAGCAAACAAGAATTCTTTCCCTCTTGTGTTTATGTATTTATGCTGTATGTGTATGGATTTAATTTCTAAAGTGAGCCAACAAAAGCACAACACTCCTTAATCAACATCTGGCCTCATATATTTTCCTTCACATCTGTGAAGTCCTTTCCAATTTGTCTGCATCCTTTTGAATGGTCCCTGTGCTGCAGTGTGATCACTTATATTCGAGGAAACACAACGGGATGTTCCCAGCCAGGGCAGTATCACATCCACCTAAGCCATCATGCTGTGCTATGAATTCCTATCTGATTCAAACACCTTTGAAATGTACTATTTCATTATTCTTTCTTTACAAGTGGTGGGGGTTGTCTGATTAATTTTGCCTTTGTGCATTAGAATTCATATCTAGCTGAACTTTATTTTATAATTTCCTGACAGATATTTCTAATTTCTCAAAATATTTTCTTTCTATTTCTCAATTTTTTTTCTGGTTTTCCTTTTAATTACTCCACTGTAGCATACAATAAGAGGTTTAACATTGTCATTGGATGTTTTTCAGAAAATTAATGAAGGTTTGAAAAAAACCTAACAGAAATTATAAAAGCAGCACATGCAAGACAATTCTGCTAACTTGTATTCCCTAAAATGGAACACCATTTTATAGTTTAGTAAATCGTCCATTCTTACAGAGAAACAAGTATTTCTCCTGTTTTAACTGTTGGTAATTATCCATTTATTTATGTAGATTTCTTTCTAGCAGGAAATTAGGGCAGTGGTGTACAGTACCTCCAATGGTCAATATTGTCAATATTGAATTGACAGGAGCAGAGTAACAGCAGCATCTAAGACCAAAAAGTGACACCCCAAATGTTATATCTGACATAGAATCATAGAATGGTTTGGGATGGAAGGGAACTTAAAGATCAGCTAGTTCCCTCAGCCTGTCTTCATACTAGAGGTGCTCCAGTACTCTGATCATCTACGTGGCCTCCTGTGGATTTGTTCCAGCAAGTTCAGGTCCTGCTTTTGTATTTAAAACAAAACAAAAGAAAACAAATGCAAAAACCCCAAACCAAAGCAAAGCCAAAAAACAACAACAAACAAACTAACCAACCAACAAACCAACCAACCAAACACAGCAAAAACTCCAAACCAAACAAAATTAAAACAAATTATCAAATAAATAAACGAAAGCCCAAACTGGCAACATGACAAGAGCAGTACAGATCTTTCATAAGGACAAAGTGTTGTAGAGTAACATCATCTGAGGTCCCAGTTGATGTTTGGTTGTTTTGCCATTAGAAAGAGTGTTACACCATAAAGAGCTGTGTGACTAACAGATGGAACTGTGAAGCTGGTAATACTCCTAACCTGCTATGTGGGGTTTCCTTACTATTTGAAATTATATACTTGTATATTTTCCTATATAAAAGTTTTTTTGTGGTTTCATATTCTCAGAACTTCTGCATATTTGCAGTGGGAGAAGAACACCTGTAAGAGGTTAAATTATTAAATTCCTAAATGTTGGTGTTTTAGGTGGGGACCAAGCCACCACTTATATTTATTTTAGAGGGAGTCCTCTAGACAAGTTATTGAACCCAGTCCTGGTTACTACCACTAACACCTGGCAGGAGGGCTGCATGTGCAACAAAAGTAAATTACAAAATTCCAGTACTTTTATTTCTTCATTCTTAAGTGCATAAATGGACACTTCCAACTCCTGCTGAAATTGGTAGAAGTTGTGCCTATAACCTGTAACATAGTTTGGTGTTCTAACTAGAAACCTTCTGAAAACATTTCTTTAGGAAAGGTCAACTTGCTAACCCAACAGAATTTGCCAGGATAGAGTCAATGTCAAATTGTCCTTCATGAAGGCTCAAGCAACTTTTCTGCTTGACAGCAGTGCAAGTGCTATGTTAACAGCTATTCCATTTTCCTCTTTGAAGCGTGTAAGGATTTATATATACACATTTATATGTGTACATATGTACATATACTCATATACAGTATATAGATACAGCACAGGGTTGGGGATTTTTGCTTTTTTTGCATCTTTTCTTTTTCAAGTATCACTGTAGTAAAATACTCAGTAGCTTTAATGTTACAGAGTCTGCAAATCTATGCTTTTCTGGAGATGTTCAGAATCTGGGATTCTGTCTCAGTGGACACGATCTGGAAAAATTTGTACCCATGCCCAAACTCAAAGCTCCTGCCTCAGTAAGTTGAAGACAGTTGTCTGATGTATTTTCTTTTGGAAAATGAAGACTCAAATATTTACAAACTTACTAATTGAGATATTGAATGACATCAAGATACAGTAAGAGACAGGTTGATTCAATGCCAAGCTTAAGAAATAGTTTTACCTGTGAAATTTATGTAAATCTACAACAATCTGAAATTATTTGACCATAGAAAATTCCAAATGACAATTCAGAAGAAAGACTTGATGAACCCCCAATTGAATCAACACATATGGAAAGCTAGTATAGAAACTACTCATTGTTCCAAAATCTACGGGTTTCATTAGTGGTTTACCTCATCTGCTTTCTACTTATTGCTAAAGATCACAATTAGAAACATATTTGCTTATTTTGCTACTGCTTTTATCCCTGTTCATATTATGAAACTGAGACAAGAGTGCTTTATTTTTTTAGGGAACTTTCTTCCAGTCCACATGGTGTGAATTATTAACAAGCTTTACTTATTTTTACTACAAACTCATAACTGTACAAACTTGGTTCCAATCTATCACAAACATCATTAAAAGAGTCACATACAAGCCCCGTGTATAGGTGGATTTTCAGAGTAATTCCTCATGCCTTACAGGTATATATGTCTGAAGGATAGTACAAAATAGATCTAAAGAGACAAATATTTAAATCTGCAGGCTAACTGTATGTGGAGGAGTTTATAGCAATAGAGTGAAGAGCATCTGGATCTAGATTTTCATGGTTGTTTTGATTCCAGTCATTGATTGAAGCTTCTTTCTGTTCCCTATTCATGTAAATTACAGTGCAATGGGTCAAAATAACAAGGCACACTTTGGAGTTGTGCTAATACATCTGCAAATTTAAACAGAAACAGATGGGAAGATAATTTTGAAGCTTACTAACCATTCAGGTACAAGATATCCCACCACCATCAGTCTTGGCAGTGTAACATCAGGCAAACAGCACTTATATGCCCTTTATACACTCACCAGTTATGGGAGCTGTGTCCATGTCTTCCCATGTGTCATGCTGGAAATCCCTTTTATGCCATGTAATTGAAAATAATGAGGCTGAAATACAGTAGCCTTAAGAGTGAAGAGAGTTAGGAACTCCTGGGGTTTGTAATTTGTTCAATGCAGAGCAAACACCTGAATTAGTGTTTCAGAAATTACAACACATCAAAGAGCTTTTAAAACAAAACCATATCTGTGCATTGCAAGTGCAAATAATTTTTCAAGTGTTTAGGTAATGATCTGCATTTCTGTAGAGGTTTCATAAGTGTTTAGCTTTAGAAACCATCAATACATCTCATCAAAACAACTTTAGGCCTAAATATAATATATTATAATGCAACATGGCCATGTGCACCTAAATTAATTCCCGATTTTATTCTTGTGTGTGGTTTGAATAATAAATATTTTAGTTTTATCAGGTAGAGGTTTCAATAAAACCTGGAATATCATGATTGTTATGAACCCTCACAAATTGCTTACTATTATTACTTCCTGAATTGTGGAATTTCAAATATCTTTGTAAGGTTAACATCAAATAGATGCAAGCAAACATAAAGAAAAATATTTCTTGTAAGAAAAAAGCGCACTTTTACTGTCAAAATAAGCAATTCATATTTACGAGTAATTCTTCTCTTAATCCTTGAGGAATAGTTTTTAGAAACTTTTTAGGAAAAGGATAAATGATGAAAGAATGTTAGGGGTTTTAAATAACTTATTTAATAAAAAAAATTACCCAAATTTGGATATTGTTTTATAAATAAAACCAGTTTTATTGTTTTACAGAAAAGAAAAAAATCTATTTACTACAAAATGTCATTCATGGAAAATCAGGCAGGATTCTACTGCCTTGAGTAGGTCTGTACTGTGCAACCATGTTCATGTAAACTTGTGCAGAATTTACAGCCGAGAGAGAAATAGATTCTTCAAGGGCCTGAATCATTTGACTGGGGAATAAAAATGCAATGTAACTTACTCAAATTTCCTCTTCAAAGAGCCCATTTCTGTCTATTGATTAAGGAATCATTGAGACTTAATAATTGAAAACTGCAGTTAAGAATCTCACTCTAATATCGTCAGTGAATGTAACTCCCAATATGAATAGACACATAAGGAAAGCTCGAGGTTTCCTGGAATTTAAAACAAAAAAAATCAGAAAAAAAAATCCAAAATATTCATTTGACTTTATTAGAATATTCTCTGTCCAAGATTGTAATAAAAAAAATTAGATGGTGGGGAATATTAGATGCTATATTAATTTTTACATTTTTTATGATGTATTGATGTTATCTCAAGAATACCATATTTAGAAAAAACTGATAACCCATTATACTAGACGTAAAGTTTTCAAATATATCATTTCATCTTATGTATTATTGTAAAAATAGTTTTGAATATTTCAGTTTATTTTAAAAAAATTATTTAAAAAATTTTCAGTATTATTTTTTTCCTAATTCTCCACTAAAAAAGCCCTATTTTCCTGGTGATGAGCAGTAAAATATCTTAATATTAATTTGGTCGTGGTTAAAATTGCACCTTCAGAAGAACTGAAGTGATATGATTATAGTAGCACAGATCAGCCTAGTGTATTATGGTTTAAGGTTTGTATTGACTTTATAAATTTGTTGTTGTAGATGCTTTAACTCCAGAATGTGTACACCAGCAAAAACCCTGAAATTCCTGTCTTCAATGTTAAAGGCTGTCATGTCACACCTTTACTAGAAATGACATTATGGCAACTGACTTAAAAATTTCATAGCTTCATACATCTGGCCTATAAAGCAATGAATCAGAAAGAGAAGAATTAACACTGTGATTATCAGACTTTAAATTTTCATTTTTAGAAAGCCTTCTTTTTTTTTTTTTTTTTTTTTTACAGGGAGTTTAGGCAAATCTTTCTTTTTCTCTTCAAAAAGGGGAATCTGAAGTGACATCTGTGTAAAACACTTGTAATACCAGCAAATACTGCATTAAATCAGGAAAGTAAGTGAACATAAGAAGCAGTGTGTCTGCTGAACACTGCACATCCCTGCCTGCCAATTTTGCTGTTCAGCAGCTGGTCGAGGCTTCTCTAGAAAGATACAGGAATGACTAGTGTATAAAACACAGACAAACCTCCTGAGGATATTTTAGCTGGCATAGGAAGAGGATCATGGCTTACAAAAAGGGTTTTCACAGGGGATAAAAAAAGCTATTGAAGGTTTCATGAAAATGCTATACTCCAAATGCTGAACTGGGGAAAAAATTTCATTCAAGAACATCCCCACTCCAGTCACCCCAGGGTGTTGTAGCTGGTCCCTGTGATCAGCTGCTCTTTCTATGGACAGATCACAGATCACCATTCAGCCATACCTGGGACCCAAATTATTTGAACAATTACATATTATCATATGTAATTATTATCAGCCAGTGACAGTCATTCAGATTCTGCCTACTTCGAGGAAATAAATCCATATAAAATTATTCCTTGTGCACCCTCATCCTATATAGATTCCTCTCCTGAGATTTGAGAGCACCCAAAATATTGCTTGTCAGTAGTGTTGGATCACGGCAAGTAAAAGATATTCCAAGAATCACATGAATATAAATGGTATGAGAGTGTGATTTAGAATTCATACTTCAAATCTTTCCAAGTGCTGCAATTCCTTTGGGTACATTTATGCAACACCTAAGCAGAGTTTCAGTCTAAGCTGTGTATGCTCTTTGTTCTTTTTGAGTATGATTTGGTACCAAAAACTCTACTAAAATCAAAGAAACAGAAAACAAAAAATAAATTTAGAGAAACATAAGGAAAGGTACAAATAAATAACTCTGTAAGAAGATAAATTAAAAGCAGAATAAAAATGTGATTAAAAACATCACTGCAGAGTGTTGAGACAATTTACTTGGTTGCAATTTTTGTCCATTTATTGAAAGAAATTATTACATTGTAGCAGTCAGATTAAAGTCTATTTACTTTAATTGGAGATACATGAATTACAGTCTCAAAGTCCAATAGAGTGCAAATTTCTGGATTCTATAGAGTCTGGGAAAAAGACCATACATGAATGGAATTTTTAGCTCAAACCACTTTTTTAACAAAAAAATATGAACTTCACATGAACATTTTTTTTCCTAGCAAGACAATGGACTTCTTGGCAAGAAAAAGATGATGAAATGAAATGAGAAGTCCAAGACTGAAAACATGCAAAGTGTTTTGAAACAATTTAGGAATACAAATTTGCCAGTTATTCAGGAACATATTTTTATCATTGAAGTCCTGGACCTAGAATTGGAGATCTAAATTAATTTCTAGCTCTTTCATAGAGCAGCTAGTGAGAAATGTTTTTGATTAACACTTAAACAACAACTAAATGAGCTGTCACACTAGTACTCTAATGTTCAACAAGGACTTCAGTTTTTAAATGTTTGTGTCTCATTGACCTATAAATTTTAGAAATTTCACATTGGAATTCCATTGATTAAGTAATATATGGTCTGAAGAAGGTGTGGAAAGTTTCTTTTGGCTTCTGTATGAGAAGAGCCCCACAACTAAAATATTAATTTTGTCCTTCTTCTTAAAAGAAAGTGAATAGTTCATAAAAACCAAACTTCTCCTGTTACAATCCATCCCTCTGTTTCCTCCTATGTCATCAGTTTCCATGGAAGTGAAGTCTAGAAAATAGAACTCAAATTAATTACAAAGCTGTAAATACAGCTGGAAAGACAACATTCTCCATGAAAGGATTATGTGATTGGAGATAACATACAATTTACACCATCAGTGCAGAAATTTCCTCTGGCCAAACAACAGATTTTCTGTTTTCAAAGCAGAGGAAACCTCTGAATGACTATCAAATGGACCACCATTCAGATTTCCTCTTTCTTTTGGAACAGCAAACAGGAATGGTCCCCCAGGATGACTTCTAGGTGTGTTGGAACATTTGGTGCAGCCAAGTGTCTGTCGCCATTACTGCTACTGTCACTCAGGAGAAGCAAAGCAAAGGTCATGTAGCTCCAAGTAAATATCCACCCCTGAGTTTGTCACTTCAAGCTCACTTCACAGTCCATGAGGACAAGCAGGAACATTCAGGCAATGACTCATCTCATCCCAAACAAGATATCCAACAATAAATTATGTGATCTGCACTGTAAATGAGGTTTTTTTGACATCTAAGGTTGAACAAGGCCATATCACAGCCAGTGGCTAACGCAACTGATAAAATTCTAGGATGATGTCACCAATTTTCTGATACAAAAGACTTGATTGCTGTCAGGAAACAGTCTAAACTGAGTGACTCAGTTCCTTGGCCCATGAGCTGGTTTGTTTGTCAGCTATTTTGGACCCTATTTTAGGTAAGCATTCACACATATAATTGGGCCACATGCAAACAAGCCAGAGAAATCGTTCTTCAGTCAGAGTAATTATGTCACTTTGGAATAACTGAATATTTTTCCTAATTAACTGAGTTTAATTTTCATTACATCTCAATTTAATTCCTATTATTTTCTAACTAGAATATAAAGCACATCTAATTCTTCAGCTAAGTGTTATTATGGATTAAAGTAGTAGCTTTAAAACATAGGAGCGTTTGATTCAAAGCTCTGTAAGGAGAGATGAAAACTTCCCATAAAACTACACAGATCTTTAATAAGGTTGATACAATTATTGCATGAGTGGAACAGATTTCATGAAGGATATGAGAAGTGAGATGGGAACGTCAGTCCATCCTTTGCTCCTTTAGAAAAGGAAGACATGGATGATAGAACATGCCTTGATTTTCACTGTTGCCCCCTGTTCATAGGTTTGAATTCTCACTTTTTTGTGTCTCTAAGCATTTTAGAAATCCAGCAAACCCATTTCATGCCCTTCCATAAATCCAGTTCAGAATTTCACAATAAATATCATTTTTACTACAAAATTCTCTTAATTATTTTTGGCATATATCCAAAAAAAAAAAAAGAAAAGGAAATCTCCTGGTACCTTTATTAATTCCCATTTGAATAAAACACTGACAGGCATAGGTAATACAATCCAAAGTTTTGGGTAATCCCATAGTAAGTATACTTGGACTATCAGTAGTTATTGCAACACGTGAAATATTCCAGCTTTTCTTGGAGTCTTCTTGAAATTGGGTCTGTCCTTGAGGTGTCAGATTAACACTCCTCTGAGAAGACAAATTGTTCATGGGCATACTGGACATATGAGAGCCATTATACAGTGTGATCTACATTCTTGAAAAATGAAAAATTCTAGGCAACATTACATTTTATAAATGCAAGATGTTTATTATTACTGCACTAGCAATAAATGTTTAGAAACTGGAGAGGGTTCACAATGATTCTGACTAGGAACATATGACTATGGAGCCATTGAATTCTGGCATGAAATAAAAGGTCTGGAAGCTATTATGCATTTAGCCCTCTATGAGTATTTAATTATATCAATAGGAGAACACAATTTCTGTTGCGTGCTTTGTGATGAATGTCTTCATTTATTCGTGTTACAATGAATGATAGATGAGTTCAAGCCAGATGTGGGAACTCATTTGCAATTTGCTTAAACTATTTTAGTGAAATTTCTTCTGAAGTTCACAGGACACCTCACTGAATGTCATGGGAATTAATCTAGTATAAAAAATTTGATTTCTTCTTGAGAAGTGAGTTTGCATTTTCTGGGTTTTATGCAGATAAGTGGTAATAAACATCAAATGAAATGTGGTTAACTGCTTTTAAGACAGTAATACAGTCTTTAATGAGAAAAATGGATTTCAGCTTCAGAGTGTCTCATCCAACCTGTCATATGAAAGAAAGTAGCTGTTAAGCAGTTTAGTAGTACTCAGGTTAGATGATTCTGCCATAATAACTTATCCTAGGTAGAGGAAAAAGGTCCTTGATCACAAATGAAATACCTCCAAGGATCTTATAGTTTAAAGGTTTTTGAAAAGCATAACGACACAGAAATTACCAGTCTATTTCTTGAATTTCAGTCCAATAGGTTTTTTAACAGCTTATATTTCCAGTGATAAAGTGAAAACATACTTCACGTTGTTGGTGTGAAGGCATGTACACTACAGTAGAAAGCAAAAACATGACTAAAGAATGTATGGTTAAGAATCTATAAAACATAGGGAATGATTTGAGTCAATCAGACTTGCTGATAGTTTGGCTTTTTTTTTGACATATTGATAAAATCATTAAAGTTTAACCTGGTTTTATATTTTACTTGTCTTTACACAGCAGCTATATCCATCCATTCATTTTTATTTTCTTTGACTGTTTATCCATCCTTTCACTTGATCATTCTTTCACATTCTTTCATGTTGCTTCTGTTTGTAAAAGCAATCACAAGAGACAAGTTAACTCATTAATCCAGCATACTTACCTGGTGTGCACATTTGCCATTTCAAATTCTACTTCTCTCAGTAGACAGAAAGATAAACAGATATTATTGCATTGGAGATCAGAAGAAATTTTCTTATGATGTGCTGTTATCAAAACTTTGATATTCAAGTGCATCCAACCAAAGGAAAGAAAAAGAAGCACTAAGATGAAATTTTTAACCTGTTTTACTATTTATTTATGGGGTTTTTACATCTGAAATTTTTATTGTATTCTATCTGCCACCTATCCTAATCTGAAAACCAGGAAATTTGGAAAGATTTTCAGAGAGTGGCAGTTTGAACAGAGCACACAATATAACTACTTATTGAGTGAAAATCAACATTCTCAAATGACCACTACACTTGGTAATTTCCCACTTCAGTGATCCAGTTTAGAGAAGTGGATCCAGTTTCAGCACCCAGGCTGCATCAATGTTTCAAAGACTAATTCTAAGTATGTAAGTTAGGAACATGTATCTCTCCAATTATTACATATGCAGGTCAGATACTCAGATACTCAAATATTGTTTATAAAATCTGATGATAAAACTTGCAATATGCTTCTGATTGTCACTTCTGCACTTACTTCTTTTTCCCCCTACCATCTCTTTCTTTCTATGCAATCTCTCATTTAATTCTGCCTTATCCAGAAATCATGATGCCTTTAAGCAACATATGAATCTGACAGAATCAGCATATGATAAAATGCATTGCACTGTTTCCTCAAAGGCAATATGAGATTAAATTATGAGCAGGTTGACTCCAGGAGAATCTTTCAAAATATCTTGTCTTTTTAATGAATGATTAGTGCTCAGCATCACAGGTTACGGTGGGGGATTGTTGGGTTGAGTCTGCGTGTGTGTGTTCCTCATGATGGTGATCCTTTAAGCCAAACAGAAGTGAATTATGGTCTGTCCTAATATTTCTTTGCATTAATTTTGCCAGTTTGTTATTCGAGAAATATTTTCTGCTGCATTAATCTGCGTCTTTCATTCAGTTCCTGGCCATGAACTTCAGGGTAACATTTTCATGGAATGCTTTGGGTTGGAAGGGAGCTTAAAGATCCTCTGGTTCCAACCTCCCTGCCATGGGCAGGGACACCTCCCACTAGACCAGGTTGCTCGAAGTCCCATCCAATCTGGCCTTGAACACTTTCAAGGATGAGGCATGCACAGCTTCTTTGGGCAGCTCTTCCCGTGTGCCACCACCCTCACAGAGAAAAATTTCTGTCTAATATCCAATCTAAACATACTCTCTTTCAGATTAAAGGCATTCCCCCTAGTTCCATCAGTAGGAAACACACCAGCCATATGCAAGTGGCTTCTAAAGGTCATTGTAATTAATTTGGGGTGCAGAGATGTCCCTCGGGTACCATGAAGTAGAGTATGGGACATATCCATGCAACACAGGCCTCTATATGAAAGAAAATGTTATTTATCTTGTAATATAATGAAAATTAGACTCATTGCTGGAAACAACACATTTAGTTTCCATAAGAAAATCACTGCTCAACTGGGAAAAGATATATTGCTAATTAGTGGTCTTTTTAGCAGAGTTTCCTACCCAGTAATTTGACTTGTCTTTCTATATCTACAGTGCTAAAAAATATTTTTGCAATTATTGTTATTCATTATCTCAGTACTTTTAATTTTGATCCATTTTTCTTCTTTTTCTTCTTTCACCATCCCTAGCCTCATCCTAGCTAAACTCTCCATACCCATTTATTCTGAAAATACCTCCAAGACACTGATTTGTCTGATAAGAAAGCCTCCTAGTGAGATGTATATTCATATTGGGAAGATTTTGTTATGCAATTGAACTTCTCCAGATACTACAAATTTAGTGTATCACAGTACAAATGGGGGATATTTCCTGAGATAAATGAATATCAATAAGATTTTCTCTCACCAATGATGTTATCTATTTTATTTGCTGAAGGATTGCACCCCTCCATATTATCTTCACCCATCCATTTTCAGCTGTCATTAACTATCACACTATGCTGTCTTTTTGGCTGCAGGTGACAATAAAAAATTTCCCTGATCTAATTGGAGAAGAACCAGAAATACAAGACCAGAAGATAAAACAAAATAAAAGAAGTTTTGGCTACATGCTTATGTAGCCTGTTATACCTTGAAAGCATCCATGCTTCCAAGGCATCCATGTGCCTTGTTTCTATTATAATCAGTCAGTATGAAACATGATTTTTATTGTTTCTTTCCCTCCCTGTACCACAGCTATTTATCCCAGAGATGGAACATTACTATGTTATGAATTCCATTGCACTCAACATTTGTTAGCAGATATTTTAGCTGAAGTCTACTATGTAATTGACACCATTCTGTATGGTCTAAATGCCAGTGAGATATGAAGAATTCCTTTTGTTCTAATTTCTAGTGGGTTGGGGCGATATGATGTATTGCAAAACTTCATTGTACTTGATCTCAGTACAAATGAACAAGAAAGTCTCTTAGTAGAATCATCTTTCAACACTAAGAATGATTTTTTTTTTGAGCGATATCAGCTGCCATTTCATTCTAACACAATCAAGTGGTGGTTTCTCTTAATCTCTTCATTGTTAAGACAGAAAGTAATATTAAGCTTTCTTTGTTGTATCATACTCCTAGTAGAGTTAGACAATGAAGAGACTTTTTTTTCATTCTGGCATAAACAATAAGAGATAATATAATAGAAAATCCACAAAAAAAGTATCTTTTTCAGCTCTGTTTAACATGGTGTTTTTTCTTTTCTTTAATTCTCCTATATTCCAGACATAAGAAAAACTACTGCTAAATAGGTGATGAAATTTATTAAAGTATTGTTCTTGTTTCTCTTGGACTCTTTGCAGTTTTAAATACACGATTCCCTGCCATAATTCTTTATCTAAGCTTTTCTTAAACAATGCTAGATGGCAAGTGACAAGCCATCACTCAAGGGTAAAATGATTTAGCAAAAAATCTTTTAACCACAAAGGCAAGCTTTCCAGACAACCTCTTCTCAAGAAACTTTGAACAGCTTTAATTGTAAAGCTGTACTGCTGGAAATAGACTTGATTTACAGAAATGAAATCACAGGTTTTACACACTTTTGTTTAAACATTTCTCCATTACATCAGTCTTAGGATATTTTATATCTATTGGTTTATGAAAGTAAAGAGAATTTCAAAGGGAAAAATTATGGGGAGTGACATCAGTTAGAATGGACTTCATTCGAAACAATGTAAAGAATAGGTCTGTCAGAAACCTATTTCCGAAGGGACCCATCTTGGCTACTGAAACAAAATAAAAAGAGCTGTACTTTCCATTGGTTTGTGACAAAGATATTGGCAAATTACTTATGATGGAGAAGAGACCACAGGACAAATATATCCTGCTTTAGAATTTCTCCTTACACTCTCACAGTGCAGTTTGTATTTAGTCTTCCATGTTCACATCAGTAATTACTAAATAATAATGAGGATTCACATGCAGGCAGGCTGAGGCTTTTTGTTGGTTAGATGGTTCTGAAGGAATTGAATTAAATAATAGCAAGCACATGGCAACAGAGATTATGTGGAACAATGTAAAAACAAAAAGAGAACAGGATTCTTGATGTTTCTTTGGTGTAAAACATTCTTGATGTCTGCTTTTCTGCAACTCCAGTACAGTGATATTCACTTAGCTGGACATGGTAGACCGAGTTTTAATTCAATGAAAATCTAAAGCCTGCAGAGATCACAGCTGGAACCTATTCTTAATTACACTTCTACAAAAGAAGACTGTGATTTCTTCATATCAGCAGTTTCCAACCTTTTTCACTTTATAGTCCCATTTTCTGCTTACATTTGTATTGTAAATATATGCTTATTTTCCTTTCTTGAATCCCTAAGGTGCACATTCCCCAAAAGACCAAGAATAAAAGGCTCAGATCAACTGAGCTTTACCATAGTTAATGTCAGAAAAAGCTTTCCTGGTGGAAGAAGGAAACAGTGTAGAATGAAAAGAAAACTTGTGCATCAATTCAAATGTAAATATTTCTGCATTATTGTCTATTTGGAAGGAAAAACACAAGAGTTTATGAATATGATTTATGGATGAATAATTGAAACAAGGACAGAAGATGATCTCATTCAGTATCAGGAATTTGGCAACAGACATTGGCTTGTGGTACTTTATTCTCCTATCTATGTGTTACATTTTCAGACATGCATTTTCTTACTTCCTCCCATGTTGCTTCTTATGTTACTTATAAAGATATACAAGGCTATGTAATCTTTCCCTTTTCAAATTCTCTCTTAAAACTCTGACTTCCATGCTAATTAGAACATGTCATTCTTGAACTTTCATTGTGTCTTCTGTTCTTTTGTTTTGGCCTATCCATTCTTTGTATCTCTTTATATGGCTGTCTTTGATCTGTGTGTTTTTAAAGCATCCAGGGCGCTGACATCCCATCTCTGTTACATTGGTGTGATAGCAGAAGGAAGGTAAAAATGGAAAATGCATAAACAAAATCAATAAAAGCATTTAAAAGATTTTGCTCAGTCTAAGCAGGCAGAAAAGTGCAGTTTGACAACTGTTTCTGTTACAAACTGCTTTCCTATTCTGTGACACTGTGCTGCAGTCTGGGTGCACAGACACGTGCATTATTTGGTCAGCAAAATAGGAGCAAAAATTTTGATCAACTAAACAGGAATAAGAATTTCCATACAATTTTAAAGTCTACACTGCTAAAAATAAAGATCTCTTATACTCTGTTCCTATACTCAGTTCTTCAGCTCCCCAAGGATCTGTCAAAGCACCAAAGTATGGAAATTTTGAATTAAGGGTTGTGAGCTTCAAAATCAACATGCAATTAGCAACAAATGTTCAGAGAGAGTTTTTTCCTCACTTCATCCCAGCATTTTCTACTGAAGGAATGCTGTCCTGTCTGCACAAGCTTAAGAGTTTGTATGTAAATGATGCATACACAATGAGCCCTAACCTACATGGCTATCACTCCTAATGGAGCATATTCTGTATTTCTATTCAAAGATTGTACCAAACCTTCTGCAGAATCACGTCCATCTTTTCACTAGCAACTATTTCTCCATCAGAAATGCAGAACAAGTAATTTATATCACTGAATCAAGAATGATAAACATCGATGTTAACCCAATAAATACTGTATTACTTTCTTAAGGTTGACTGATAGTGTATTATTAACAGCTTTATTACCAGGGCAAAATTCCATGGGCAACAGCAGTGAACTGTCAGATTCTCATAAAGAAATAACAATAAGCTTACATTTATAAAGCAGTTTTCATCCCAAAGGAGACAAGAGTACTTTCCAAAGTTGATACAAAAGAAACATAACAACATCTGTTACTGACTAGAATAACTGATGCTGAGAGGAGGACAAAGAACGTTGTAAGGATGTGAAATGTGCTCCAGAATCTTTATTGGCTGCAAATGAATTGGAAATAATTTTTTAATAAAGAAAATTTAAGAAAACTGTTCAACGGTGAAACAAACCGTGATAGACTTTGTTGGGTATTAATCCAAAAGAGTGACACCTCATAATCACACCATTTGCCTAAATTCTAAAGGCTTTTTTTAAAATCAGAATTCTCAGAAGAAGACCAAATCAATGTAATGTAAAGACCCTACAAGTAAGAATGTTGCAATCACTTAAGTATAAGAAACACTCAGGGAAAGCTCAAACCACTTGAGGTCTAGGGGAATAAAAGGGAGAAAATCTGTCTGTGTTCAGAAGGCCATGGGCACATGGCTGCATCTGTACAAGGATATACGAACATTTCTCTACTATGCAGATACACAATCAGTTCATCTGTTGGCAAATGCGAGGTATGGCCTAAAAGCAATGAAAGTAATTAAGAGGAAGGTATTTTTGTTGGTGATTTCTAGGCTAGAGCATGTAACTGTAGGGGTGTGACTACAATTTCTTCAGTGAATATTTCAATTTATTATAAAAACTATTTTTTCCAGTTTTTGTAGCAATGGTGAATACCACTTCCTTCCCTGTAAAGGTTCAGGATAAGCTTTCTGGGGAAAAATGCACATCACAGCCCTGACTACAGAAAAGAGGAGTCTCCTATGTAGCTCTGGCAAGAAGTCTCCTGGAAGGTGTTGATACGCAGCAGCTAAAGGTTGCTAAATACATTGATCCTAAAAGTATATGGGGACACAAACGTATATAGGCTTAAGTGTGGGTCTGAGAGAATTTTAGCCTGCTAGCAGCTGCGAACTTTTCCCAAGGAAAAGTTTCTCAAGAAAGTTTTTTCTCAAAACAATCTTGGTAAATAACTATCTTTTCTCAAAACAATCTTTGTTCAGCTAGTGTTTTCTGTTTCTCTAGGTTAACCAATGGGATTAGAGAGGTGTCATTCCTATTCACCAATCACGTTAAGTCTGTATTGGAATATTTTATAAAAAGTAGTAAGAATCAGACAATAAAGAGCCTTCCTTCTCTATACTCTTCACTTTCTGAATTATTTGGAGTCTTTCATGTCCTGCAGTGACACTTAAACATGCACACAGATACACGCCCACCCACATATACAGACATTTAAAATTCTCTGTATACATTTAGCACCACTTTTCACATTCATGCTGCTTTTCATCCATGGATTTTGGAGCACTTTGCAGACATTAGCTAATAATCTCACTACCCAGGGTAGGTAAGGGATATTCCTGAGCAGAGTATTTATCTACTGACCTAGTGGGAATTCTGGTGTTTCTGAAAAAATTCCGTCAACCTCCAGCAGGCAGGTGAAAGCACAGAAGGAGAAACATGGAAACAAAAACCAGCCCTGCTTCATGCCTTCTTGTTGAAGTAGGATCACACCAGCTGAGGTCACAAGTGGAAAAAGCATTTGAAAGCCAAGCACATTAAAGTCCCACAAAGGCAAACATCATAATTAGCAGTGGATGGGAAAGCCAGCATGAGGCAAAGGGGCCAGTTTGATCTTCAGAGGTATCATTCAAGAGTGTGACACTGAGATTACACAATGTCATGAAGGTAATGCAAATGTTAACATATCACCCATCTTGAAATTTCTTAAACTCCTGCTTTTACAGCTTAAGATCAGACATGGTTTTGATACTCGTAATGTTTTTCTTTGTTAGATTCCCTAATGAATATAACAGTCTTTAGCAGGAAATCTGGACCGACCATTTGAGGCCTGTTTTCTTTATATCTCGTGGCTCACAGGTTTGCTTTTGGACACCTAATAAATCATTCACTGACATCTCAGAATCTGACAATTCCTCCTCCTTATAAACTCACTGCTAAATCAAGGACTACAAAAAAAAGGTAAGAAAATTACATGATTTCAGGTTTTCTGATCTAAAATACCCACTTGGTGGATTTAGAGCTCTTTTTCATCAGGTGTTCTTCAATCTTAAGTTCAAATTTTACCATTACTTGTACTGCAAGTAGCATTAGAAACAAAAATTCCACAATTTTCTTTCTGTGTCATGGGGTTGCCACATATTTCAGCCTATGCCCCCCTACAAGTCAGAGAATTGTTGACAGATTTTTGGACTGGAGGGAAAATTCTAATCCTTGTCACACCTTGTTGTAACTAATTAGTGAAAGCACACCATGCTTTCATTTAGTTAGAAGGCAAGACAAATATAGTTCCAGATCATGGCCAAACACAAACTCTATTCCCAATGGATGATATGGTGGAGCATTAGAGCTGATGTGTTAAATTCCTTGAAGACATCTGACACCTGAAGCTATGATGTTCTATCAGCTTGTGTGAGTAAGCAAAGTGGAGGATCTAGACCAAAGCTTGTTAATAATATTTATTTATTTCAGGGCTGTGTAAGTATGTCATGATCTCACTGAAGACAATGCAATTATTCTCTCTATTCATGTAATGAAAGCAGAATGTGACCCAAAAAAGCATGCACGTGTCTTAAAAAGCTTTAGAAATTCAAGTCATAAATAAGTTACAGCAAACCAAACCATCATTCCCTTCCCCAGTAAAATATTCATGTTTGGCTTTCATGGAATTCCTCCCAGACTAAGGTAAGAGAGGCTGTTCAGCTGATTTCTCTCTCAATAATACATTCTGAGGGCCTCACACTCTTAGTCCTCAAGGGAAAAGAGTTGCTTACATGGCGTATTTACTTAAATCAGGATTGTCCTCTGAAAAGTTGGTGGATATAAAAAGCACATTTAATTTCCTTTTAATATTCTGTGGTTTCATCTGATCACATTGAAGACAATACTGAAGACTGCACAATTTTCTTTAAAACTAACATTAAATGGAATAAATTTATATATATATATAATCTATGCATTAATGAAGATTTACAATAAAAAGCAACAGAGGAAATAGATTTTTTTTTTCAGAAAGAAAGTGTTTGAGTGTTTGTGTGTATGGAGACTTAGTGTCTTCCTAAGAATGCTGAGTTAAAACTTTTTTTTTAACTTTTTTTAATTTATTCCTTTACATTTTATATTAGCTGGCATTTCTTTCTTACCAAAATAACCAAACTCAAAAACTACTTTATACTTTTTAACCAACAGAATTTTATGGAAAATTCCGTCCCACTGAGATGTTCCTGTTTGGCTGGACTCTGTGAAGAAAAGTCATTGAGGGACTGTGCAGATCCTTGCTAGTGAAACAGGGAATTTACTGGAATTCTCACAGATAAAATCAGCACACAGGGGTGTCTATGGCAATGATCTGTCATTACCAATCAATCATACAAAAGCCTCACACCCCAAGGAACAGACATCTATCCTGTGATCAAAGGGACATGAAGATTTAGAAACAAATGGAAGGAAAGCAATGTAACAAAGGTAGAATTTACCACCATTAATGACATGAAAATCACCTGACTGCCATTGGTTCTGTTACATGAAGTTTTAAGAGACTCCAAAAGAGTGGGTGAGGATGGCATACACAGAATTATGTGGTGTCAGAGAGTCTGGATGTTAAAAGAGCCACAAGGCAGTAACTATTAGGGACCACATATTAACTGAAGCTAGTAGAGGTGATTGGTCTAGTTTTGTTCCTGCATCTACAACGTCTGGAATTTCATTTCTTGAGGAATGTGAAGGGTGACTTAAGAAAACTTGTATGTGAGTGAAAACTCACCTGCAGAGAACATTGCCAGGTTTGTGTCACCCATTTCTCTTGTTTGAATCTTTGCCTTGACAGCAGATGGAGGTTTTATCCCTTTACTCAGAGTTAAACAGACCACAGAAATGTCTGTGACCAGTGCATCATGATGTGCTTAGTTCCTCCCACGAGATGGAGCAGCGGAGCTTCATCTCTTGGCACTGCACCTTCACCCAAAAAAATCCCCTTTCCTGCAGGTGCAGGAGTTGACATTCACCTTGCATAGGTAGTCCACTGTGACATGTATCTCACACCTAATCAACTGAACTAAAATTGCACACTTTGAATGTCTCCAAACTGCTGAATCTTTTATATAGGTTAATAAATTTGGACAGGTGCTAAGAATGATAAAATCTACCAGCAGACTTGTTCTCATGAACAGAAAAACACCATGACTCCAGATACAAAATGAGCATGAAATGCTCTTAAGAAATTGGAAGCGATGAAATCAGGAAGGTCAGTGCCGGAGGAAGGAAGGGAAATGAGACACAAGATAGACTGATTTGTTCTCTACCTCACAGCTTCCAAGCCAGTATTTAGATAAATTTTGATTAAGTTACAGTTCAGGCCTGATAAAACATCTCTGAACTGGACAAAGTTCAGACCTCAGACCAGCTGGTGGGAAGCAGAGGAGTGCTTGAGGCATAGCGAACATAAAACCCTTCTAAGCATCTTACAATCCAAATCTCTGGTGGGCAGGAGCTCTCTGGTGTTCCTTGTACACTGCCTCACTCAGGAAAAAATACATTGATCTAACTGTAGCTGTGTACTGGTAGCATGAAGAGACCTATCAAAGTGCCTTAACAAATTCAGCTCTTCCTGAGTGAAGGAAGAGCAAAAGAGATTCCATCTAAACCTGTTTTCCCCAGAGCCAGCTACAAATTCCACATGATATTCATCTGTTGGATGTATTGTGTAGGTGTATTGTGCCAACATTTGTTTTCAGCATCTATGCTGATGTTATTTGAGGAAGTGAATCTCAATCAAGTTACAATCGTAATTAGGAAAACAAAGGAAACAAGAACAAATAGGAAGGACAAGCTTACAGAAAAGAGGAAAGTGTAAGTTAAAATAATTAACTGTTTTAATTAAAAGTTGGATTAAAAAAAGGTTAGGATGATCTGTATTTTGGAGTGGAATTTCCTATTTCATTATACCTCCTTGTTACAGTTTGTTTTCTTTTCAAAGTAAATGAACAGGTCTTTATTTCTCACATCTTCAAAATTTTGTTTGGTTTGACGTTTTTAGTAAAAGGAAAATAAAATAATAAAATCATCCAAAATAACTAGTTTTATGACTGGAGGGAGAGTGAATCGCCACCATGTCTCACTTCTGTCAAGAACCAGCTGATGAATGACATCAATGTGTTATGTTCAGGGTTTTGTATCAACTCTGTTGGTTAAGATACACAGATACAGAAATAAAGTCCATTGTAAGGTACATTCCAAGTGAAAATACAACAACAAATCCCCAAAGAAGTAAGGCAAAAAAAATAAAAATTGTTTCTTGCTAAAGGTATTGATAAGGAGATCAAGTGAAATAGTCCTGAATCTAACAAAAAGAGATCTTCAACTGTTTAGTATCAAAATAATGGATTTAATTTTTTTTTAAACTAAGAAATCTGGGAAGCCTCTCTCATGGTTAAGGAGGAAATTGAGAGTTTTTATGGAAGAAATGATATATACTAGAATACCTCAAAGAATACTATGTGAGAGATAACATTCTGCAGGCAGAGGTGCTCTCTGGTGAAGTCACTTAAATGGAGAAATTATCACCAAAAGTTGAGAGTTAGACATATGGCAACTACCTATTCAGAAAAGGGGAGAAAATCAGCTCAGTAAGAGGAAGACAGAAAAGCATCATGGTTTGAATTTGGTATAAGATTAAAGATTAAGATTAAGACTTTCAGTCCGTCACATGTATCATTTCCATCCTTGCTGTTTTGCAAGAGTATTACCTATTTTGGCTCTTGTGAGAAAATTATTCTAATTTCACTTTCCTTTAATCTGGTTGAATTAAGTGTGAATTTAATAGCTGTATAACAGTATAGGATTAATTCCTCATCCCTAGATGTGAAAATGTCTGAATTTGGGCACTGAGGTTCTAGAAAGCATGTGCCATCTTCCAGCTCATCCTTCAAATTATCTAAGGAGCAATGGACTGCACTCTCTTCCCATTAACTTTTTAAGATGCCTGGACCAGATGTGGATATTTCCTTACAAACTCAAGACAAAAGTATCTTTCAGTGACTGATAGTGGTTAGGAGAACTGTCTGGCATAAAATGAGACTTTAAACTGCATAGGTAATTGTTTATTCCTCCCTCTTACTTTTGGGAGGCCTTTCGTTTGGCTGGGTTTTTTTAATCTCATTACTACCATGATATCCAAGGGATGCCTGGGACTGCATTGTGATTTAGAAAAGAAAGCATGCTACAAAAAAAACCAACAACCTGTTTTCATTTCAAGTTTGTCCTGATTTGGTGTGTTTTCACCCTCTATTAGGTACTATTTTGAAAAAGCACTGCAGTAACTGAGCAGTTCTTTTGCCTGACAGAAATTAAAGTCACTGTGCAGGAGTGTAATTTTAATGTATGTCCTGGCAGTGAAAGTCCACCAAGAAAGCTACAGTTAATTTAGCAGAGCTCATAATATACACTCATTTTTAGCCATGGGGACTTGACTTTAAACTGTCTGAAGGTCAAGCGTACAGAGACTGCTACAGAATCCTTCAAAAACCTGAGCCACATCACACATCTGCCACTCCTCGCTTAGAACAATTCAGCACAGTTAGAAGCCTTCCTCTAAAAAGAAGCTGAAGATAAAGTAAACACAGCAAATGAATTACCCTTCTCCCTCTGGAAAGGTCACGTTTGAGGTTCACTGCTGATGCAAGATGGTGAAGCTTGCACCAGTGCCCACCTGCCAGGGATTAAACAGAGAGCTACAGTCTCCAGTGCAATCAGTGCCTAGTCTTTAATGGGCTCTAAATTCAGCACCGGAAGCTCTGACAAGCTCATAATCCATTCATTAATGTGTGTTAATATGTGCCCTGTGGAGCTGTCCTAACTTAAAAACAAAAGGCAAGGCATTCACATGTGTTATTTGGAATAGGATGGAACAGGGAACCCTTAGCGCCATGGAGAGAGGAACGATTGCAAAAAGGGTTTTATTGCACGTCTCCCAGCAGGATGTTTAGAAAATAAAGATCCAACACATGCTGCAGTAATAAAGGAATTCTTCCTTGGCCAGATCCAGACAGTGCTATGCAATTGTTCCCTTAACTTATTTCAAATGAATAAACATGTTTTCTTGTGTGCACCAAGCAGGTGTGCACAGGTTCAAAGCTGTGATCCTCTGTACGTCTGGTTTGAGGAGAGCCAAGACATGAAGAAGGTCAACAGTCAGAAAGTGAAATGCTAAGACCCTGTCTTCCTCCAGCCTTACGAGTCATGAAAATTGACCCAGCATTGTGCAAATTTGGCAGGTACCTCATTCCAAAAAAACATTGAAGACACCTAAAAACACTTCCTCAAAATGTGTGGTCCCAGTTTATTGCTGACAGCTTGGCCTGGTCTCTGATTCAAACCATGGATCAGAGACACACAGCTGAATGCTAATTAAAAGCATCAAAATGTTGAGGACACTGAAAGAACCAGCATAGATGTAAACATATGGGAAAACAAATTTGAATAAAATAACAGCCGAACAACAGGAACCAGTTCAAATCTGTCTCACTTGTCTCTAGAATTGAGAAATTTATACACATATTATTATGTTCTAATATTGTTATTATGGTTCAATTATGGTTTAATTAAACTCAACAGTTACTTGCACCAAAAAAGTAAAAAATTAGGATTTCTTTTAAATAATTAATTTAAATTGTAAACAATTTCCATAAACATAAACATTCTTGCTTTTTGTCCATATAATGGGTGCAGCTTTCCTTACATTATTTAAAGAAAGCATGCTGAACTTTTTAAAATTAGATTCACTACAGATTATGGAGGAGGAAGTTCAATAAAAACTTTTACTGAGCGTTAATCAATTTTACAACATTTGGATCCTTTCTATCATCTTTTGCTGGTTTTGAGTACCATTTTCCAAAATAAAATGTCATTTGTCATGGCATTTTGTCTATACTTGAATAAAATCATTCAGCAAACAATATTGAGAGAAATAGATTATAAAGTCCTTGGAAACACTATGAAATTCTGTTTATGGACACTAATGTGAAAGGAATGGTACAAGCTGAAAATGTCATAATTCTTTTAGCTTCTTATCTTATAACTAAATTTTAAATTATTCCAGTGTTTACTCTTTTACTTTGTAAAGATAAAACTTAGGCACTGTCTACAACATTTCATGAAAAAACACTTCTGAAAGCCTAAAAAATCATGTTGGTGGTGATCCATAATACTTAGGGTCTGTTTAGCTGAGAGGCCACAATGGTTTCATGGCATTTTCTCTGTGACTGGTCTGGTTGCAACAATTTCTCAGGTCTAAAAATACTATCACAATGAAAAAAAAAAGTTGACTCTGATTCTGAAGAAGATGTAAACTAGTAATTACTACATAAAACACTTCCAGGAGACTATTCAGAAAATAACCAAATGGAAGTGTAATTTGCCTCTCTTTCAATACAGACTATGAAGGGAACATGGAATAGCTGATACTCTACACTAAATTTTCATGGATGTTCCTAGCTTCATGCAGAATGTCTTTTGGAGGACACACCTTGGAGGTGCATCTACAATGGCCGAGAAGAATCTGCCTTGTTTTCACTATGTTCACCTAAACATTTGGCAGTAAGGAGAAATAAACACATCATTTACTTTTTCCACCTAAAGCAAATAGATTACTCTGGTACTGCACTTTAAATTGTAACCCAAAATTGAACCTCAAAAATTTCTATCCTTGCTTTGCTTCCCTCTTTTTGATGCCTCTGTATCAAATTAACTGGAAAGAGTAGCTGTGATGCAGACATCTTTCCAGCACCTACTGTGGGGAAGACAGATGCAAAGAGACCATTCATATTCCTTGCAATCTTGAGCTTTTTGCCTGTCTCTTTCTATTCTGAAGGACCAGCAGACTCACTGACTGCCCCTGCACTACTTCTGATCTGTCAGGATAATTTAAAGGATTTCTTTGTCTTTATGTCTTCAGTTTTTTTCTTAATCTTCTTTTACATGTTATCTTTCAAACCTTACATTCCTTTATGCTAATTCTATTTGTCCTGTCTTTCTAGGATTTAAACTGGGATATGTAGTATCTCATTCTTGCACACATAATTTATCTGTTTTATCCCTTTATGTTTCCATTCAATGCACTCAAATATACTTGTTTTGAGAAAGGTCAGGATCCCATATTTCTTGAATAAATACCATGATGATTCTCTGGATTTTAATTTTCTGAATTTCTCCTTAAATTACTATTTACAAATATGCTCTTATTGAATGCTGGTGTCACAAACTTGATTCATCATTTCATGCCACTACAGCACAAATCAAATGTTCAGTATTTACAACAAACCAAACCATCTTACAATATATATTGAACAAAACTCTGTATCTTGTGCCAAATTTAAGTCCAAGTTAGTTTTCTCCTTATATTCAGAGTCCAATGATCAATCAAAACCACAGTCAATTGTTCTACCCATGTTCTGTTCTTACTTTGTAAATAATCAAAGCATGCCTCACGTTCATGAGGAATAAATTTGGAACATAAAGAAAACTCACCTTCAGAAAAATTATGAAGTGTAAGAATGTAAAATTTACCTCTCCTGCTACCAAAATACAAGTGAGATAATTTCTAGGGCAGGTATGACCCAAGTTGTTCAAGGCTTTCATGACCAAGTCAATACCTGAAATGAAATCCTTGGAACACCCAGGTGGTAAGTTACAGATGGATACTGTAGATTATTTATTCCTTCTGCAGTCTTGACTCACCAAAACAAATGACTGAAATTGAAAGAAGCCTGCAGCATTGTTTTTCCTAAAGAAAAGTTTACAAATCTATTTAAAGGGTAAGGTGAAAACTTCAATAATAAAACAAGTGCAAACATATTTGAAGAAACCAGTGGTCTGAAACATCTCTTTTCCATTTTTAAAAGTAACATATACACCAGAGCTCCCCTGTGCAGCTGTATCATCTGTATCACCACTGCTGGGGAACCATGCAGGGTCTCTTTGCCCAGTGCAGAAATGGATGCACATTGACAGAATATAAGAAATTACATTTAATTACTCTACAGTCTACATTTACATCTGCATAAAATGTGTACAAAAACCTCACCAACTTAACTCAGTAACTACTTTGCTCTGTCTTCAATGCCTAGAAATGTTAAGTGTCTAATGACAGATCCATAATTATTAATGTTTACTGGAAAATATTTTGGTTTGATTTACCAAGCATGGTATTAGATAAAATTAATCAATTTAATCCTGCCCAAATATTTCTCACAAAAATTACACTCTAATGCTAATACTCCTCAGAATAAGCTGTCTTGATAATAAGGCTGTCTCTCAGTGGTCTGGGAAGATATATTTGGTGCCGTAAATATTTATATAGAAACGTGATTTATTTCCTTGACATTCTTTGAAGTTGTTTGCCTTCTCTAAGTATCAATGCATCAAGGGAAGAAAGTGGCTCAATGTCATTTTAGAAAGCAAACTGTTAAAGAATGACCCTTATTAATACTAACCATAGAATTATTTTGATTTTCTCCAAGCACTATGCCATAAAAAGTCAATCAAATAAAAAGACTTAGCCAGCTCTTAGACATGAAAAGCATTGTATTTTCTTTTGAGGCCTAGCTTCCAGAAAGGCTATGTTTACAATGGAAGATGGCATAATAATAGAGGCTGTTATAAAAATACAAACAAATAATAATGATAATAATAATAATAAAAAAATCCTTTTCTCCTCACAAGGAAAATATATGCTAAACTGCATTACTTATCTATCAGCAAGAAAGGATTCTTTCCTGAAGGAATGAACAGATTCAAGAATTCTGTGGAAAGGAATGGGATATTTCACTGAAATCTGAATAATTAGTTTTGTGTAGCACATCACCTCCTTTAAAATTTATCAATTTGTTTGTGCTGCAGTGTGAAACTTGTCACTATTGAGCAGGTGAACAGAGAAGGAAAAGGAAAATTCCTTTGGTGGCCTACATTTACTTTTCATTTCTCTTCCAGTGAATTCACCTTAACCATTTAGAGGAAAGTTGGTCTCACAGCCCAGGTAATTTTCCAATATTAATGCCAATTAGTGCTAATTGTGAAAGACATTTTTAATGGTATAGACCTCTGTTCACTAGGAAATAGGATAAGACCACTGAAACAGAGCAGTGCTCAATGGATGCATGGGCACAATTTTTAGTCACTAATGACTGGACTGGAGTGCTGGTTGAAGGTGAAAACCTATATTTCATGCTACTAATCTAAATTCTTATTTCTTTGTCTACATGCATATCTATGAACAGTTCATCAGACCATACAAATTTTAAAATTTTAAAGTAAAAATGTGTTAAACTATTTATGTTGAATATCTGAATAGTTTACCTGGGTATTTATTTTGCATAAATCATATTTTAAAGAAGAGGAAATGAAATATGGGGCAAATAAATATTTTTCTTGAAGGCTATGGGAAAGCCATTGATACTGTTTTAAAATTGAGTACCACTCTCCAAAACATCCTTCCTTGCTTGTGGGATTATTTTGCTAGTTTAGAGAAACTAATTAAAACTAGTTAAAAATGCATAGGAGTATTTTTCAAGCAAGATAAGAATACTGTCCAAGAATGTATCGCTGTCAGTCACAAAGGTTTGATAGAGAAAGTGAATATGCTTAACTCAACTCAATATTCTATACTGTTGAACAATGGTATCACACAAAATATATCTAAAATTTACAGATATAAAAGGATAGAAGTTTGAACAATGTAAGAAAAACATCACAGTTAAAATGAAATGTTTCTGTGATTTCAATCAAATTGCTTTATTTCATGGTATTTAAGAATTTTTGTTCCAATTCACAATCTGGGTTTTTTTTTTCCAGAACTGAAAATTTAGGCTGAAATCCTAGCAGATCACCTAGCAGGGGAAAGGAACTCTTTTGTCAGTGAAAATGCTTTAAAGCAATAATTTTGAAAAGAAAGACAAAATGTGAGTCACTGTGTCTAACCCAATATCCAATTTTACTGAAACTAATAGAAATAAAATGTACAGACAAGCTTAAAATCTAGATGGAGGCTCAGTGAGTTTTTTCAGCCACCATTGTATTCTCCTTACTGACTTTCTCTGCTGTGCATCACCACTCCCGCCAAATTTGGAGTGGCTGAAAGAAGCTGAAAGGAGCTGAACTGCAAAGCAGGAAACCACACTCTTCATCATCACCAGCATTTCCTTGTGAATTAACATCCAAACACTCTTTCCTTCTCCCATTCCACTATTTTCCCTTTGGGACTACCATTTCTCAGCTGAAGATAAGACTGTGAAGAATAGAATCAAGGCAGGAAGGAAAATAAATGAAGTGGCTCCCAATTTAACTGAGCAACTGTTGATGTGACCAGGTGGACCTACCTCAAAAAATCCTATCTAGAGATGGTGTCCTGCATGTCCTCCACAAAAAATCTGCTGTGATGTGAATCACAGAATCATAGAATATCCTGTGTTGGAAGGGACCCACAAGAATTCTGGTGTCCAACTCCAAATCTGAATGCAGATCTTGTAGAAGTAATGGCAGGATTTGAAACAAAACAAAACAAAACAAAACAAAACAACAACAACAACAACAACAACAACAAGAAAAACCAAAACCAAAACCAAAGCCAAAACAAAAAACAAGCAACAAACAACAACAACAACAACAAAATCAACACATTCATTTTGGGAACATCTGCTGACAAGCCGTGAAATTTCCAAATTATTTTTACCACTGTCGAGTTTTACTTTTTCTTAGGTAATTTAAGACCCTCAAAAAATCTATTAACTGGGAGACTAAATGAAGGATCTAAATTAGGTGAGATGGATTGTATCCTGGAGATTCTGCTTTCCAGACTATGTAAAATATCTAATTAAGTATCTTAGAGAACATTTTGTCTGCAAAGACCTAATGTTATAAATCCAGCATAGGTGATATGCTCAAGAGTACATAGGAAAATTTTAATAAGACTGAGAATATTTTTCAGATTTTGTGTGAGAAGCCAAATTATAAAATTGGCCTGACCTTTGCCTGATGCTTTCTTTCTATCAGTATCAATGGCTGATGCGTTGCACATTCCCACATGATTCAGAGAGCAATGGATTGCTAAAGTATAATGAAGCCAATAACTCTGCAATAGCTGAAGTCTGCTGAATCAGCAAAAATATTAGATTGAAGAATTTAGATAAAAAGGTTTCCTAAATCTTGAGGATCAACCATGACCAGCTGGGAGAAAGGATTTGATTGGCATTTAAAACTTACTATACACCTTTATATTAGGGGCCTATAAGAAGGGAACACTGTGTCTTTAATACAGCAGCAGATAAGATTACCTCAACAGGATTACAGGTATATTATGAGATTTATATGTTACTCATTGCTGGATTATGTTTCAGAGAGCTTGAACCATAAAAACAAGAAAGACAATTTCTTGAAGGCCAGCATTTAATTATAGACTTACCCAATAACGTATTATTGAACTGGCTCGTCAAATAGGCTCTGTCCAAAGGATTATACCTAACTGTGCAATTTTTCATTGGATTTAGTTTTAAAGGCTGACCAAAGGTTTTGAAAATGAAAGCAGGAGACTGTCAACAAAATGCTCAGATTTTGCCATCAAAGTCTTTAGCAGAACATAAATCTCAGTCAGTTGGTTTGCTGATTATCCTTTGTGATATTCTTTATTTGCTGAGCATTCCAACAAGAATTTCAGGCATTTTAACAGAATCTTCAAAAGAAATTTAACAACCCTATCTAATTTTCTCCAGAAAGGCCAGAAGTATTAATTCTATTAATTTTAGGTAGCTCAATATCTATAACTCATGTCCCCTTGAAAGTAGAGGAAAATAATACAGAAGTTTGATTATTCTTATAAACTACCAGACATGAATAGAAGAGACCTTAGAAAATTTAACATAGTGTTGCATAGGTCAAACTTACTGTTAATAAGTGGGAAACAATGAAAATAATAAACAATTCCTTTGTAGTATATAATACAGTAGCATGTCAAAAACCCAAAAGTGGACAGAGAATCAATGAGAAACACACCACTAACTTAACCACTTCATCTTCTCTATTAAGACAATTTTCTAGTTTAGCCCTAAGGTAAATAATAGAATTCCAGCTGTTGGGTAGTGGATGATTAAGCAAAAATTGCCATTGTATAAATCAAACCAAATCTGTTTGATCTAAATAAAATATTTCTGAGAACATTGAAAACTCACTCTCCTTTGACAGATTTCCAGAACAATGACCCAGGGCTTTCCAGAAATTACAAATTTGCATGTTTGTCTTCTATAAGAGAAATTAAGAGGGCTGCAGGAATATCTGGACTATTCTGCCTTTCTTCCCAGATGGGAGGGAAATGCAGAATGATGCATCATCACTAAATTGCCATCCTAACCCAGTCTGAAGAAAGGTGTAGTAGAAAATGTGGCTTGAATGTGTCTCTCAGAGGTAACATCTCTCAGATGCACTCTTGGATCAGGTATGTACTGATACAGCAACCCTCCCCCAGGCCTATTCCACTCATACCTTAAAGCCAGGGCTCCCAAATGTGAATTTGCCACCCTCAATGTGTTTCAATGACTGAACTGAAAATTTTATCAAAACCCGGTGGTGCTTCCTACCATGACAGATAACACTACACTTTGCCAAGGGAATGACACAGAACAAAGGAAAGCTCAAATAATGTGGCTCCTCTGCCAGAAACTCTGCCTTTAACCTTAAGATAAGTTTGCCATTGGCACAACAGGATGAGCACATGTGAATAGGTTGATAGCATCAGCAGAATAATATGTAAACACTGCAATCCTTCTGGGATCTTGAGTAATAAAAGCAAGAGTTTCATGCCCTGAACCTTTTCGTGATCAGGGAATAGTCTGTTTGCACTTGTACATTGTATGCACTAGTTTATTTAGCCAAAGTTTGTTTGTTTTTTCCTCTATTCCTGAGAGCTCACATCTGTAAGAATAGTTGAGACTACAGATCTCTATTACACTTCGGGAATTTCATTTGGTGTATCTTGCTGGGACAATAATAAAACCTCCTCTTGAGCACAGTAAATATCTATTATAATATTCAATGATAAAACATTCTTCCATATGTTTGTTGTTACTCATTTTTCCTTTTGGGAAGCTATATTCTACCATCTAAAATAACCCTACGAGGTTCACAAGTGAAAGGATTACTCAGTCCCTAAACTTTTGCTCTCTTCTATTGTAAAATTCCATTCTGAGCATTGCTTATTCTTTGTAGAAACTCTCTCATGCTAAAAAGTTCACTAATAATTTCTAAATTATTAGACCCTGAGATGAAATGTAAGGGCATGCACATTTTAGATGGAGTTTGTATTGAGTTCCTAAGACCTTAAAGAGCTTAATGGTCATAATTTGAAATTGTATCCTAACCTGAAAAACACAACTCCTAGTTTGGAATAATGTTGCCAAGTGTGTCAAAAGTGCTCTGAGAGCAGCTTGCTTTGAGGTATTTCAAAAAATAGATTATGGGTTAATAGCCTTCAAGGCATTTCCTAGAGCACAGACCAAATAATATTGGTTTGGATCAACTTATTTTGAGCCAGACATAAATAAAAAATTAATTTTATTCAAATGCACAATTAAATACAGTCTCTTTGCCATGGCTAACTGCAGAGATACCTTTTTTCCTTGTTTCAGCAAAAGGAAAGACTTGGAGGGGTCCCTACTCTTTTTCTTAGAGCTTTGTTTTGCTGAAAGCAGCACTGTGAGCTAAGGATGTGAAATGGTTACATGTGACAGGCTGAATGTCAGTGTCAGAGCATGGAGCCTGACCTGGGCTTGCAAAGGGAGGCTCATTACAAGCACACTCAGACAGCCTTTCAAACTCTAACATTGCTTTGCCCAATTCGTGCTTCAAACCAGAATAAGCAAATAGCCCTCCAGCAGCCTCCCTTGAGTCGCTCTGCAGGGCTGAAGTGTTAAACTGTGCAGCTCTGTTTTGAGTTTGTTCAGTATTTGTTTAACCTGAAGTGCCAGAAACACTATAAATCCCTCGTTCTATTTCGCATGTCCCTTTTCATTTACTAAACCTTCTAAAGGTCAGAGCACGCACACTCCTCCCTGGAAGGGTTGCCCTTTCTTACACTGCACATCCAGGGTGGGAGATGGGATGAGATGTGGGAACAGCGAAAGCCATCAGGAAATACAGATTGGAGGAATAGCCAAGACTAACACACCTGCTGAAATATGTGTTCCGGTTGTTTTTTCAGTAGCACACCCACTGAAAATACCAAAAACATGTTTGACATCATCCTTTCGATCTAGGTGCTACAACAGCATCACAGGAAATGATAGTTACAACAATCAAATCCAAACTGGCAGGAAATTAGTTAAGCATGATATCCGAAAGATTTTTATCTGCAATAATCTGGTTTCAGTAGGTGATGAAGAAGCCAGGCTATCAGTTTTCTGGGAAGCTGTATTTACTTTGTGAGTAACAAAGCTCAATATGGGAACCTCCATTTGGGAAGGATGGTTCTATATCTTCTGAATCCACATCAGACACTGAATATCAGCTTTTCATGGGAACAGGAATCCCACAGGAAGCTTCTGTGATGATATTTGTATCTCAGTAGAATAAATATTGGGTGTAAATGTTAAATAACACCTGTGGTTCAAAATCCCTAAAGCAAAACTGGGCTATATTTGTGACAGGACTGTCTGCAAACTTCAAGTCCTAGGACCTTCATAGACCAACCAAAAGGCCTCCCTTATTTTCTGTGATAGTTATTGGCTACACAGTTTGTACCTATTAGAGTAGAATAAAATAAAAATATCTACTACTGTAAGTGAATAATTAACTAGTTTTTAGACTTCTAAACCTTTTCTAAGTGTTTATTGGATAATGAAAAAATTACTAAGAATCAAATCTTCCAGATACAAAATCTTCCCAGAACAAAATAAACTAACATTATTCACCAATGGGAATATTTTTAGGTATGTTTTACATTAGAGTAACTAAGCAGAGAATCAGTTCCTTGGATTCTGATATAAACAGTGTTTTAAAGTGTACACTACTAGGAAATTAGAAGTCAACAGAAGGATTTGCCTAGAAGTTGTTTGCTCTTAGAACAGCTTTCAGAGACAGGCAGAAGCCTCATACATAGCAATGGATGAATAGTAAAGTAACATTTTCTTTCGTAAAATTACCTTGTCATAGTATTTAGAAATTTATTCCAGATTATTTTACAATAAACCTAGGAATACCATTTTGGAAACAAGAATAATCTTCAGATGAGAGGAAGTATATATGTACATTTGCAAAACTAGGTTTCTGTAACTCTTCTGTAGGACTATGTCATTTTCCACAACATGTTTTTAATACACAAGTGGTTACTGGGCTAGATGTTAGTGTCTTGATTTCAAAATCGTGGACTGCTTAGACATTTTGCTCTGTATATCTTTCTGATAACACACTTTTCACAAGCCAGAATCTTTTCTGTCAAGGAAAAGATTTCTGTCACCAGAATCAACTCAAGTGAAAGAGGAATAATAATGATAATATCACAGAAATCCTTTGCTTAGTGTGGTTACAGTAGGAGAATAAGGAATGGAACTGAAATATTTCAATCCCAAAGTTTTTCATAGGCTGTTTTAGGTTGCAGTACTTGTAGAACTTCATGGTAATTCAATTATCTCTGCCATTACCTATCTGCTTTTTAAACAGAATGGGAGGAAGCCAACTCTATCCTGGGCTGCATCACAAGAAGCATAAGAGTTCAAGAGAGGTGACTGCGCCTCTGCTCTGCCCTGATGAGACCCCTGGAATGCTGTGTCCAGTTCTGGGGTCCTCAGCACAGGATGTTAACTTGTTGGAGCAAGGCCAGAGGAGGCCAACAAGGTGATCAGAGGGCTGGAGTGCCTCTCTTATGAGGAAGGGCTGAGAGAATTTGTATTTTTCAGCCTGTAGAAAAGAAGGTTCCAGGAAACTTTGTTACAAGAAAGATGGGGACAGACTTTTTAGCAGGGCTTGTTGAGATAGGACAAGGGTTGGTTTTAAATTAAAGCAGGGTCAATTTAGATAAGATAAAAAAGAATTTTTTTTTTTACAATGGGCTGGTGAAACACTGGAAGCAGTTTCCCAGGGAGGTGGTAGATGCCCCATCCCAAGCAACATTCCAGGTCAGGCTGGACTGGGACCTGAGCAGCCTGGTCTAGTGGAAGGTGAACCTGCTCATTGCAGGGGGTTTGGACTGGATGAGCTTCAAAGGTCTCTTCCAACCCAGACTACTGTGTGATTCTATGAAGAGTGGAAAACGTGAACTAGTTTTTATAAACTAAAAACTGGAAAAGGTCACTTTTCTGGCTGGTTTTAGGGTTCCTCTCACCATTTATCCACTAGGTTTTCATCAAAGGTCAAGATATCTTTAGTTCTTTTTGTGATGTTAGACAAGTATCTTTTCACTTCTCGGACCCAATTTCTTATATGAAAAATGATGTTTAAGACATTTGTCTTTTATATCTATTTAAATTTAGTTTCTGGGACAGTGTCCACATTTTTGTAAGCATGAAGAGTGAAAGGACTCCAACTTGAAAATGTTCCCAAAAAGTAGCAGCCTATAAATGAAAGATATTTTAAAATTATTTACTTTTTAATGAACCCAGTATCTAATTATGTGGGTATTCAGCATCCTTTTTTTCCTAATATAGAGTATTAAAATACATAGAATGCAAAATAAAATCAAAATAAAGGTCACATTAAGAATTAAATGTAAAACACCAAAGTGCTCCTTCAGTATTCAGTCAAATATATTTGAAAAAATAAAGTTGTACTGCAGTGCATAAGTGCATACAAAAACATCATGCAGTTGTGCAATAAAACAACATGGAACTTTAGAGGAAAAAAATACATTTTATTCTCCAAAATAGTTCACAAAGTTTTTTCCTGATATTTTATGCAACTGAATCCTATTTAAACTCCTCTAATACCATATATAGTTTTGGAAGTGTGTAGGGCAATTGTGAGGCAGCTTTGACATCTGCTTGAGCCTAAAAACTTTCCTGTTAGTCTATCTCTGTTAAATAAAGAATTATTCCTTGGACTTCAGAAGAGGAGCCTGTCCCTCAACAAATTTCTTCTTTGTCAACTTGTTTAAAGATGTATCCTCAAAATCTTACGAGGGCACATCACTTGTTAAAATCCCTCCACAAGTGATCAGCAAAGGAAGAGATTTAGGTATGCATGTAAGTGTCTATTAGGCTGCAGAGATTTCCCCAGACTTTGTATTAGAAATTCCTTTGCTGTGAACAGGAGCTGAATTTACTTCCAGCGACTGGGGATGCCCTGTTGTTTTCCATCCCAAATGAATTTTGACTCACAGGATTCTGTTTAATATATCTCTACCCAGACATAACCTCATGTACCAGGGCAAAAGGGAACAAGAGTTGGAGAGGTAGGGGTCTGAGAAGTTGAAATTTGAATGATTCCAAAGTCATCTGATATAAAACTGTGTAATAAAATTTAGGACAAGAATACAAAACTGGCACTGTTTAACAAAAATGACTAAAGCATAGAACTAATCTTAGAATCATGCTAACAATTTCTATTTTGTCCGACTCTGGAAAGCTCCAAAGTCAAAATAAACCTGAAGCAAACCTAAGTACACCCCCAAAATCTGGTCCACCTCTAAAGGAATGAGACACTTCCTTACTGCTGCTTTTTAGTAATATCTTGTCCAGTGGCCCTGCTATGTGAGGCAAAATACTTTGGTGCATTAATTCCAATTATAATTTTGGTCTAGGAAAAAGAGTCAGAAGCTGAAGGATGGGACCCTTCCCATTTCTTCAAGAAAAGAGAAAGAACAGAACAGATTAAGGGAAACCTGTATACTGTGAATATATTGTCAAAAAAACCTACTCTGCTGAAGTGATTGTAATACGGAAAGCATAAGGAGACTGCTACAGTGCAAATGAGCCCTCAGCGCTGCTTAAATTGAAGCTGGAGTTACTGTTGACTCTGGAAATATCCCTGGAACAGAAAGGCACAGCAAAGGCACAAAGCCATTGTAGTCTTTGCACTTCCAGACCTGGAAAGTCTGTTTCATTCAGTATTACAGCTTAAAACCTCACCCAGGCCTATTGGAGTAAGGAGATATAGGGAAAGGAGAAACTAGGAAAGGAATTCATACATGCAATTGGACAAGCAGTGACTGATGAGGTGGCTCAATCAAAAGGCAAAAGAGTATTTGAAAATGCAGCTTTAAAGTTGAAAAAATTTGCAAGGGCTGTAGTCAACTCTTTAACCCTCCAAGTAAATAAATAATTAAATAAAACTTGTGAAAACTGTCTTAGATAAAATTTCAGGCCAAAAAACCACATAAATGCTGTTTAGTGGTTTTGGTTTAAATGCTCTCAATTAAAGTAGCTGTAAAAATTCATTTACATATGTTTAGTAATCAATGCCATGAAGTATTCACACACAGACAATGGTGGGACAGTAATTATGTGTCTCCCAGTCTGTCTGTGTAACTATTTTTACCATATGACCTTTCTTTGTATTTTTTTTTCTCAACAATCAAAAATTTTGCTTTTGATAGTTCCAATTGTAACTTATTATGCCAAGATTTTCCAACAGTTGAAATAATTATCTAGTACTCTGTTCTGATACGTTTAATTATTTTTGTTGAGAATGCTGTACATATGAATAAAATTATATGATCTGTTACCTTCTGTCTCTATACTGATGATTGAAAGAGACTTTCATTTGAGTTTAATTTCCTATTTTCTATGCCATGCTGCCCATAGTATTGGGTGATTTACTTAAAATATCTTTATTGGTAAATAAAATCCTCCCAGAAGACCAGATTAGAGAGGGTTATATATAGAAAGAAGAGCACCAAAATCTAATGCAAAACTTCCTATGAGAAAAGTAAATTGAAAGCTTTTTGATATTTGGCATGTATATTTAGTATAGCCCACGTTGGATTTAAAATATTTGACAAAAGTGAACATGCTACTAAAAAATGTAATGTCATTACATTTTTTGTATTGTATGTTATTACATACAATACAATTATTGAGTTTCTATAACCTTGTGTTGCTATATATTAATTATTTGGTGTAAAATATCTTGTTGGAATGCAGCATTCATCACTTCAGAGCTGTGGTCTTATAGATGGTCTTTAGGGACATGTTTTCTAATAGCGTCTAATCCCATTCCTCCTCACTGGAAGAAGCTGCTCCAACATAGGTTTTTGTCAGCTGCAACAGACATGTCATATTAAACCTCTTTTCTTTGACTAAAAGGTTTTATTACAATTCTGACTGGATTTAACTGAGATGGAAAGTAATCAAGCTACTGTAGTAAATTCAAAACTGTGCCTAGCATGGAAGTATTAATATCCACTGTAGCACTGAAGAAAATCTTTTGCTTTATCCTTTAAATCATCCAATCCTTTTTTGGCTTGTGCTGGCTAGAGTTTTCCTGGCTCTTTATGGATCATTTAAGAGGAAATGTTGACTTCTGCTGGAGTCTGGAGCCAGAGTATTTTGGCTCTGTGCTCTTGAGCTGCAGGAAGGGAGGTGCATTGCCACAGCCTTAGCATGAGCCCATCTCCTTGGCGTCCAGCATCCTCCATGTGTTCCTGCAGGCTTCTCCCAGCCTGGAGGGTGCCCCTCCACCCCAGCACTGTTGAGATTAATTGGCTTGAAAACACTGTCTACAAAAGCCAGGACACCACTATTCCTAACATAAGCTCTGAACTGCCGACTCATTTTGTTTTTCAAACTTAGTGCTGTATGGTAGCATCAGAATTAAACATACGGAGTTGACTACTGCATTGCATCCATGATTGCAGCAGCAGTGCTGCTGTAGAAATGCATTGTGAAAATATCAATAATGTACATGTCAAAGGAATTTCACTAAAACTCTGTGATAAAGCACATTTAGATGAATTTTGAAGGGATAATGATTAATCAATTTTGTTGGACTTATGATTGTGTTGTCCCAGAATAATTTTTTCCATGATTTTACTGTGCACTCAGTGAGACTGATAGGTATCCTTGTTCTTGATCTTCTTGAAAAGTAAAACAACATAAGCCAGCTTCCACTCAACATAATTCTCAGTGTTTTTTTCTATCAGTTTTTTTTTTTTTTTTGTCATCTTTCCACGTACATCTGACTTTCCCTTAGGCCTTAAATATCTGGGAAGATTCATAAAAGCTTTAATGAGTCAGAAATTAGTCAGAAGACATTTGCAGCTTGTAAAAGTTTCAAATTGATGGCATCTTTCAATCTGCTAACTGGCTTGTATTCAACAACAAGCTATTTATTAAGAGAGAATTCCCCAATGTCGGTGTTGTTATCCCAGCAATAACAGGAATGTTGTGTCTAATATTAATTGTCTATCTCTATATATTACGTAGATAAATGCAACCGGTTTTTAAACTATCCTGTTGTACAGGTAGAGAGCAGACTAAATCACTTCAGCTGATAAAGTGATGTGTCTTTCCTGATTTCTATGAGGATCTTCCTTGGAAGCTGTGATGAAAATTCACAGAAACCTCACTGATTTTATTGGATTTAATCTGAATTCATGCCAGCTCAACAGATGAGAATATGTTATGGATTTTCTGTCTTTCTCTGGATACTAAAATTAACTTAAAAATTAATAATCTACTAATATTTGGAACAAGGAGACTATTTATAATTTCTCTGCAGAGTAAGTGGCATTTTTTTGCCGTTTTATGATCATGGATGATGACAGAGCTCATGAGGAAATAAATACATAACCAGAGACCTCAAATTAGAATGCCTGCAGCCTTTGCATCAGGGAGAAGAACGAGGATTGACCAGGTATTCTGAAATCTGGAATTTCTTCTAGTTGCAGTGTCTAAACTGTCTTAAACATTTGGACACATTGTTGGATATGGCTTCCAAGTTTTTCACATGATAGAAATATAATCTCATTTTGTGGTAGATATATCATTAAAACTTTGAGCACATGGAGCTAAAATGAGGGCAACCAACAGGTTTAGGATATTTCAACTGACCATATATCTCTCATCCAGGAGAATTAGTTTCAAAGCACTAGCAGTGACATATTTTCTGTATTAACCTGGAATGAAGAAGAAAAATCTTAGATTGCAGGAGGGGTTTATATATATAATTATTGTAGGTTTTTTTCATTTGTAATTACAGTTAGAGATACTCTTCACTGATAAAAACATCACAATTAATGTAATTTCTACATTACTAATGTTGCTGCCTTTGTCTATCAGTTTTCTTGTCTGCTATTATTATGAAAAACAGATTTTTTATAGGTAATACATTTGCAGTGATAATTGAAATTAAGTGTTGATATCAACATGTATAAGGTAATGGAGAAAAATAAGACCTGTAGGAACTGTGTCAAGTCCACATAAAAAACATTGGTTATTTACACCTGAAGAGAAGGAATACTCAAAGATGACTGAATGCAAAGTTGACTGAATGCAATACTCAAAGATGAATGAATCTAATGTAGATTTGTTCACATGCATAATTGTAACCTTAAATTTAATTTTTCCCCTGAGAATAATTTGTTAGGTGTTGAACAGTGAAGTACTGAAAAATCTACCCAAGAAGGAAAATAAAATCATATGCACAGTTCTGATTTTGGAAGGTTGGTAGTTTTTGGCTACATCTGTTTCTTAAGCAATAATTGAAATCAGTAGCTGAAACAATTATTTATCAGAATATTAGTAAATCTTTAGTAGCTCTATTTTTTACATTATTAGTTTTTAGCACATTGTTAGGTTAAGAACAGTGTGGACACTGCCCATTTTTAATGGATAAATCATTGTGGTAAGTGTTTGTGGAACAGGAAAGGTGATGGTGGATTAGATGTGCATTCCTACAGCTCTGAGGTGTGTGGGCATGTAGTCTATGCCCAAGCAATGGCACTTTTTGATTTTTTCAGGGAATCACAGGATTTTCTTGTTGGAAAATCCTCTGGAGATCATCTAGTTTAACCCTCCTGCTTATTCCTTAGTGTTTTTATTGAGACACAAATTCTGCATTTAAGAGTCTGCTCTAACGATTCTCATTTCCCAGTAACTGGGAGGTGAGATGCAGAGTGGAACTGAAGGGAAAAACTGTGTAAGTAACCTGAATCTGAAGCACTGTTGGTGTAGAGGGAGTAGGGAAAAGCAATGTGATAAATTTTTACTGTATATAGAAGTAGCTTTGCTATTTTCCTTAGCACTCCATAGAGAACAGTTTGCTTATTTCTAAAGCAAGCTTTTAAACATTGTTTCTTAAATTTACGTGTAGTTTTTTTTCTCTCCAAAAAATAAAATATTTTAAAAGTTTAGTGGGTCCATGGACTGTTTTTATAATCGAATATATGCACACTCCATGTTATAATAAAGCACCCAAATTTCACAGACCATGGCCAACTGATGCACATCCTGTCGTGTGCAATTTCTTATTCATTTAGAGGAAACTGGAGCCCGTGAGCTTTGATTCATAATTCCCATTTTGATACTCAGAAAATTCTTTTTCCAGTCATACAGTGCACATTTTTCTGATTTAAAAAGATGATTTCAGAGGTAGGTCACCATTTTCATGTCCCCCTTGCATGAGTTAAAAAGTTCACTGGGACACAAATACTCAAAGTCTTCAAGTGAGATGTTGAGAACTCTTAAATTACTGCACTATCAAGACAGATGAAATGGTAAACAGCACTTGAGCAATCAAAACTCTGATTTCATGCTTCCTTTTAAAGAATAAAAGGTCCCCAGAAAGTATTTCTGCATTCCTCTTCACTCAGTTTCCCCTTGCAATTCAAAAGCAAATATGACTTGTTTGATATAACAAACTGAGGTGGAGGTGAACCAAAAGACCCACTCTCACATGGCAATCATGAAACACACAACCATGAATTATGCAGTGAACTTAATTTGATCCCACGCAAGGAGGGGACCTAAAACACTGCAATGTTTGTGGCACATTTCTTCTCCTGCTCCAGAATCGCAGAATTGACATAAAACATCTTGGAAGAAACTCCTATTAGACATTAACAATTTGCCATGCAGGTTAGATTCTTGTCAGATAAATGCAGAGTTAAAACATCCCATTTACTTGGTACCTTGTTTCCCAGGAAAGGAAGTTAGGAAAAAGCCACAGAAATCCAATCTGTGAAACATTAGGGGAGTCTGAAGAAATTCCTCTTTCCCCCAAGTGTGTTCTCCTGTTTTATATGTCTGAAAAGGGGATGCATACAATTGTGGTGAAAAGGTTGAAGATATCTCAGTGAATGGGATTGGGGAACAAGGATACACAGCACACTCTTGTGTAGACTTATCAGTATATACACACAAACATATGCATTTAAACCTAATGTTTCATATATTTTAATGTTATGAAGCCCATTTCTATTACTATTATGAAGTAGAACTGAGACACCATCATTAATCTAGCTCTACCCTTTACACATCCCCACAGAAATACTTTTCTTCACAGTTTTACCCACAATAAAGTCACTTTTCTGCCTTCATAAGGCAGATTTTATTAATTATCTCCCCCTGCCCCTCATTTCACCCTTGCCCTAAAATCTGCTTTGCCTTTGCTGTGCAGAGTAAGATGGCAAAGTACTAACACATGGGGTTAGCATGTCCATAATGTGCTAGTAGTTCTTGGTCATGCAAAAGGCAGTGATAATATTGGTTTATTCTTGCACTGAATACTCAACAGATGACTGTTTACAATTGTGGTATACAAGCAAGGAGAGGATAGGACAAAAATACACATCCTTGCCAAAGGAGTAAGGATGAGGAAAGACCCTCTTTGATTATAAGGTGTTAATTTGTAAGTAATCCATTTAAGGTTTTATGATATAGCTTTATGAATAGAAGCATGTGAATTTCAGGTTTCTGGGGCTGGTCTCCAGGATTCTAGACCCTTCTTTTATGCTGAAATTTCTTTTTTCTATTTATTTTCATTGAGAATTGAGCTCTCTGAAAAACTGACTCCTCTGATTCTTCAAATTATATTACAAACTAGCCACCACAAAGATGGGACTTTTTCTATGAGACATACTAAAGTGAGCCTTTCTCTAGTACAAACCTACTAAAAAATTACTCCATGCAATCCAAAGAACAAGCTGACATACATGATGAAATTTATCTCCAAATCGGTCTGTATTCTCGTATTCTCTTATCCACATTTTCCCTTTGTTCCTTCTACTGTGGTTTCTTTTCCCCACTTTATCACCTCTTAAATATGCTCTTTTTTCTTACTGCTGGGAGAATTTAACATATCATTCTGCCATTTCCAGAAATTGATGTCATTTGCCATACAGATGACTTCAGAAGCTTCAGAAGCTATTGAAAGAAACAAAAAGAAAGAAAGAGAGATATTTACTAGGATTATAACTAGAATCTAGATATCTACTAGATTCTTCTGAATTGCATTTAATTTGGTTTAACTTATCAGATAAAATTCTTTCATAGTTTGTCTACATTCAACTCTCTAAATTTAAAAAAATCAACCACATATTTTTTGTCAGAGATAAACCAATGACTTCATTAAATGGTCTGACAAATTAACTGCTTCATAAAGGAAAATGCAACTACAAAAATTAAGGGAAATTAGGATTTATTATTCTCTGTGTTGATCCAATGGTTGCTCCCCTCATACTCTGAATCTAATTAAAGATTGTTACTGTCTATAGAGTATTAAATTACAACAGTTTCAAAATCAAACCTAGTAAGAGAAAACTCACTGGTCACGGAATATTCAAGAATCTTGAACCAATCAACACAGTTGAAGACTTATTTTCAACATTATCAAGTTTATCATATATACATATATTGGCAAGACTGGCATATTTAGTATCAGGAAACCCTCTCAAAGTTCTTATGAAAACAGGTCAGAATTGAAACTGAACTTCCTTGCATTGTTAAATCACAATCCAAATGAAACACCATATTGGGTTAGCATAACTTCTTACCCAATCCTAATGTATAAATGTAAATTTGCATTCTTTAGATGAAGAGATTTAACTTATTCTTTCTAAGATGTATTTTATATTTTTTTATTCATCAGTTTTGAATTCTATGTCATCCCACAGTACTGTTCTATTTCACATACCAACAAATGCAAATTTGGGACAAGTTTTGTTTCCTTCATATGTTTAGACCACTGCTGAAGGAAAAGATGACAAGAACAGTTGAGTTTCCACGTTCTGTGCTAGCTTGAACTAAATCTGATTTGGAAAATTGAATGTGAATAACCACATTCAATGGTTATAATGTGAATATGTCAAGTAGTCTGCAAGTTAGCAGATATTTTGTGAGAAATATAAACATGGAGCAGTGCTTTTGTATAAACCAGAAATATCGATGCCAGACCACTTTCTTTTTCCCTGAAACAGAAAACAAAAGTGTTATTATGCAGGCAAAAGAAACAAAGCTAATTTACAGAGGTTCTTCTAATACTTCATCCAACTGACTACAAAGCTTCTGTAGCTTTTGTAGAAAACGAATCATTATGAGGGGCTTGATAGGTAAACTGGGTAAAAATTGATCCACAACTGAGATATCAATGTGAACTTGATGTTAGATTTAATGTGGTACATCAGAAAAACATTCTGAAAGGAACTGCAAAGAGCTTATGAAGTAAAAACAATTCTTAGAGGACCAGTACCCTACTAGCTTTTTATTTTTTGTTGTAGGAAAAATGTACTTTCTCTAATCATTTTCCTGTAGTCCAAATTTAGAATATTAATCTTTGAACAGTTCAAGATCTGAGCACCGTTTCAGAGGCCACTTTCAATAAATTTTGAGAGAAAGTGTACAAAGCAGGATATGAAAGGAAGAAAAGGTAATAAAATGACTAATAAGAAGAAAGAGTTAATCACCAAGCTGTACATTTATGCCATGGCACAAGATCAAAGGAACTTAACATGCTTGACAAGTTTATCTATCTTGGTAGCATTCTCTCCAAACCATCAGCAAATGATGGTGAAATATTTCTCTGCATTTCTAAAGAGAGTTCATCCTTTGGTCATTTTCAAACTTATGTTTGCAGTTTGCTGTGGAGGGAGGTGCTCTAATTACCACCTTCTGCAGTTATCCCAGTCTGCACTTTTGTCACTCCTGTCCATGCACAAGTGTTGTGTGTTGTGTGTGACTCCTATGATTCTATAAATAGCACATACCGTTTTTGCAAGCATCACCTTTATACTGCTCTCAAAACCGTCTCATTTGCAGTGGGCTAGGTAAAAATCCAGGATGGAAAACCTCAGGATAGCTGCACAGATTTTTTATGGCCAGTAGGGGTATAGCAAAAGCACACTTTTAGGCCAATAAAAACATTTTTGGAATACCCTGAAATCTTTCTGTAAAACTTCACCAAACACTATCAGTGACTGAGACAAAATGAATTTCAGGTAAAAAAATCAAGAGGTAGAATGCTACCATAGAGTTTGTGATAAAGTGAAAAACCAATCCAGAGACAGAAGCAAAGCGAAAAGAACAAAATTATGTCTACCAAACAGCCCAAATTCAGAGACCTTCTGGCTTGTAACAATGTCTGTTCATCACAAATTCTATCAAAATGAAAGTAAGTCTATAAACCTGAAAAACTGTGGTCTCTGACTGTGATGGTCACCTGTGTACTAATGGACAAGCAAGTCATTCCATTCTGACTGCACCATTATATTTTCATTCTTTTTAGAACATAAGAAAGAGCAACAAACAATATGATCACACTTTTTATTTTTTCTGCATAACAGAAGTCGAAGGAAGACATAAGTTAGGTGCAAAGATTACTAATTAATTCATATATCACACAGCATTGATAATTACTGTGCTCATGTTTTTCTTTCCTACAGTTCACTCCTCTATGAAATTTTCCACAAAACCATCTTTAGAGTTATGTGTTTTACTGCTGTAAATAAAACTATGTTTTTTGACTATCTTTACTGCACAAACACCATTCCAGTGTTATATCCTTTTACCACTCTTCTTGCAGGCCATATCTATTTATCCACTCTGCCCAAACATGCCAGCTGTGCCAGCTGCCTGCAATCTTAATGTGAGCTGTCAGAAATGGAGAACCTGGCCATTAATTATTTTGTGAGGAGTCTCATTGTTGGTCCATAAGAAGACCATGTATTTTTGTGTGTTCAGCATCTCCAGGGAGCACACACAGGCCACTTCCCCAGTGCAGCTGGATGTGAGGCAGCTCCAAACACAGACAATTCCAAATCACCTACTCCACTTCTTTCTCCCATTAAGAATTATGTATCTACTAGGTGCAGCCTCTGGGATACACAGTAAAAACTGTCCAGGGTGTCATATGGAGCAGGGATAGTCCATACTACGTGTTTTAGATTTTTCTTTCCCTCAGCCTAGAAGGCACGTAGGTCCACAATTAGGTCTGTGCTGTTCCAAGGTGCAGACATGTAATTGGTTTTGAGTGTGGCTTGTTTGAATTAGTAATGACTCTGGGAGGAGAGCTTTGGGGTCTGCTGAACAAACAGCTGCAAAAATCTACTCAGCTCCATTACAATCAGGAACATGAACTGTCAGAATGCACTAAAACTCAGTGAGGATACAGAGAACTATTTGTTCATACAATTCACTGGTCTAGGCAGTGATTTCAAAGAGAGATTGAATATAAATGTTATTTTCCTTGTAGCACCCAAAATAGTTTTTTGATAGGAATCCTTATTGTTTCCATTAGCTTTCTTCTTGCAGGTGTGCTATGTATCAAAATAGCAGGAAAACTGGAGTTATGATTACTCTTCATTCCTTCAGTTTTTATTAAATGAATTCCTTGACTAGGTTTTCTGATTTTTTATCTTTAATTATAACATTTATTTCTGCTGTAGAAGAAATAGATATGTTGTATTTCTTACAATAGTCCTCGGAAATCCTGTTTAAAAGTCTCCTATTAAGAGTCTTATTAAAATGAACAAAAATAAACAGTATTCTCTGAGATCTCTAAATGGGGAGTCTGATACCAAGTAACAGGTGAGCAAACAGCCAAATGGAGGAAGGAAGTGGGAGGATAGCAAGTTATCAGCACAGGTGTTGCTTCATAAATTGTCACAGCTCCATAATAAGGAGACAGGATCAAGCAAGGACTATCTTCTGGCTTGTGTTTCAGAATAACAATTTTTACAAAATGAATAAATCTCTTCTCTAGGATGTTCAATGATAGTGTTCTACTAATGAGCATTCTTTTCCTCCAGACCTATAAACCCCTGCTCTATTGCACAAGTGAAAACAGTGATTCCTTGCCATAAATTTCATGTATTGGTAGCTATTTTCTGCTTAATTTTCTATTTTTAGCTGAGAAATTAGTTTTCAATTTTATTTTAAAAGTTATGACTGTCATGTCTGCTTACATTTAAAACAAAAATAACTTAAAAAAATTATTGGGATGAGGCAGAATTAAAACTAGACTAGAATCAAAATTCTAGTTTCCTGCAAAGTATCAAAATGTTGACCCCTGAATCACATATATGGGACAGAGAGTGACATTCACATCCTCGTTGGGCAGACAGGACACCCTTGCAAGGGAAGTGGTTTAAATGCTGGACTATAGGAAGAATGCTTTTTCCATACTATTGAAGGAGTCCTCCTTTGCTTAATTTCGTTTTCAGTGCTCCCACATCAGCTCTTTCCAATGCTACCACGTCATCAAAAAGTCACAGCTCTCTTCTAAACATACTACTACTAAATGCTTCATTACTTGCTCTCTGGTTTTACTAAGTATACATGTTATGCACACTGAATTTTTTTATTAGCCAAAATTTCTCTTATAATATTGTTGATCAGTGACAGACTAGCTTATCATTTACATTTCACTGGATACTAGCAGTTGTTTCAATACTGTTTTTAGAAATGTACAAGGAAACCTTGATAGTCTCTAGTCTTCAAGATATACTGGTGGATAGATGGGATTCGAGAGAATTTACATGCTCTGCTTAACTTTTATTTATAAGCTTTTTTACAAGGCAGTTAAGATGAATTCCAAATGAAAAGCCTGTGAAAATATGACTGAATTAGAAAACTGTGCTCTTCTCAAGTCAGGAATTTCCCCTAGCTGTTGTTTTTAAAGGATGACAGTCTCATGATGTATGTTCCTCTTATTTTTTTAATTGCACAGCATGTACTTGATCATTCAGGTCTAAATTGTTAAGCTTCACAATTAGTAAACAGAATAAAATGCTTACAGGGTCTCCTGCTTTGTAAGCAGAAATGTTAATTTTGGCTGTGGTGCCCTCTGTGAGTAAGGAGATATATTTACAGGAACAGCATAGAAAATACAAACAGAAGTGGTAATTCAATTTTATTTGAAATATTTTAAAATACACTTTGCAAATGACTGCGTGAGTATATTCTCATTTCTTCCAATACTATTTGTTCCAGTCCTGTGCCATAGGTTTACAGCAATGCTAACAAGCTGGCCTGATCAATAGCCTCTGTGGATTTCTGGACAGTGGCATCAATTATTGTGCTGTTCCCCAGTGAAAAACAACTGCTGATATAATGATTTATTAAGCAGCATGGCTACCCTGGAAAAAAACAAAAGGCCTTATTCTTCTCTCATTTTCCCATACATGAAACCAGAAGAATTTCATTGACTTCAAAGGAGCTACTCCTGCTTTACTGAAGAATGAGGCAGATCTGAATCAAGTTTGAGCCCTGGATGCTGACAGCTCAGAGGAAAGTGTATCCATTACACAGTTAGTGAGCAGAGCAGAGCAGATCTGATCACTCACAAGCTCCTTGCAGGGACAAGTTGTTTATTAAAGGAAGGGAGATGTCAAAAACTGAGCAGAATGAGAATATCAATAATATTTCTTCATTAATCATCCAAAAGTCCAGACACCATTGTCATCCTTAAAATCCACCACGAACAACTAAACTGGGATACCCTGGAGGAAACAGTAACTTAATCGTCAGCAATGAGTGCCTATGATGCAGGTGTTTCCTTAGGCTTCTGTTTTAAAACTCTGACAAATGATTTATGCAAACCAAAATGACAAAACTAAAATTGACAGGTGAAAAAGGATTTTTAATGTAAGAGTTAAAAAATATGTAGGTTTTTCACTCACTCTAATGCCAAAGCTGGGGATAGGAACTCCCTAAGTCTGGTCTAGTTCTTTTTTCACTAAGTAGTACAGGCTCTCTCACAATGCACTTAATTCAGCTCCAAAAAGGGAGGATAAATTACAGTCTTATCTAAAAAGCAGCAACAGAAAGGCAATTAAGATTAGAATTTCAGTTTCCACATTTTAACAGGCTCAAACAAAACTGAATTGATCTGAGTTAATGAAGAATATAGTTCACTGGGAAAGGAGGGATTAAATACTTTGAAGATTTGGACCAAATTATTTTCCCTGCTTTGGCTCCTTAAATAATATTTATCAATGAGAGTTAAGTAATTTGATTTCCAAATAAGATACACTTCTAAAACTACACATTGATGGCAATTTTTTGTATATGTTTTCATCGTATATAATTAGTAAAGTAATGGCATTGTCAAAGCTGCAAGGAAGAAAGAGAAGTCACAATCCTGGGGCAAAAGCCTTTCAGGGATTTGCAAACAGCATTTGCCTTTGGATGAAGTGTGCTCACAGGATAAGATACACAAACTGATAAAAAAATCTGTCTGCCTAGAGTATATCTGCATTATACGTGTTTCTATGAGATCTAAATATACTTTACTGTCCTATTCTTGTGTGAGGATTTGGTTTCATTTATTAATACCTTATATTGTCATAACTTCTGAATTTGTTTTTTTTTTTCTAATTTTCTTTTGGATTAAACGTTTTCCATTTTAACTTATGTCTTCATGGAATTTTTTTTATAGGTACTGCAATGCTAGAGATAATCAACAACTGCAGAATATGTACAAAGTAATTTGAATAACCAAGAATGGTTATGACAGAGACTGTGTGGCATTTAAAAGCACTTCTGTGCTTCAGTGTACAGGTACCCTCTTTACATCCTTTTGCAAAGTTTGAGTTGATTTTGGTTCCTGCAAGGCTTCATTAATTCTTTTTGAAATAATGCAGCACTATCTAATGTAATCAATAACAGTAATCATGACACTGGTAAAACAGTGAAAAATATAGGAACCAATAATTAGTTTTGTACTAAAAATACCTTTAAAAATAGTTTTATTGAATATTTACAGAGAGAAAACGCTCCCCACATGACACTGCTGTACCAAGTGTGTTCAGGACAGAGGTTAAAACCAAGCAGTTGGAAGAGAGGTTGTGAAGAATAGTCTTCAGTCAGGGCAACTTTTACAGAACCACAGAAGAGCAGGTGGACATTCTAACAGCTTGCTGATGGAAAAGTGAATTTTACTAAAAAATACCTAGGGACTAAGAAATTGGTCAGTCCATGTGCAGTGTGAATGCCTTTATTAAGATCTAAGGTAAACTGGGTTAAAAGGAAATAGGTCAGATAAACTGATTTTCCAGAGACATTATCTACTGAGGGAAGAAATTCTATAAATATATGTTTTATGCAATACATATCTTAATGTTTTTAAACAGTGTTTATATAGTCTCTGTGTATGGTCTTTAGGAGTCACATGCTTTGGAATATTGAAACAAAATAGCATTCAATTTTCCTAGAATTGCATTATTTCACATTAACAAGGAATAAAAACAGGCAGAAACAGTATTCTGGGCACAGCTTAAATTGCATTGTTATGAATACAGTTGGTTCTGACAATCAAATGAAAAGAAGCATATGCAGGAATGTTTCAGTCCCACATCAGATTAGAGAAAGAAATAAAATCTACCCAGTATGTGCTGTGCAAGCATACACAACTCTTCTTTCTCTGATTTGAAGGATGCATCTGCACTCTGGTCTCATACATCTCAAGCCCATACACTGTTCCACGACTCACTGGCACTCTTCTATTTCTTTCTTCTAAACTAGATAAATAATGATTGCTTTGTTAATCAAGGATAATCTATTAAATATGGGAAATATTAATGACTGTTTATTACTATTAATCTAAATTTAAAATCTTTTATGAAAAGTAGGCCTTCAACATGCTAGCCAGGATACAAGCATATCGTGGGATGCTGCTTAAAGGAATGGATAATTTAAATGAAGAGGAAAAAATACAGTCAAAGAGTAAAAATCACTCTGAGAGGACAATTTCTGGTAGTCCTTCACTTCTTGTAATATTTTATTCTTCGGTCTTAGCAACTGAAGAAAAGATTCAAAGAAAAGAAAGAAATTCAAAGAAAATACAAGTGCAAGATTCCAGCCAGCTATTTGGTGTGACTCACAGACCAAGTTATTAACACTGAACGTATGAGAACACAGGTGGAAGTAGGAGCTAAAAGGCCAATGAGCACTCTGAACTTTCCCAGCATATTGCAATTACAAAACCACATGTGTTAAAGACTGTGACTGTGCAAAAACACACAGAAAAAACCCACAAAGCAAAATAAACCAGTGCACTTAAATGATTTTTAATTGGTGGTCTGTAATTTCACTTGGATTCCAATGGCAAACAGGTCAAGAGAGTGCTTCAGGTTTGATTTGTGCACAGAAAACCTTTGTTGACTACTGAAATTAACAGTGAAAGTATTGAGTAAAAGCTGTTAAACATGAATTTTATAATAAAAATATTCCACTGAAATATTGCAGCAAATTGCATTTACTAGCCTGTCTCCCCATAGATTCAGGTCATTACTGGAGAATTCCATATGTTAGTGAAAGAAAAGGTTATAATAACAATGTTAAAATGACAAATATTCAAAGAATGATGATGAAGCAATAAAACCCAACAGTTTTATGCCAGAAGTAGAGATAATGGAAGAAACTCATGTGTTGTATCTTAGGTATCTAAAAATTAAATGCTGAAATGTATGACCAAGAGATCCTAAGTCCCTTTCACAGTCAGTGCAGATAAAAGGCTGTCTCCAAAGAGCAGCTCATCCAATCACAAGATAAATGTGTAGATCAGGCCAGAGGAATCAAGTTCTGTCTGTTGTGTATCTCTTCTTTGACTTTAATGGGACCGTAGGAGGATTAACTCAGATTTACACAAATTTATGCCATAGAAAGCATTAGATAACACTGTGTTAAAGTTTTATATAGCCTGTTCTTGCATTATCCTTACCTATATATTAAGTCCACTTGCTAAATATATGTGAGAGGTCTCGTTCCTCTTCTTTAGGGAGTGAGGATTGGGTTGTTCCTCCATTCACTGAGGGAAAGCTCTGTCTGCAAGTCCTGAGTGCTGATAGATGTGATGGTGAAACACAAAACATCAGTATCATCTTTACCTACTATCACACAACAGCATAAAGGCCCAAGATCACAGATGAAGTCAAGAATGACATTGCAAAAGGACCTGAACTTGTCTTGACCGCTCATTCAACATGAAATTGTCCAATTAAAACAAAAGAGATTCATTTTGATACCTATACAAAAAATGCTCTCTAATGTACATACACTTTCTCTTACCATCAATAAATCAGAGGAAATCACACAATATTTGAAAATCAGACAAGATTTAGCAGCTTAGCAGCAATTATCGTGTCCCTGGGCACAGATCACCAGTTGCTGTCTCACTGGCCTTTTGCAATTTGACTTTCTCTGGCAGCAATAATCTCACATGAAATCCACATAAAGTATTCTGAAAATCTAAATTGTGATCCCTTTATAAGCATGAGATCCTCTGTTTTTTTAGTGTCACCCATCTGTTTCTTATTTGATAACACTACTGAAGGTGCATTTTCAACATTAAAACCCAGGAGGTTTTTTCATCTATGTCTTTTACTGTCGTGCTGGCTCTGATTTTACTAAAATTGTCCTTGACTTGCTTCTCAGATTAAACAGGATCACTGTGAGTCTCATTGTTCCACAAAAATGCAATGCTAAAGACACAAGTCACAGGGCTAAAAACAACTAATGGCAAGATCTGTGTGGAAAAAGGGAGTTACAGTCTTCAAGATTAAAGATTTATACAGGCAGCAAGAACACTGTCCCAGCTATGAAAGATAAATGCAAAATGCTTTTCAGCATCTTACATTGCATTTGGAATCTAACCTATGAACTTCTATCTCCACCCCAAAACTTTTCATTTTTGCATCAGCCACTTTCTGGCAAGTTTAGGAGATGTCTCCTTTTTAATCCACGAGTGATCAGATTTCTTTCTGAGGGCGTAAATGCTTTATTTCACTAAGGATGTGTGCTATTTATAACATGGAAAGGACTGATGCCACAGAGATATTTCCTGACACATTTCCCTCCTCCAGTTTCTCTTCAGTGGAAAGTAAGCCTCTGCCTTTTATTAAGTCCTTAAAAAATGGAATGAAAGCATAGGCTTAGAGATAAAATAAAATGCACGGAGGAGTAGCACTCAGAAACTGAGCCTGCACAGTACAGTTAGAAAATTAATTGAATCAATAGTAATGGGAGAGAGGCAGGAGTAAAATGGGGTTCAACAGGGGTGTCTTCTCTTGTGCTATGTGCCCTGGATCATGCAGGATGCTCTGTGGTACCTGAAGTTCCAACATCAAAATGTGGAACAATTTGTTCCCAGCTGGCAAAACTGTGGAAGTGGCAGCCACAAGCTAAATGGAAGTTAAACTCAGCAGAGCAGCTGCAGTTGATGAAAATAATTTTGAGCACCAGCTTGCTTTATGCATTATATGTTCCTCTCTCTTATTTCATAGCTAAACTGGTCCTTACAGTCCCAGAGCACAGGATGGAAAGGCAAGGCAAAAGGGAAAGGGAAAGGTCCAAAACCACCTTCTGTTTACCGCCACTAATGCCTTCCCATGTCCTACTGTTTCATTATTGCTGTCTTTTAGACTAAAAAATCTTTCAATCTTTGTGAAAAGGACTCTCTTTTATTGGAAAAATCTTACCTTGGGGCTCTTAAACACCTGGAACATTGGACAGAATAGCAAAGGGAGCTATTTTTCAAAATCTGAATCTCAGTGCATAGAGCAGGAAGATTGTGAGAAGTGAGAGTAGGAGTGGATGAAGGTGTAAAGTTTGGAGAGTGAAAAAGGAGAGGGGGGAAAAAGGACACTATTTGATGGATCTTAGTTTGTATCTTTTGATGCTCTAGATTTTGAAGGACACAATGTAGGAAACAAGATGAAAATACAGTCAATGTTATAACTCAATACTGAAGGCAAGAAATTAGGAGTAATTTTATTCATCATATCTATTTAATACTAAGGGCTCAGTCCCAAAGTGTGCAAGGAGAGGGCTAAGATTCCGTGTTTCCTGACCAAAATTTCATTTACTTCCTATTTTTGGAGTAACATTTCTCCTTCACTCAGTACATCTGTGCCTGTGAACAATCTACATTTTCATGGTTTTTTGTCCAGGAGGGGAGAGATTATAGTATTGCTTGTGTGACTGTAAAATCATATTGTGTCCTGTCACAACTTCTGAGCAAAGTGTTAAGCACTGGCACTATCACTAGGAAGAGATCAGAAGGTGTGATCTCATTTATATGAAGCTTAACAGCAATAGATGTGACGCCTGACACTTTTCTCTAGCAGTAAATTTTCCTGCAGCTGACAGGAGTACAGCTGTTTGGAAAAGAACAGAACTGCTGCTTTAAACTGTTAAATGCTTCCTAACTGCTTAGTTTTTTAAACTGTATATGATTCTTTCTTGCAGATATAAGCACAAAAGGGCATATCCTTGCCTGATGTTTGAAAAAATCAATGTTTTATAAGGTATCTGTTGCCAAAGCATGCAGAAATCTCATGTATCACTATGGAAAGGTAAGAATCATAAACTCTTTCTAGAGCAATAAAAAGTTTATTTTATGTTCCATTCTCTCTAATAATGGCTGTTATTACTTGGTATCTCTGTTGGCAATAAAAAGGGGCACAAAATAATCTCTATCAAATGTGCAAGTCCTGCTCTTTACATCAAATGTGCCTGCTTAGAAAAAACTGCAACTCCCTTCCAATGATGGCAAAAATTTGCAGGAGCACTGGATGTAGATCAGAGCTGGGAGTAAGGAAACAATAGACTTGTAAAAGTCAGTATCTGCACATAGAAATGGCATTCTACAAAAACCAGAAATATATATAAAAATATCCCCTATGAAACATTTTTTGTTTAAATGGCACCTTTGTGAATCAAATTTGTTGCAGGATCTGCTGTCAACAACAGAGTATCAGAAAGAGGAAGGGCCCTTTTTGAAACAGAGTCCGCAGAATTACTACCCACATACAAGGTTTGTTTCAGAAAAGGGTGGGAATCTGAAAACATTCCTTTTCTTTTGCTGAGTGCATTTACAATTTACATTGCAGAAAAAAAGACGTTTAAATAAATTAGGAGCAATTTCTGTCAGCAGAATTACTTCTTCTCAAGTTTTTATCTCATTCTTTTCTGTCTAAATTTCATTAAAAAGCACAGAATAGCAAAAAATAATTGTATATATAGAAACATGACATGGGGGGAAACTAACACAGAAAACTTTGATTTTGTTTTTCTGTTTCAAATTCAATCCCACCTAAAAGGGAAGGACAAGGAACCTAGGTTCATGGTTTCAAATAAAATATTTTTAGAAAACAATCTGGAAAAATTACAGCAAATTTTATTCTATGCTGGTGTCTCAGTTACATACAGTATTTATACTATATATATATGTGTGTGTGTGTGTGTATTATATATATATATATATATATATATATATATGCATGTATTTTTAGGTATTCTAATAAATTTTTGGAAAATAATGCTGTCTGCTTAATTTCTGGATTTATCCCTTATTAGCCTAAATTCCCTATTATGACTGTTCTTAAGTTGAGACATACTTACATCTCTTTTATCAAGGGTATTTCAACTTTATACCTCCTTTATATCTAAATCAGCATTAAGACTTGAAGATTTAAACATACCTACAACAGCCTGAACTGTACAAGCTGGTTCAATTTAACAACCTGTAAATGAAATTGAGTTCTGACTGACCAATGGACAGGTTAATAAGAGAAAAGCAGAGAAGACTTATCCCATGTATTCCCTCCACTAGTTTCATGAAAACATATTTATACCGGGGCATGTTTTCTAAAAGCCAAAGGTTCCTTTATATTTACCTGGATCTGAGTTCCAGCTGTAGTCACCTGACTCATATTTCTTTGCAACAAAATTTAGAGTACCTTTATTTTGGAAAATATTTTACCCCTATCAGGCAAACTCTCTAGGAGAGTATATTACACCTTTAGAAAACCATACTACATTCTATTTGTATGTCTGTCTTCTCCTTAAATAAATGACACAGTGTTTGAATGAAATCACTGATGTATTAGTGATGAAAGCCAGAGCTGTGCTTGTTACTCCTCACAAGCTCTACCAGATCTACCAAGACCTGCCCTGCTCTCCACAGTACAGTAATACTGAGATGGCATCACTGAGTTCTGCAATTTCTTGTACAGATAAAACATAGGCTTCTTCCTTAGGTCACACTTACCCTGCCTTCCAATCTTGCCTCTAATATTCAAGGATCTTTTCCAGAGGACAATGAATATATATGGTCTTTATTAAGCTCCTTGCAGCTTTTTATGGAAATCATATAGAAAGAGCTTTGTGAATGCTTTAATTTCATATTGCATGAAAGTTAATTATTACTTGACACCTTTGTATGTACTCAGCTTATAAAAAGCCTTTATATTTCCATGTCCTTTGACTATGTGAAATATTTGCATACTATGCATGTCATTTGAAAAGGGTTTTTAAGACAAGGCTGGAATCAGTACTGGCCATTAAGTATATTGTGGTACTGCAATCAAAAGCCATAAAAAATTCTTCTCATGAATATATTGTGATCATGTGTCCTTCATTTAGCTAAGGAACAGTGTACAGTTAAACGTACAGATGTTACCAATAGAGTAGGTCAGTAGGCCACAGTCAGACCTTAGATTCATGGTAACAATCACAATCAGTTGACAGGGACAAACTGTACTAATTTACAAGACCAACTTACTTTTTATTTGAAATTATGATTCTGAGAGAATTTCAGTGACAATCCCTAATAGAGAGGGATGTGGACCACTGTGTTTTCAACAAAGAATTCAAATTCTGTTGAAAAGCAAAAACTTTGTAAATGTTTTCCTTATATCAGAAGTAAAATTCTCAACATAAAAGTAGTGTTAAGAGAACTTTAATCAATATCAATATTAAAACAAAAAAAAAAAAGAGAAAATTTTAGTGATGGAGAATAGAACCAAATAAAAGGACTTTGTTAAGTGAAGGGAATACTGGAGATACCTGAGTTCTGGTCAATCAGTTCACCAAATTTGAAATTCTGGCTGTATCTCTGGTTTGATTACAACTACAACACTTTTGTATGAACAGGAAGAATGTTCAAGTTCAAATAAAAGCCCAACTTAATTTTATTTGTTGGGAAAATGTGAAGATTTCATTATGAATCCCTTCATGCTTTTATTTGATCACAAATTAGCTTTCACATTATGATCAATGCTACTTGTTATTCCTATTCTTTTTAAAAGAATGAAGCAAAACCAAAACATCATTTTTGTTCTTCTTGTGTGTCATGTTTAAAATTAATTCATTAGCAGCTGTCAGCCCCCAAGGAAGAGTGTCAACACTGATGAAGACAACATCTAAAGGTTTTATCTTACCTTCATTTATCTCTTGTCCCCAGAAGGTATGAATCCATTAAAAAAAAAGAAACTCCAAAGTAATGACTGCTTTTGTCTTTTGTTTAAGTGTGTTTAGAAAGTAGCTGTTCAGGCATGAATGTTGGCTCCAAATGTCAGTGACACCTGTTTTGTTAAACAAAAAAAGACCAAGGAGAGAAAGAGTTACACGGCTGAACTTTACCATAGGTCTCTATGCTACTGTTCCCATGAAATATTACTTCCCAACAGAAATGCTGATCTGATTTATTACATCTGCAATAAAATGTGCATTCCTTTGTTAGAAAATATTGCAGAAAAAATGTTATGTTTTTAAAAAATTTAGCACAAATTGAGGCAAGGCAGATATCATTGGGGAAATGCTTATGTAAGGTGGTTGAAATAATGAAGTAGTTACTATGGCTATAGATTTCACTGTAATTTTCAGTCACAAACATATGCACATGATAATATTAGAACTGCTGAAAGGCCAGTACAAAGGCCCAGAATATATTCCTGGATTTACCTAGTAAGTTAGGTTTTAAGGCTTTGAACACAGAAATGGCTTCCACTTGGACACCTGGTCCATGGATAATCAGACAGATGCCTAAGTTTTCTAGACATTAAATGGAGACAATTATATGCTTTTAGAAGACATTTAATGCTTTTAGAAGGTGTTACATTCTTTTCCCTTATTGGAAAGAACAACCTTACAGAAAATATGTAAACATACATAGATAGGAAACTTGGAGGAGGATTTTTGGAAATCACATTGCTAGATTTATGTGTTTGCATTTTAGGTGGCCTAAAATTCTGCTCAAGTGAAATTTAGACTCTAAAGCATCTCAGTTGTCTAGAATTTAGTATTAGATAATTGCTTGTTCTTTTATAATAATTCCATTGATTTTAAAATAATATCTAACAGAAGCAGCATTCATTTGCTGGACTGACAGGAAATTCCCATTCATTCAGAGTTATTGCTGATGTTCTTACAGTGTTTTACACCATTAAATTGCCACTTCCACATAATAAACAGAATAATTTCCACTAACTTCAGTGGAAAATTTAATACACTGCTTATGCAAGAATTCAACAACTAATAGAGGATTCTCTTCTTGCAGACAAAGTCAAGTGCTATACACTGAGGTAAAATCTATTTTGCATTCAACACTTATTTTAGCCAAAAATTCAGGGCTTGTTGCTACATACATGTGCTGTATTATGTATTATATTTGGTTCATATATGTGTGTATAGTACTCCTACTGAAAACATTTGACAAAATGTGCTGATGTTGAAGATTTCCTCATTAGATTTTTTGTTCAGATGGGGCTGAGTGTTCCCTCTGCTGGAGATGCCAATTTTGACAGCACTCCATGCAGAGAATGAAAGTCCAGCCTCCTCTCTTCCTCTGTTGGTGATGGTTCCACAGAAGGAGGATCATTTGAGTTGGTGTGTAGAGGCTAAGGCACTTTCCAGACTCACTGTTCTTGTCCACAAAAAATAGATAAAATTCACTGAAATGATGCACATAAAACACCATGAAACTCAGTTGAGAAAAGAGGTTAGCAGAAAAATAAGATAGATATTAGCAAATTATTGGCTGAATTATTTTATAAATGTGTTGAACAAATAATTGGTTTCTAAAGACCAACTTTCTTCTATATTTTTTTTACCACTTCAGTTTTCAAAGTAGTGTAAAACTTTTTAATGAGTTCTAATTTAATGAGTAACATTTCAATACCATGAACGATGCTGCAGTCAAGATACAATTGCAGGCTCAAGTGTCACATTTTCTGCTAAAAATAGTAATCATAATGTTTCTTTGCTGGTGCTATAATAATACATCTTTGCTTATGTTTCAGTAGGTGTAATTTTAGAAAGTAATTTTAAAATGCTACTGTTCTTTACTTCCAAACCCAAGTATGTATGGTTATGAATATATACTTCCATTGAAAGCATTTGCAGTACTCTTAGAGCTTCAAAGGCAGCATTTCTATGGATTATACTAATGCCATATGTGTTGTCTTTGTTTTCTTTTTGAAATTGAATATGATATTAATAAAATAAAAATGGATTTTTTGGGGCTGTATGAAAATAAAGGTCATTGAAGAAAGGAAAATTCTTTGAACTAGCTTTACTTTATGCAAGCAAGAATTTGCTATATATTCGTGTTTATATTTTGAATTATTCATGAAGTTTGAGGAGAAGCATTTATCAATCATAATCTAACTGGCCTCACTACATAGCTAATGTCACTTGGATGGTCATGGAAGAAAACATTACTCAGGATGAATACAAAAAAGAGAATGAGACAATCTACATCCAGACATAAATTCTCCAAGAAAGAAAAAGGACCCTTTTAAATAAATGGATGCTATTTAGCTGATTACTCTGAAAAAAAAGTTTCCAAAAGGTTACTGGGCAAGACATTCTTTGATGTTGTAATTTTTTCTTGTGCTTAAAACAATGGTGATCCCTGTAACTGGTTAGTAAGAAATACAGACAAATGCACCTTGTTATGTAAAAGAGCCCTTCATTTGCCTGCTGTATTCCTACTTATGCATCTGTATGTAATTACAGAAGTGGCACCTAACTTTTGAACTCTGAGTCCCATGAGAAGTACTGGTTCTCCAAGGTGCCAAACAAAAATAAGGATGTCAAACATATGTTGGCACAAATACACCCTTTCTTCTCTTTGTGGATCAAAACTATCCGTTTTGCTAGTGGCATCTGGAGACAAGGAAAAAATGTATTTTGAAGCCAAAATTTATAATATTATGGCTCCAGTTTCTCCAGCAATATGTAATTCTATCTAACCCCACCTCTTTTTTTCCTCTTAAAATCTACTGATTGCACACTTAAATTTAAATACATTAAAAAAATCCTCCATATTTATAAAGTTAAAGGAGACACTATTTCAACATCTGCTTGATACTCTTACCAAAGTATAATCTTGAAGGGGGAGGCAGCAGAAAATGGGAGTAATTTTTCACCTTTATTTCGATCCTTATTTATAATGTCTTATCCATTTATTTAGTTCTGCAAATGTAAATCTGTCTTTCTTGTCTGCTAATTTAAAGATATCTCTGCCACCCGAGTGGTATCATTTCAAGTGGATTTGGAAGCTGTCCATTCTGTTTTGCTGACTGTGTTGTATGCCAAGTGTACCAGAAAAGACAGATCCATGGTTACTGAACAGATTAATCTTAATCTGTCTATAGATCTTTTTATTATCCAGTACTCTCTAGAGGAAAAGGAAGATTAAATAAATCTCCCTTCTAGATAGGAGTGTTAAACTTGCACAGAAAATTGCCCATTTGCAATTACTATGCCAAAACCTCCCCATTTTTACCCTTTCCCAGTTCTTTCAAGAGGATTATGTCTACCTTTGAAGTAGCTTTTATAAGGGCGGAGTCCAAAATGGGTTAAAGTTAATGCTGCTCCAGCTTGAAGGATTTCTGTCTTTTTTATTACCTTCACTAAGAAAATGTCCTGACATACCAGGTTTTCTTTCAGCATCATTAGCTCTTAACAGGTGGCCAGCATTTGCCACATGTTTTTAAAGCATAACCTCTTTGCAGAGGTTGAGGATCACAAGGAAAGTGCTACAGAAGGCTACATTTAAAATGATGCTTATAAGTGAAACGTTACTCCAGGGAACATTTAGAGAAAGCCAACAGTCTTGGGCAGTGGTCATTAAGGTGCTGCTTTGGAAATGGAACATAAAACCCACAATCACACAGCTGATCACAAAAAGAGTACCTTAAAAATTCTGTACTAGCCACAGTTTTAAGAAAGTGAAGTGATGCTGCCTCTCTACAACATTTGAAGATTTAATGTGATTTTTTTCTTGCTATTTTATAGCACAGGGAAGATTTGATAAAATATTTGGTAATATTTTTTTTTTAATTGATCCTACTAGCAAGGTAAGCATCACCTTCCCTCTGGGCTCAGTATCTGTAAAATATTACTTACAAAAAAGTTATTTATTACACATACTTTGCTATAGTGCTGGTCTTCATGTTTTCTCATACTATACCCATGTGCTGATATTAACACCAGTGCCTATGGCCTCAATAGGGATTGTTATGGGATGACATAATGGCTCCCATTTAAACTGACATCCCAACATCCCTTACATCTGTATTTAACTGCAGTCCAAGCAGCCTTCCACAGAGCAGAGCTTCTTTCCACAGATCACCTGCTGATATGGACTGAGGAGCTGCCTGCTTGTTTTGGCCACGACGGATAGCTGTACACCCCCCAGCACAATGTGGTAATTGTTTCACAGAGTTTCTTAATGACACATACAGAAATATTAGCAAATTTCATTAAATCTGCACAAGCTATGTGTGTCTCCAGGGAGAAGAGTGAGGAAGAATTAATTCCAATTCTCTTTCCCCCAGGAGATCTTAAACTGCTTTAGCTTTCTTGATAACAACAGGGACATAAGGAGTTTCAAGAGTTTTCCAGCTATTGTATGCAATCAGATAAAAGGCAGGATGACAACCTTATTGTACAACAATTTTCATTGCAATTTAGAGAGAAAATCTGGATGATGAGGTTGACTATCTTATAGAAGACCAAGTATAAGACTCTTATCATTGAGCACGCTTTCCCAGTATATCTGAACAAGTTGCTTTTTTTCAGTTACCAAAGTCTATCCTTTTTCCTCTTTTTTTTTAAACTTTCAGCTACAATGAAATATGTCTGTTTCAGTGGGTGAGTACACCCTCACATGGGTGTTTCAGAGACTTCCCGTGACACAGTGTGCTGGCATTACTGCATCAGGAATTGTGGGAGGGAATGCCTTTGAACTTCCTCCTCTCTCATTTGACCCTGAACACCTGCATCCTGCATGGTGTCTCTCCAAGTCCGTCATGACAGTTCAATAGGAAATGGTGATCAGAACAGATTCACCCAAGTCCTGCACACCAAAAGGAAATAAGGGCAGGTCTCACATGAGCAATAGCTCTTTATGTTGTGCTCTTCAGAAAAGGATAATGTAATTCTGTGAGTAAAAGAAGTTATATAATTAGTGTGAGTTTAACACAAAGCAGTGTCCCATCTCTGTTAGCTTTTTTTCGCCAAATGCTGGCAGTTTGCTTTAAGAATACAGCTACATGTAACTGGATTTTGCTTCTATATACATTGTATATAACTATATACTTTTTTGATTTAAGGCATATATAACTTTGAAGGCAAAGTCCTTTATGCTTCATGTGAAACATGCCATTAACTGCAGAATTATTTATCATCTAGCAGGTCTCATTCCAGTTTCTTGTTTTTCTGAATTTGGAAAGTGCATGTGAGATTTCTAAGGCTGATAAAAGGAAATTGCACAGGTAGTTAAACTATCCCATTGGAGCAGGAAGTGAGCATGAAGAGGTCAAGGAGAAAATACAGGACAGATGGATAATAGCACTGACTTTCGCCCAAGGGGGCAAATATAAATTTGGATGTATGCGCTGAGTGAGCTGGAGAGACAGAACATTTGTCTACCCTGGCAGTCTGAAATTTGCTAGTAAAGTAACCACATGTCTGGCCAGGGAAGCTTCAAGGTGAGTGACACAGTAAATGACACCTGCCAAGATCTTCAATCATTCTCCTGAGGTTCAGAGTTCCACTACAGTGGTTTGATGCTGTCTTTGCTTTCAGGGACTGGGCTTCACTGATCACAGACTGCCCTCGTATGTAAAAACTGTCTAGTGATTTTTGAAGATTGCAGGATACTTTTGATTCATAAAACAATAATTCAGTCTTCAAATGTTCTAAATTGATACAAAGTTTAAACCAAGATAAAAAACATTTTCAGGATGTTTTCTGATAAAGGATATTAGACAAAGCGTGAATACTTATTACATGACCAATGAAGCAAGGAACAGAAAATTACCCTACTATTTCTAAGGATAAGTAACTTGCACTCAGTCTGTTAAATTTTAACATTATCAAAAATATTAATATTGGCAAAACACCCTGAGAAAACCAGTGCCATTTTGAACTTATAAATAAGCTCGTTATTTTAAAAAGGATAAATACTTTTCTTGAAGAAAATAAAATAATAAAGAACAGTTGTATTTCATTTGTTCTGACCAGAATCTTCAGTTATATTTATATAGAAATTATAGAAATGCCTGAAGCTCCTCAGGTGTGAAGCTCTGTTTTAGTTTAATCTTCGGTCCAACCTCAGCTCACTGAGAAAAGACTTTGCAGACCTTTGTGTGCTAATTATAACCCTTCAGAAGCATTACCTATGTCCAGGGCAGTCCAAGCACAGGTACATAAAATAGAACAGTGCATGTCAATGTACAGTTAGATGATACGGCTGGATTAATCCTTTCTCTTCTTGCTTCCAAAGGGGCAAAATTCTACTTTCCCATTCTTTCCCATGTTTCCATGATTTAACTATTCATATTTTCATATTCTTAACAATGGATATGCAGTGCACACACAAAGTTGAAATTTGCCTTAGTAACGTATATTTTAGTGTTATGGTTATTCCTTGTATTTAATGGATTTACAATAAAGTGAGCCAAAAGCTCTCTTCAAAGTTCCAGCCAAAGGATTACATAGCTTCAGTCCCATGCACACTCTGAGAAGAGATTAGAAAGGGATGTTCATAACATGAGGTAATTCCCCCCACAATGGTAACCCTTAATTAAGAAAAGGGTAACAATGAACTTGTGAGTTTACATTGAGTAGTCCAAAGGAAATTTGAGATATTACTCAGGTCTAGAGGAAGTTGAGCTATTACTGAGGAAATTGAAAAGTTACTGTGCTTGGTCCTGCTCTGCAGGGTGTCCATGGATCTCCCAAGAGAGATCAGAATTCACACAGAGGGCTGGGCTGCTACACAGGATTAGGTACTGGGATCTGGCCTAGCTGAACACTGGATGGGATGAGCATTTAGATGTTCAGGTCAAGAAAGACAATTATCTCAGATATCTAAGTAGGATAAGGGAGGATTTTTCTGAGCAACTCCCTTGAATACTGCTTTCTTCAATTTCTTGCCAAGAGTGTCTTCTGTGAAAGTCATTAAAAATAATTTGCATATAAGTGTTTTTTTCTTCATTATTTTAAACACTATTCTTTTGAAATTACTTCAATTTAGGATTACTTTAGAAAAACTGTAACCATTGGGAAAATAAATATTTTTTAAAATTATTTTCTGCTTCTCTATTTACAGAGCTTAAATTTAGCTTCCCTCAGGTATCTTCTTCTATAGTTGATGCAGTCTAAATATCTGGTTCTGGAAGGGAATAATCTGAGAGAAAAAAACCTTGCAGGGCAGTCATGAGAAGCTGAAAAGTCCTTGACCTATGGTAAGCTCTGCTCAGCAGCAGCCAAAACATCAGTGAGATAGCAACATTATTCTCATTCTAAATCCAAACCACAGCAATGTGCCAGCTACCAGGAAGAAAATAAACTCTGTCTCTGATGAAACCAGGACAAAACCTCTTCACTCCTCTGTGTTGAATCAGTTGAATCCTCTCAGTTGAATCAACTCAACTGATGTGCTCCTGTAGTTTTATCTGTGACAAATTTCTGTGGCTGCCCAGTCATTATGATTCTCTCTGGGTAGGAAAACCAACAGTCTTTAGTCAGGGCATTTATCTTTTTCTTTTATTCCACAACTCTGCTATCCATATGTTTACCTCATCAGCACTATTAGGAGTTTTGTGACTACCTTGGAGATACTACTTTTTTATCTATTATTTCTTTCAGACTGTGATTTCCAAGTACTTCTCAGAGATGCTCTACAAGCCCTTTATGAACTCTTCCATTCTCTATCCAGTTTTACAAGGTCTTATTCTTTCTGTATATATCAATGTATTTCATTAACACTGCTTGGTTTATATCTCACAAATTAAAAAAATTACCAAAAATAGTTTAAGATAGAGCTGGAAAATTTGCATAATTGAAATAGTCAGACTTTTCAAATATTCTCTACAAAAACCACATCTTGTGATAAATTCAAAGGCAGCTAGTCACTGAGAACCATTACTAAAAAGCCTGCTATGATTAACAGGATACATCTATAGTCTCTGTCACATTCTTACTGTATTACAGTAATTAAAATAGTAATGGAAAACTGATTAAACTTGTGAAAATGAAAGACTGCCATAACACAGAAGTTAAAGCGAAAGCACAAAGAGCATAAAGCTAATAGAAGTTGTATTGCAGTTACAAGTGGAAAATAAATTCCATAAGAATTATCAATGTGCTCTAATTAGCAGCAGTGGTCATCTTGCTGCTTGAACTGGCAAGATAAAAGGTAATATACATCTATACTACAGGACTTAAACAGAGTAAAATGCTTTTTAAAAAGTAATTTTCAGGGATTATAATTTACGTCTTCTGTGTTAGAACTTCCAAATATGGCAGGTGTTTTCTGAAAATGCACACAAACTACAGGCACTAGAGGTGGAAGAATAAACATAAAAATGTAATGTGTTCGAAGTTTCATTGTTTGTAAACACTGAGGAGTTACTACTAGCTTTTACAGGGCTTTTTGGCCATTTTATAGCCAAACATGGATTGTCAAGTGTGATTTGTCCATTAAGTACTCTAAGTGTTAAGAAATTTGCAAAGAAGCCATCTGGAATCAATAACTACACCTCTTGGACTAAAAAGAATGGTATTTTTTCATTATCAACAGTTAATGTATTATTAAAGTTTGAAATTACTCAATTGTTTTGACACTTTTTTATTATTATCTTTAGAGAAAATTCCACCCAGTATGAACACCATACTTACAACAATTTATACCTGGCTGTCTGTAAGACTGCATCAGTCTGTCTATGTTTCCATCCACATGCTTTCGGACCCTATGGGACAGAAATGATAGAGATAAAAATTTTTGCATTGGGATATTACCTCACAGAGCCCTGCAGCCACTGAAGGAACTGGGCTAGAGGAAGTTCTGGAAGTCATTGACTCCAGCACAAGAGAAGAGAGTTAACATCCCAGTAGGATCAGGTGACTCCCACCCTCATCCTGCTGAGTTTAGATTTTCTCTGGCACAGATGACTTTCTGCTGACTGAATCCAAACTGGACTTTTGATGTTCCTTGAACCAAACAAATACATCCCCCCATCAGCCTTCTCTTACCCTGGCAGTTCACTTATTCTCTCCTATGTACTATGTATTACAGCCCTCTAATCTTCACCACCTGCAGAGGAATCTCTGCTTTGGTTCCTGTAGCACCTCCCCACCCTCCTTCTGCACTGACCTGGGTCTGCAGGGCTGTTTCTCTTCCATATTCTCTCTTCTCCCTCTGGTTGTAACTGCTGTGTTGTTATTTGGGCTTTTTTCCCCCTTATGTTGTCCCAGAGGTTCTCTCTCTGTTGCTAATGGGCTCAACCTTGGCCAGTGGTGGACCTGGCTTGATCCCTCTGGCAATGGCTCCTTCAAAAATGGAGAAATTTTCTGGCAGCTTCTCACAGAAATCCCTCCTGTAGCCACCACCCCACCCTCCCAGACCTTGCCATTCAAATTCAATACAAATTGACATTGTTGCATGAAACTCAAAATACTTATGTCTGCCAAAAAAATTGTTTAAATTTTTTAATAAAAAAAACCCACAGACATTTTCTATTCTCTAGATTCATAAAACAAGTCAAGCAGTATATCAAAATTACATTTTAGAAAATTTGAGAAAAATAGCTTCAAAAGAAACATGAGAAACATTGAGATCTTAATTCTCTTTTGGTTGTTTTCTAAATCATGAATTCTGCAGTAGCACTTCCTCCAAAAAACTCAATCAAATTATTTCCTTATTAATCTGAAGCAAATTTGACCTTAAACATCAGTATTCCTTAGTGCAGAAATCTGCATTCTGCTTCTCTCATTTCAGTATAAGCAGCCTAACTAAAACTTGTTGGGCATTAAATAATATGTAGCTGGAAGGCCAAAATATAGGAAATTGGTTCTGTACAGCAACACTGACAAGAGAACACATTCTAACTTTTTGTTGTTGTATGTCTAGTAGAGGGAATCCCCTAGGATATGCATAAAATACTTTGAGGTATGAGAAACATCTAATTGTAATTACTCTTAAAATTCATTGAGTATGGTAAGCGACAGGTGTGAAGATCAAGGTACTTAAGTCAAGATTTAAAGAGTTTGTATTTTAAAACTAGAGCAAAAAGAAAAGAATGTCAATACACCATAATTTTGGTTTTACTGTTTTCCTCTTGATTTTCACTTCTTCTCAATAAATAGTCACTGTTTCTCTATAAATATTCAATATAATATATTTAACCAGTAGCTATTTTCCCACTTCAAATGTAAAAGGCTAATGTGTTTTCTTGAATGTCTTGTTTCTTGTACATTTTTTTTTCACATGTACATACAATTCATGAAATATTCATACTGTATCTGACACATCCATGAGAAGAACAGAATCCTACCATATGTTTAAAATACATTATAATACAAAAGGTCATGAAAAGTTGTCAGTTTTTTAATACTGTCACTTTTTTAAATGTGTGCAGTACATTTCACCAGACGTATAACATATGCAGTATATGGAAAACTTACATTGTTTCCTTATGGGTATCTCCGCACTCAACAATCTTCAAAAAGATGACTCAAATGACTTAAATGTAATAGATTAGGATCATTTTACAGACTGGCTGGTAGCATTAGGAACTGGAGCAGACACAAATGGACTGCTCCATAAAGTGGCTGAAATTACAGCTGCTATAACTTATAATGGGACCCCAGGAATCTCAGTGAACCATTTCTCCCGTGAAGGCCAAACGCTGCAAGTCATTTTGTATCAAGTCTCTTTAGACAAGCACCAGGAGAAACGAGATAAGCACTGCTGTGGTATGGAGGCCCAATGCTCACTGCATTTCAAAGTGCCACCCCTCAAAAATAAAGATATATCAAAGGATAGAAAGCTTAAATGTTTTAACTTCTGTGGTAGTGGAGAGCCTTGCACCTCCATGAGAACCAAGGTTTAAACATGACCCTGCTGCATCTTGTTCTTCCCTCCAGTCTTATGTAGGAAGTTCTTGTCTAGGAAGGGCAACAGACCAGAGTCACTAAAACCCTTGGCCACCACCATTTTATGGTCCTTATGGAGCACCACTGCCCTCTTCTGGGACTCACCCTTTATAGGGCTGTGCAGCACTGACGGCATAGGCACCATATATTGACTTCATTCTCTATTCTCCTTTAGAGACAATTACCTGGTAAGTGCCTTGCTCCTCTTGGTTTCTAGTATAAGTAACTGTCTGATTAGAACCTGCTATTTCTATAGTCCCTAGTTCTATTTTCCCTAAATTGCCTCATTATCCACTGCTTAATTGTGTAATTGATTTAAAATACTTTAAATTACCACTCTTGCTTGTTTAATGTTTAATTACCTTACTTGTTGCAGAGCTGATTGCCTTCCCATTTAGTCATTTATTCCCTAATAAGTTTCTTAGTTGCCTATTTTCTCCAACCCACTGTGTTCTATCTTCTACTGCCAAGTCTCTGTCCTTCTATTGTACTTAACAACTTCCTTTACTGCATTCCAAGGTGTTATTTTTTACTTTTTCTGGTTTTTCACCAGTGTGATTCTGATCTTTGCTTGCTCCACTAAAAATGTATTGCTAGCTCTCAAACTCACTTTTTTTGCTCTCTGAGAATAATTTGTTGTGACCTCTGGAGCATTCTTGAAGCAACTCTTTCATTGTTAACTCATTATTTACTTTGATGACCTTCCCAGAACCTCCCTACTCTCATTATACAGTCTCAAGAGATTATGCTCTTGGTAAATTTTCTTCTTGTCTCCATCAGATTAGGTGCTTCTATCTCTTTTCCAGGATCTAAGTATCGGGGGATTTCTGAATGCCAGACTATAAAAAACGTTTGACTACCAAAAAATTTTGTTATACCATTTTTTATGAGCTGACAAAGTTTGGCCAAATTTACCATTTCCTTGGCAATTACAAGTTGCAACAGCAAAATCTATTTGCTTTGTGTGTTACACGGATTTCAGAAACTTAAAAAAAAAAGCACTTCAGCAAAACTTTAGCTTTCTTAGCATAGAAAGCTAAAATAATATAAAATGGGAGATTCTCACATAGCTCTATAATTACTTAAAATATGAAGTAGAGTGAATGGTCAGTTTGGTAATGAATAAAAAATTGCAGGTTGATTTATGTGTGAAACTTTGTGTCTTTCCTTGTGGTTTGCATATATTCAGAAACTATGTGTATAAAGAAGCAGCTGCTGAGATGATAAAGTTTACTGATGGTTCTAAATTATTCAGGGCAGTAAAGAAAAAAGTCTGTGGAGCAGAACTGCACGAGACCCTTACTAGAGAAAGTGACTGAACATTAGAATGGCAGAAAAAATTCTTTGCAGATGGATGCACCAATTCATTAGTGGTGCACATGAGAAAAACAATTCTGACCTTGCTAATAAAGTAATGGTTCTGTCCCCCAGGGGCAAGATCTTAGAAGTATGATATGCATTTTATGAAAATAAGATCTCAGTGATCAAAAGTGGGCAAAAAATATTGATGTTATTAGGGAAGAGATAGAGAATAACCAAAGAGAAATCCTGAATATAAATCGAAGTAACTGTCAAGTTCCCTTCTCCTGGAAAGACAGAAAAACAGATTAGGAGAACATTTGATAGAAGGAACTAAATAAAGTAAAATACAAGAAGTAAGACAAAACCCATCATGGTAGAAGTCTATAGAAAAAAGGATGAGGAAATTCTGGAGTCACTCTTCATTGCATTAAAATATACATAAAATGGCTTTTGGCATAAGACAATTGCCGACTAAAGGACTCCCTGATGCAAAACTTGCATAAAGCTGTGTGGCTTTTCTGGATAAATACTGTATTCTCCTGTAGGCATCTGTGAATTAGACATTAATGAAGACAGATACTGGCCTAGATGGACTCACATAAGTTGCACTTAAATCTTGCAAAGCTTCCTCATCTTATATCATAAATAAGTTGAAATTTTTGAATTTGAATTTCATAGATTCATTAGTAATATATTCCCATTTTTTCTGGTTAGTTTTCTTTCTTTTAATTTTCTGTTTATATTTGCAAGAAAAGGCATAAAAATTCTTCATATTTTTATACTTGACTACTTTTTGTGATCACTTCCTTTTGCGAGGACACTCAAGGACAGGATTCTATAAATGTTAGAAAAAGCAAACTCTGCAGAATATTTCTTTTTGTCATTGAGATACCTAGGTTGAATTCTAGGACTTATCTCCAGGCCTAAAGTGTTTGTGCCCTTGATTTTGAAAACATGTGTAGAACCCAGGGCTACTACTGAAGTCAATCACTGCCGTGGGAACTTAGGGCTTCTCAAAATAAGTCACTGGATATTACTGATTTTGCAGGGAGAGGCTGGTCTAAGATACCAGTTCTATTCATTTTCTCTAAAGGTAATCTTCACTCTTCAGCCATTTTTTTTAAATGTTCACTTTTCAGAGTTTCCTTGCAAAACACATACTTAAATACTTGATTCTGCTCAGCAATTCATCAGCATTTTCTTTAAATAAAGAGTTCTGAGCTCCAGTTAAATTGCAGAAATAATCATTAAAATGAAAAGTAATTTTCCAGATTCTTTCATCATTACCTGGTGATGCCAAGAGCAGTTTAAGAAAAAAGAACCAAAACAGATTGGAATAAACTCTGTCCTCTATAATACTATTACAAGTATTTCTGCAGTATTTCTGCTAGTCTCAACTTGGATATAAAACAGATCAAAAATTTTGCCAATTAATATGATGATAATACTATAGCAATGAGTTCAGAAAAGCTTCACATTTCAACACAGCTCAGTGCAAATGGATGGATAAGATTTATGTTGATTTTGAAAGAAATAATTTTAAGAATGATACCTAAGACCAGGTTTCTGAATAGATGGAAATTCTACCCCTCATTTCTCCCCTCCTCAAATCACTTACCAGTTAGTATTTCACCACTTTTTTAATGGATAACTTCTTTAAATAATCCTGGGTTTAAAAACCTATAAAGATTTATAAACCAGGACATTAAAAAGGGATATATTTATTCTGTTTAAAATTTTAATTAATAGCAAATTGTCTAGAAACATGATAACAAACATGACTATTTGTGCAGGAACAAATATTAATTTTAATTTACTTGTCCAAGGAAACTCCAGGAATATGTAGCCATTTTTTGTACCCATTTATTCAGTCAGCAACCTGAAGATGCTCTGTCCTATGTGACATTGCTATTCCCAGCTGTAGACTCAGCAAAGTTCACTGTAATGACTTTGGCTTTCTAAGACACATACTATTTCTGATTAGTGAATCTATTTCTGAGCTGGTTTGAAGCCAGCTGTGAGATAAGGACAATCTTTAAGCCTGATCCATAAATGAGAGTTATGGCTCAAAATTTGCCTGTTAGGTGAGTTTCCTCCATTGTTCCCAGGGGAAGATGCAGTTACAGAGGCTGGTTCTAATCAGAAGGATTGTCCCTACAATGGATATCTTGTCACTCAGAAAAACTGGTTGTGTATTAAAATCAGTTCTAAATAAAAAAAAAGTTTGAAATAAATCACCTTTAAAATGTTTTAGCTTGCAGATGCATTCTCTAAAGCATCTTCTGATATTGAGATAATCAAAATTATCCTACTTCAGACACTCTTTATCTTACTTCTCTCTGAGGGAGGAAAAAAATTTTGGAACAAACTATGTGCAAAAATGGAGTGCTGAAACACATATTAAAAGATAGAAGGAACCAATGTGACATCGCCCAGGAAGTTGTAAGTAACCAAAATTTTTTGTGCTCAAAAATTAAACACTTCTGCCCAATTATTGTGATTATTAATTAGAATCCCTTAGAGGAAATAATCTAACAGTAGAAGGTTTCATTCAGTTAACATGTATTTGTGAACCCGAACTGAAACAAGGAGAAAATCAATACTTCAGTTTTGGAAACATATATGAACTGAAAGGGGTTTTTTAGTTTAGAACCTTTGAACTGAAATGTGCAATTTTTTTCAAAGTCCATTTTACCTTCATAGAAGAGAAAAGATGGAAACCAACCTTGTAACACAAATGTGCAAAACGTGATTTCTTCTGTTCTTCTAGATGAAACTGGTCTGGAATTATGGTAACAATTTTAGGCCCTGTCTGATATACCTGCTCAAAGGTGAGAAGCTTTGAGACAGCTGCCCCATCTGCCCCAGGTCCCCAAGAGGGTCAGCAGAGACAGCCACTCTCTTTGCCACAGAGAGCCTGAATTACTGTCCTGTTTTATGGCTTCACTGGCTGCTCATTTTAGGCAGGATTGAATCAGGTTGTGATATCTTCAATATGCAGAAATAGTTAACTTGCATGTAGGAGGTGAGAACTATTTCACGAATTCCCCTGTCTCATGTACCATGTCAGGAAGTCCATTGTAATGATAATTTTGACTATTTCAAGTGGTAAAAATACTTAGCTAGTATAGTGTTTAACTACCCCACATATTTAATGGATCTTTATTTTAGCTAAAAGTATCTTACTGTGATGCCTTGATCTCATACTTTCAAGATAAGGAAATTAGATTTTTGAAAGCAATTGTAAGCTTTGCCCACCTCAATATCTGACACTCAAAAATCAAAATAATGGAAGGATTTCTATTTTTCACTATCCTGTTCAAGGGAATATTCTTTTCTTGCACTTGATGACTTTCCAGGCACAAGGCAAAGTCACCTCAAAGAGAGTGGCTATGGACAAAGCCGAGAGTCTGGATGATGAAAAGTAATTTTCCATAGTAGATGCTGAATCATCAGACAGCTCCCTTGTAGTTTAGAATTAATTGGCAAAGTATCCCTAAGTGCATGAAACTTGGGAAAAGTATCTATGCAGTTATATCTTTTAAGTACTATAAATATATATATATTTAGTTACTTTGAAAAGTAAATCAATTTAATCTAATCAGTGCAAGTAATAATAATATTAATCTATATTGGACATGATGTGTAGTGCTTTCTGGGCTGGGTTTTGGATTATTTTATATAATGGAAATCTAAAAAGAATTATTCAAGTTTTTTTTTTTGCCTCTGCACAAATCTTTGTACTAGGATAAATACCATGGGTTCGTTGTGATTGCTCATACACAAAATTACATTTTTTAAGACGAGGACTTGGCAAGGAATGTTCTCAGCCTTCCTTTACCTGCATGGGTTTACTAAGCAATCCACAAAAAATCCTCCCTTATTACTGCCAGCCTGTGTCTTTTTGTTTGTAGTGATAAGTGAGGCTTTTCTTAAAGGTCAAATAAGAGAGAAATGTTACTTAATAAGAAAGTCAAAGTTTTCTGAAAGCCATTCGGCAATTAACAAAAATAATTTCCATTTGGGAAAAAGATAATTCAGCTGATTATTAAAAATTTAACTTTATCTTACTATTAAGGTTAAATTACTTTTAAGTGTTAATTGTTTTTATTGCATCAACATTTTGCTTCTCTTTATGAATTTTCATTGGAAAATGATAAGTTATGTACTTGGATTTGTGTTATTTTATTCCTCTCTAATAAAAAAAAGCTTATGTGCCCCTGTCTCTCATGCTCATTATAAGTAAACGAAAATATTTAGTATGTGACATCAATCTTTTCCAATTCATTCTGCTGGATCCTTGTGCTCTGGTAGATTTTATTCCTTTATTCTTATATATAATCTTTTATATATTCTTTAATTTTCTGATTTTAATATGCTTTGTCTTTTCTTTCCTTCTGTTTCTTATTTATGCTTTTTTTTTTTTTTAAATCCTTATTGCCTACTTCCTCCTTGCTTACAGGGAGTCTAAAATTTCATACGATGTGCACCTGAAATACTCTACCTGTAGCTGAGATCATTCTCCTGTTTCTTCAGGTTCCATCTCAGGTTCCTCTATATCTACATTTTCTGTGTCCTCCCACAGAACCCAAAATGTTCATGTCTCCCTTTTATTCATTCCATGTTTTTTCATCTCCTGGCATCCTTACATGCAAGGTGCATATCTCTGATGTGTGCAGACAAATCTTGGCAGACAGCTGATGAAACAATAGATGGTCATGTCAGCTTTTTCTTGCTACTAAGAACACTGCATGGGTCAGTGCGATTTTTTGTCTTTGTGGTTGGTGTTTTTTGAGGTTTTCGTGGAATGGTCTTATCACACAGCACATTCACAGGTGTCTTCCAGGGTATGTGACCTAAAAGAAACAGAAAAAAGAATATCAAAACTTTGTGTGTTGTTGCATATTTTGTGTGTTACTTCTGGTTGAGGGTCACCATTTAGGGGCAAAGCCTTCCCAGTCTCTTCCTTTCCTACCTTGCCATCATAGTCAGTTGTGAGAAGGCCTGAGGTAAAGTAAGGAGGTGGGTGTCTATAAGAGGAGAGATACCTGGAGCTCATGAGCCTGGAAAGGAAGGGTGATAAAAGCTGACAGATTAGCACCCTTTGTCACCGGTTAGCAAGATATATAAAAACACTGCAGTGCTTTTCTCTCATTCTGTCCCTTATCTCCAGGAGTCTTCCTCTGAAATATCTAGAAGGCTCCTAGACAAGGACAGCAAGCACACTGGGGTCCTCAACTCTGACTAGCAGCAATGCCTAAAATAACATCTTTTACTCTGTCTGTACCAGAGAATTTAGAACTGGCAGCAGAATTATGGAATGTACTAAGTATATAATAAACTTAAAATAAACTTGGTGATTGAAAATAACAGTGTCATGTAAAAAACAATGCATGCAATGCAAGTGGAAGGTACTAATGGACTTTATGGAAATGCAGTTTTGCATATAGAATTTTGAAATAGAAATAATGTAGTTATGCCACCGTTAAGATAGAAACCAGCTGGGGCTTCCTGAAAAGCAGTTCAACACATTTTTAGGCATAATGTTGTTTCATAAAGCTCTTAGTATTCCTCAACATGTCAGTAGCTCCAGAAACACAATAAAATGGAATTCACCCAGAGGTAATGCACACAGCACAAAATTACATTCCCAAGCTTCAAGTAGTTCTGTATATACATAAAGTGAGCTACAAATGAAACATTGGTTCAGCTTTATAAGAGTACATAAAAAAAATTGTTACTTAAAAGGCAAAATGGTCCAGAAAGCTTTACTGCCACCATAATTTATTATAGAATTAATCTATTATGTGTTTGCACCAGGTCAGGCCACTAAAGGAAACCTGTGTCTTATCGAAATCAGATTGAGAAGTACAAATCGAGAATCCCTAATGGAGCACTAAGCACACTTCAAACAGCCAGCCATATGGACTGTGTTACAGCCTGGGGATGCTTTCTTTTGAGCCATAAACTTCAACAGCAGAGTGTGGAAGACTCTTTATTTGATATAGGGTCTTCAAGAACAATGATGCATTTGAAAAAATAAGTTAATGCTTGGCTCTGAATTCAAGGATTCAGACCTCCTCCTGAAGACACCTCCTTCCTATTTCCTTCCTAAAACCTATCCTTTTAAATTAGGTCTATTTCAAAATAGCTTTTGCAGATAATGCACTAAGCTTCTGAAGTTAAAGTGCTTAAAGAGGAAAGCCTGTCTAATCATGGCATGTGAGACCAGAGATATCATATTATCAGTCAATACCCAGAAGAAATTCGTATGGGGGAGGTTTCTTCCCTGGGTGTGCACAAGTAGCACTATTTGAAGCTCTGATTCCATGATTAATATGCTTATGGACTGTTTTGACTTTTATCCATCTACAAAACTTAACCTTCATTGTAAACCAGAGTGCTCATAGCAGAGAAATCATTTTCTGTAGAATCATGTCAGCATAGTGTGTTCTTGTCCTAGAAAGACACCGGCATCACATTCTGGTAGCTGGAACAAAGTGCCCACCTCTGACATAGATTTCTGTTGGAAGTTAAGCAAATTGCTTTCATTTATAGATATATTGTGGTCATGTGGGATTTGACAAACTACCTGGATAAATGCGGTTCCCTGTTGATTTCCTGTCTGTGTTCTGTGCATGCACCTGGAAACCTTGCATTCAGTTTTTATTTTTCCTTGTGCTGTGTGTGAAGACGGTGTTTTCTTTCTTCAGCCTCTTACATAACTAATTTATACATTTTTCAACACAGCAACTGTCTCCAGCTAGGAGATAAAAATAGATCATATTATTATACATATATTTTTAGATGTATTTATAGATCTATTTCTCTGTATAATATATTGTAATATTTTTATTATATTATTATATTTTCTCCATTACATAGAATTTTACAAAATTATTTTTATACATAATTTTATTTTTTTCTTATCATTGAAACTTATCTTTTGAAATTTTTATCCTTTTTTTAAAGTAATACCTTTATCATAGTTTTTGTTTCTGTACTAGCAACTCGTTGCAAAATTATTCTTGGCATGATATTGAAATTAGAAATTATTTATTGTATTTATTCTGTATTTACACTATAAAATAATTTAAGAGGCATACAAAATTAGAAGTTGTTCTAATATTCAAGCTTATGACCTCTATAGTTTTAGCCATAGTATTTATACTAGATGAATCAAGAGTGGGTCTGTTTTAATAAGAATTTCAATGTGATAAGCTAATTACTTGGCCAACATGTACCTTTGTCTAAAATATTATCAAAAAAATTCAGTCAGGAAGGTTATCTCTGATATAAATAAAAAAGGACTTCAGAACTACAATAATCCACCTGCATGATATTGATATCTTGTATTCAATTTTAAGAGAAATATTTACAATACCGATAATTTTGATTTGCACTGACTAAACAGATTTATCCAGAAATTTCAGCGTTTAAAGAATATCATGTGAATTAGCTAAATAGTAATTTCAGTGTGATATCGTAGTGAAAATTAGATTCGAATTATATGCATTTATTACAAAGACTGATGCATTAAACTACTCTGGTGCAGCTGAGAGGAAAACCCACTGCCACTTGGAATTCTCAGCCTAATGCCTTTCTGTAAAGAAAAGGAATTAAGTGAGATGTCTTAAACAGTGATAAAAATCCCACAGGGACCCTCTAGGTTTAGAAGACCTTCTAGGATAATAACACAAAATTAAAAGCATGTTACTTATAGCTGGTGCATCATATACGGCTTCTCTGTGTTATACTTGTTTTCTGAAATGATAAAAAAATCAGCATGTCAGTATAATAATAATGGCTTCCAGCATTTTCTTGAAGTCTAAATCAAAAGATAATGAATATAAAAAAGTGCTTCACACGGCATGAAACTGTCACTAATTTTTATCCAGTATCTTTGAACCAATACATTTAAGGTAACATTAAAATTAATTTTCTACTTTTCAAAATATTGCCTTTCGCAGTAAAGAAGAGAGCTTTACCTTGGGGAGTAGAACAAAGATAAAGGAAAAGGAGACACCTGTAGTAAAGTTTTCAGGTGGCAGACAAAAAACAATTGATATTTCCTGCTGGTTTCTACTCTTGAATCATATTTATACAATGATCAGTTAAGAAGAGGAAAGCAAAAAATCTGAGTAAAAGAGTTCATTCTTGTTATAGTCAGTCTATTGTTTGAGACTAAACTTTGAATAAAAATTCAGTTTTACTCACTTTTATATACATTCTTATGGAACAACATTACCTTTTATATCTAAGATGTTTTCTCTGATATGCGCATACAAATGTTTATGAATATGATATGGTAAAAGGAATCTGTGCAAAAAGACAAGGACATTTTAGTAAGGAAGCAACACAATGTTATACAATTTATCCTGAGACTAAGTATATGATAAATGGTTGAAAACTTATGTATACTGAAATAGGGACTAGACTAATGTGAACCTGCTGTGTCATTTTATTAGTTCCTTAACATCTGACCTACCTCACAGCAGCTCTCATCACAGCCCGTCATAGGCTCAGTAGACCATAGTCCGTGGTTTTGTAAGGCGTCAAAAGTTGTGCTGGCATGGCATGTGAACAGCTATGGTTCAGAGTTTTAAATCAAATAAGTTGTCCATTTCCATGAGGTGCTGAACACAGATCCCTGGTGTGGATTGCAGAGTGACTATGGAGTCAGATTAGACCATCTGTGACCAAACGAGACAGACAAAGTTTCACCGGGAGTCTGTCTCTGATTATTGTTGGTCTACAAAAATTATCTCACTCTTTAGTGTTTTTAACTTTTTTTTTTATTATTATTACTTTGATTGGCTTGATTTAAAAACTAATATGTCACTTCTGTTACTGTAACAACGGGACATCACTGGCAAAATTCTTCCCTGTAATTGACTTGAACTCAAGCAGACTTTGTTGCAAGGTTAGAATTTCATTCTGGCATAATGAGATGGCAAGAAGTGGCATATCCATAGCATCGTAATGCATTTAAACTCAGCACAGCATTAGTCTGCATGTTGAGATTATGGAACTGTTTACACAGTGTTTATGGATTTTGATTCCATCCTCTAAATTGTTGTTGCAATGGTGCCAAAGCTTTTGGAATATGTCAAATTAAAACAGGGAATGCAGATTTTTCCTTTCCAAGACACATATTTTGAAAAGATATTTTATCACATTATCTACAGTGGGCATTACTATGCCAATGAAGTGGAGTAATGTCAACATAAAATTAACCAGGTTAACACTACTAAGGTATGGAAAATGCCCAGAGTACAGTAGGTATTTTTCTAGAAAGGTTAACACTCCCAGGATAAGCTACATGCACTGCCTCATTGCTATGAAAATGCTTAGTATTCTTTCTTCATACCTTGCACCCTACAAAGTAAACAATGTGGATATTCTCTATATTTTGCAATTTATTAAATACTTGGGTAAGCTTAGTTTTAAAATACACATCCATGTAGTTGTTGATTGATGGTTTTATAAACTCAGTAAACACATGTCCTTATAGGATGGATTTTCCCAGAGAAAACTGTCCTTTTATTCAAGAGCATTAGACTTTACTTTGGGAAGACAAAGCCCTAAGTAGGATGATGTGTTTCCTTTCCTCCCTCCCTTTCCTCTAGTCATCCAGGCAATGCATTTTCCAAAGACACCAGTGCCTCTGGAATGTCGTGCTTTTATCATTTCAGTGGGGATGAGGGTTTTTCCACCTTTATTTATAGTTGTAATTTTTATGCTTTAAACTTCACAATCTTTCTCTGACCATGGACTCATTCATATATCCCGGAAGAATTTCAGATAATTTACTGTTCCTGGACAGAGTTTTCCTCACAATGGCGTGAAGAATTACATGCTCTACTCTTCTTTTATTGCTTGTGGGCCAAATCCTGCCCTCATTTACAACACTGGAATAATAAATAACCTCCTTTGGGAGCATTAATGTGTATTTTTCCATTGTTTGAGGACAAAGAACAAGTTACCCAACATCAGTCTAAAAGTTTTCAAAGGTTACTGCTCTGCTAACCTGTGAGTGCAGAACGTCTGGTGATTTAAACAAAAAGAATAAAAGATGTCTGTTGAGAGAACAAAAAGGGAAACAATGGTTCACATTTAAAGTGTCATTTCTTTATTGTTGTCTTTCAATTTTGGAGAAAATCAGACAAAAATTAGAAGGCTACAAAGGGTTTTAGACTGGTTAACAGTATCAGCAGCTGCAACTGCCTCTGTGATTTTGCATCCTAACACATAAAAACTTGATTAAGGCCATTAATTCATACTGTGAATCCTCCCTAAACATTTTGAAAATGATGACAACCTCAAAATTTCATGTTTCAGAGACAGGTTACAGCTGTGGGCTGCAAGGGAGGTGTTCTTTTCCCCCACCTTGGTGTGGGCATCCCTCTGCCTCTGTCACCCCAGCTGCATCCAGGCCAGGGGATGTCCTAGCAGCAGCTCCTGGTGTTTTTGCAAGGAAGCAGGCAGGGGAGCCAGGTGTGTGCATAGACAGTGTGAGGTCTTGGGGAGTTCCCAAGTGCTCCCAGAGCCCTTTTCTAGGTGGAAATTAACTCACGTACCAATGCAAGTGTGAAAAGGCAACTCTGACTTATTAGAGAGAAAATGGATGGAAATGTGGAAGAAAGAAAGTACCCTTGAAAGCTGAAGGGAATTTGCAGTGGCCTATAGCTCAAAATGGAAAAGGAGTTGAGAAAAAATGATACAAGAAGTCTCTGATTTATGCAGTGAACTGAACCAACAGTTCTAGAATAGATGAGACTTTAATAGAAAAATGGGTTTGTGGACCACAAGGCTGTGTTCTCTACCAGTAACAGCTACATGAATCAATTCCTTGTCCCATTCATCATCCTGCAGCACTACAGTTACAATGACAGCAGTAGCTCGTGTTGAAAAATACCTTTACAGGGGATTCTACTTTTTTTTTTACATAAAATGTGATTTAATAGGTGTAAAGAGTAAGAAAATTACCATTCTCTATGAAATCTTCATTGTAAAATATAACTTTAAGGGCCAGAGAAATCCTCATTTCAGCCCCCACCAAGTAAAAGTCACTTTCACAGGGAGGTACTTAAACACTCAGGCTCAGCTGGTATAAGTAGTAATAAGCCTTATTGACAGGTGAGGATCCCTTATCCCCTGGGTCACAGATTGATTAATCCTTAAGCAAAGTTCTTTTGCACAGCTCTTTTAACTTTTAATGCACTAAATGTGCAGCAAGTAGCAATAATTTTCTAGTGCCTTGTTTGAAAGAAATTATGTCTAAATATAAATAACAACTAAAAAGCTACTAATGCACAAGTATTGGACTTGAGGACAAGCTGGGCAGACCATGAGGACAAGTTGCTTCATGGTCTAAAAAAATAAATGAAACTTTGAGATCTAAACAACTATGGGAAACAAGCTGCCGCAATAAGTTGTTTTGACAATATTTTTGGGATATCTACTTGGGAAATATGATGCTTAATGACATTATAAAAGCACACTTTGAAAACAGAAACCTATTTCTAAATGAGTTTATTTTCACAAACGCTTTCACCAATCAGGAAAAGGTTTTCAAATGCAAATTATGACCAACAATACTTAAAAAAAGACGATAAAAATAATATTTTCAGACCTATGTGGCTAACCTTTCACATCTGATGCTCCAAAGAATGGGTCTGCATGCAGTGAATATGAAAAAAAGCATCTGGATGACATTCCTCCATAGCGCCAGCCTCTACTCAAACTTAATCCTTTAAAAACCTTAGCTCACTGTCTTGGGGGTTTAAAAACATTCACTACACTTATATTCAAGGCCGTGCTAGAAGCTTTTAACAAAGAGAAACAGTATTTTAATTTTTTTTATATACTTTGAAAAGGACATTTTTTTCTTTCCACTGAAAAAAAATTTTGAAAAGGAAGTAATCTCTTGTTTATAATATAATAATTTCTAAATTTTCATTACCATAAATAGTTGAATACTTTTCATCTGTAGTTGAAATCAGTTTGTGTAAAAACCAAGGCATTTCATACTTTAAAAAGACACTATTTCAATTCATCTGTGAAGATTGAATATGGTACAAAATGCACAAAAGGTCTATGGAATCTTCCCCTTTGGAGATACTCAGAATTCTGCTGAATGAGGGCAGGAGTGACCTGATTAACTGGGATCTTAACCCTGCTATGAATAAGGACTAGGATTAGAGGATCTTCAGCCTAATTTATTCTATTGCATAACCGCCTCTTCTGTTAAAATAGAAGGAAGAGAATTTGGCAAGGAAAATAAACCCATTTCTATCTGAAGAAAAGAGTACCTACAACCTGAATTTACAGGAACCTTTGTGACTTGGAGACATAGACTCTTTAAGGAATGACTCCAAATATGGAACTGGGCTCCCAGGTGATCTCACCACGTAGCAGGGAACAGGTGTTTAGGGGGTGTTTCAGTATGAACTCATACAGGACATGAGGGGTTCAGCAGTTCAGCCCCCTCCTTGCTTTTTCCCTTCTGCCTCTTATTCACAGCTTTCAGTGCTATGGATCAAATTAATTTCTCAAATCTGCTTTCAACAATATAAATATTAACTCTGTTTATTTATCTAAACAAAGTAATATTCCTAAGCTTCTCCAGGAAGAGTCTGAAAATCTTTCTCATCATATAGATACTTTTAATACATTTACTCTTGTAAAGAAGTGTGCTTAACTCTGGTAAATTATGAATGTATCACATATACAAAGAAAGAGCAACCAGCCAGAGAGGAAAAGGGAGCTGGATACCACCTCTTATAATTAATTGCATCTTTTATTCTACCATGAAGGTATGTGTAAGTAAATGCTTCACCTCAGATTTACAGCTGGTACTCACTAGCACCATATTCTCCATTTGCTGAAAGACCCTTGTAAGACCAGGGAGCAGGATTTAAAGAAGTAATAAGCTTGAAAATTACAATGTAAATTGAGGAGATTTAGTTTTTTTAGTTCCTTGCTGTCATATATTTGGAAAAATTAGGCCATGTACATTTCAAATTTTTCATTATATGTTAGCAAATTTTTTTGACCTTTAATCTCTCTATCCTCACTCTTCTGACCTAAAACATATGCAAAACATCATTCTCAAAGATTCCCAAAGAAAAGTAATGTTTGTGAAGCATTAAAAATGACAGAAATAAGTATCATACGTGAAAAAGCTGGAAAAAGCTGCGTGCCTTTAGTAGTGAGAAGTGAAGATGATGAAGAAAATAGTTACACTACGGCTTTTAATTCAAGATCACGGCTCAGAGTTATCCAGAAAAATAGTAGGCAACCATTCAATCAAAGACTAACACTGCCTATGTAAAACAGGCACTAAATCAAAGTTGTAAAGACATCCTATTCTGCTTTGCAACTGCTTGACTTTACACAGTTTTCCTTTGCTAATGTTTCTGAGTACACAGGAGAGAAAATCCCAAGTTTCAGCAGCAGTAGATCCCATTAGAAGTAGACCCCACCAGAAGAAAATATAAGTAGAGCAGACCTGTGAAGAAACAGACTTCTGCAATATGATGTAGAATATACTTTCAATATCCTTTCTTTAGATCTGAACAGCAGAAAGAATTATTAGGAAATGGAGACATTTTAAGAAGAAATTAAACTGACTCAAAGTTTCTCATTAATGTTTTGTTTTCAATTGTATCTTCTTTAACTTTCCTTGAGTCTCAATGGCAACCAAATATCCAAGTCCATACAGCACTGAAAGGAATATTTAAATATTTTCAAAGTAAACTGGCGTAATTAAAATACTGATACATCACTTCTATTCTTAGGTTTTCAACAAGAATGGAAAATGAGAAGTGTGGCTTCTTGCAACAAAGGAAGAAGAATGAATGTTTCAGAAATAAAATTCTGATCCAAATTGAAGGTTTATAATTTTCTTTCTCTCCAAAATTAGTCCAGAGTGGCTCAAACATATTTGATAGGTATCAAATGAAGAGATGCACCTGATGAAAACTTTAAATCTTGATTTCGTATAACAAATAATTGATGGAAATTGTATGAAGGTATGCCACAAGAAAGAGAGAAGCTATTACTTCATATAACTTGACTTTTATGTCTTTTTTTTCCTGGACAGAATCACTGAAAAAAAGTCATGCAAATTTAGTAGGAAAAAGTCAATGACTCAAGTCCTGCCCCGCAGTCACACGACAAGGAACAACTGTTTTAAACTAAGGAAGCTACATTTAGATGGGATTTAAAGAAGAATTTTTTTTTTTACAGTGAGGGTGATGAGACACTGGAACAGGTTTCCCAAAGAAGTTGTGGATGTTCCATCCCTGGAAGTGTTCAAGGTTGGGTTGGATGGGGCTTTGAACAGCTTGATCCAAGGAATGATGTCCCCACACATGGGAAGGGAGTTGGACTTTGAAGGTCTCTTTTAACCCAAATCACTCTATAATTCTACAACTCTATGAAATTGTCTGTTTAAAACAGATTAAATGGTGCCAAATAGTGAGCTAAAGAATTTGGAAATTTAGACTACACATTAGCACTGATAATGCAGATTCATTGCATTCATTCTTTTTTTGTGTTTCTTTTGTTGGTGTAGAAGTGTCTGAGTGCAACCTTGATACTTAAGGATTTTGAGTGTTTATGAGGAAAAAAATCCATAGTTCTCTATGTACCAGGGTTTCTGCTCAAAAGACTTTACCAATTCCTGAAAAGACAGACTTTTGTTTTAGATGCTTCTGTACATTTATACACTCATCTACCAGAAGAGTACTACAGGTTTTGGGAGTTAGTTTTCTGCTCATTTAGCATGAACTTTGATAAGGTTAGCCATCAGGCTCACAAGACTGTCCTGCATTTTGTGGCTGATCCCCAGATTGTGTCTTTATCTTTGTGTCTAACCCAGGAGGACTGTGCAACACTCTGCTTCTGAAAAACACCCAAGTCTTAGACCTAGTTCTGTCCCTAAGCTTTTCCTATCTTTAGAAAATGGAAAAGAGCATCAAGCAGGGTCTCTCTTCAAGATTTTCTGTAACAAGTTCCAAGGACCTATAGCCTGTGGCTTTTAATTTCAAATAATACCACTGTTTAAAGAGAATTAATAAGTAAGAATAATACCTTTAATCAGGTTTAAAACAATAACAAAGACCTGGGGTTTTGATGGTGGTTCTATAAAGAGAGTTAAATAGTTAAGTAGTGCAAGAATTGAGGTTTTAAACAGAAAAAAAAATTAAGAACAATAAGATAAAAAAAAAGTGAGACTGCAAAGGTCTTACTCCTTTTTTTAATATTGTGAAATATGATTTATGGCAGCTTATATGTGTTTCATCTCATGAAAAAAAATAAAATAATAGAAAAGGATTTATCCAGTCAAAAAGTCTGCCCACACCATCTCCCACAGAATCTTTTGATTACAACATACTGCCTTGCCATTAATGCATACCATATAATACATTGAATGAAATGCCAGATTTCATTCCCCAATTTTTTTCTTTAGAAACCACAAATGTTTAAAGTAAAATGTGCATAACGATTTGAGAAATTATTTCTGAGTGACAGATAATGCCAGGAGGTAGTCTGACTTACAGTAATCAATCTGGTAACAGAAACATATTCAAACTGAAGGATATACCAAAGTGAGGAACCTGAACCCAGCTGAACACTCCATCAATTCCAAAGAACACAGTCCTACTCATCCTAAATGTTTTCTTTTTCTTAACCATTTCGCTGTACCAGTTACTATTTGGCAGCTTTCAGTAAAGCACCAGCTAAAAGAGCAGAAGTGTCATTTTTAAAAGTTAAATGTCTAGTCATACAATGTGTGAGTAGAGTGTTTAATTACATCAGGAGCCTCAGTTTCCCAAATATTCAACATTTAGAACCAGTGAATTTCATTGTCTAAGGGAAATGCTGAATGTTGACCATCACTGAACACTAGAAAGACCTTTGACTTACATCCTAACTTTGAAAATATTCTTCTAAAAGTGGAGCACCTAGATTGCCGCATACATAAAAACAAGAATAGACTATCACATCTTGAACATATTTTTGTTTTATAAAAGAGGCAATTCATCAAACTGCAGAACAATGTACTCTAGGCAATGAAAGTGCTATAGAAAATCCTCCAAGTGAGAAAGCAAATACTTTTTAGCAAAGCTGAACCTTTTCAAAAGTGACTTCGAAGCTCAAATCAAGTAAATCACTTCAAGGACTTTTAGGTGTCTTTGTGTTTGGTAGCTTTTAAAATTGTTTCAGGCTCCTGAAAAAGGAAAGGTCAGATTTATAAACACCAGTAGAGGGGTTCTTAATATATGTTTACATGCGTGTGGTATAGACATCTAGGTTTGAGATAGTCATTCCAGTTTCCCATCAAATTAGCTGAGAAATGACAGTATGATGTTGGGATACCTCTTACCTCTGCATGGCATTGACATCAAAATAAATTAGATGAATTCCAGATGAACTCCTGCATAGCTCTTTGCTTTCACTGACTATGGAAAAACCTACTTATACATTGAATTAAATTATCTGAAACCTGTTCTATATTGGTGAAGGTGAAAATAAGGTTCTTAGAAGCATTTACAAAAGAAGCTAAGTACTTAATTCCCTTTCACATACTTTATACACAAAAAATAAAGCACTATCAATGTCATCTTGTCCATGTCTGAAATAAATGCAATTTTAGTTACTCAGTAGCTTTCCAAAAGCTTACAGAACTTCTGAAGTCTAAAAACTTAGCTTTACCCCTGTGCATATTCCCTTGGGTTTCGTTTGAGAATATTGCACTTTCATGCTTGGCTTTAAATTTTCTAAGTCCTTCTCTGTATAATAAGTAATATTAACATATCTTCTTCAATGTGTTTTAGTCATCATGATAAGAGCCAATTTACTCAAATTTTGCAGGTTTTAAGCACATAAATTTTAAGTGAGTTACTCATTGCAATGCCTAAATTCCTTTAGTCAAGGAAAAACATAAAGTGTTTTTGAAAGCTTTTAGAGCTACATCATGTTCACCTAATTTATTGGCCTAAATTGAGATAGGCAATTTTTATGAAACCATTTGAATACCACTGCTTTTTAGCATTTATTTTACAAAAAACAGAAGTATGTACTAAAAAAACCCCAATGAACTGTTCTTTAGGTACCAAAAATGCAGGTGAAATTTAGTCTCAGAGGGATTGCATGAAGCCTAGATAGCTCTGTTTTTCTTCTACTCAAACTATTTTTAAAAATGCTCCATCAAACACATTTAGAGGTATTAATGATGATGCTTTGAAAGACATAGTTCTTTTAGAATAACAAAAACACCATAGCAAAGTGCATCCTGACATCGTGGATATGACAAAACTGTACCAATTTATTAAAGTGAAATTGGACAAAACTAAGCGTCTACAAAAATTTCATCTTGGAGTTTAAGGTGTTTGATTTTCTGTTTCAATTTGACGTCCATATTTGACTAGGACTTACTGAAGGTAGAGTTTGGAAAAATATTTTTATGTTCTCAGATGAATTGTACTCCATGAATGAAGAGCATTGTTCTATCACTCGTGATGTTGAGTGGCTGCATCACAGTTAATTGTCATTGCCAAGCAATTTAGTATTTATCAAGGCAGCTGAATGATCCTGGGATCTTTCAACTCCTATGTCTTATTCAGTAAAAAAACCCCAAATGTCAAAGGAAAAGCAAATAGCACTTTGACTTTAGGAAGCATGCCTTTCACCATAGCATTAAATTCAAACCTGTCTTTAAAGGCAAAAGAAAAAAAAATATTGATGGAGCATTTTTTAAAAATAATATTCCCAGTAGAAATTTGGTAATAAATGCCTCTCCTTTTGGTATGAAAAGGGATGTACTCCACTCTTTGTTGGAAGCAGTGCATCACAGCAAGGACAGCACATGGTAAAAGACCCACAATGATTCCTCTGCACATACGGAACCAGCAAATTAGGCCAATATTTTTAATTGTAAAAAATGATTGAGTCCCCTCCATTCCAATCTAATAGTCATTTTCCCTAACAGCAAGCATTAATGACTTCCCTGACTAATGAAAATTAATTGCTAGCCTGCCTTGACAATTACGTTGTGATCGATCAAGTTTAAAGGAGCTGCAAGGGTCATTTGCTGTAATTCTAATGCAATCCATTAAATCTGCAGCAGATGATAACCTTTAACTTTGTTGCGTATTAGGGAATACTAATGGCAACTCTAGATGTCACAGTTTATATGAGAGGAGATACATCATATTGTCTATTTTTCCTAATGTTCTTGAGGTGTTACTGTTTCTCAACTGACACAAAAATTCCTCTTGACATCAGATTACAGCATCTCTATAATCTCATCAAGATGCTATAAAGGCAGAGTGGTACAAATCCAAAAATCAGTCTGGGAACATTCATCCCATTCCAGGCCAAAGCCCTGTGTGTTACACAAAACTGAGTTGTAAAACAATGGACAAATTTGCTAAATCCTGAAGGAACGCGCTGTCAGAGAAACACATCTAAAGCACGCATCGTATTTTATTGGTCCTGCAGCAGCCATCAACTGTGCTACAGCCCTGAATGGGATCCAGTGTCTCTCAGACAAAATGGAGTTGTAAAATAAGGTTCAAATTTGTGAAGAGTTATTGAAGGGGCTCATACTGAACAACAAATACAGTGGTACTAAAATGCCGGAACTGCGCTGTGCATTCTTGAATGCCTTTCCAGGCACATCATCCAAATGTTTACAGCACCTGCACGCTGAATCAGATTTTTTTGAAACAGGAATTCAAGGCAAATCACACTGAATCTAAGAGAAGAATGTGAGAATAAAACCTCCACAACAAAACCAACAAACAAAGAAAAGAAATATCTTTAAACTGAAGCTTCATAGCATTCTCAACTGATTTGAACTATCCTCTACACTTTTTAAGGCATTTGGGGGCAAATTTTGATAAGATTTTCACAAGGTGAGAAAATAGTGATTGAAGAAGTGAATGGAAGAATTTTAATCTAATTTTAAGTTGCTTTCTTTCTTTTTAGTCATCTAGAACTGCCTTTTTAGTATAAACACAGAGACACACTCATGCAATCTCATCTTAACATCTCATTTCAGAAGTTCTGGAAGTGTTTCCTAATAAAAAGTTTGTTGTGGAAGGGTCCAGTAATGTTTTTGCACAAATGGAAATGAGTATTTTGCAGGTCAATACATCAATTTGAAAGAAAGTTACAGAAAGAAATTATGACCTTCATATTTAGTTCTTTAAATAATATAGTCCAAGGTTATATCTCTTGGGAGAGTTTATTCCGCTGTCTACTTCTATGCTAATTAACCCTACAAAGACTGATTACAAACAAAAAGTGCAAGAATTCCAGCAGTGATGCCAGTCCACAAGAGTGCAGTTCTGTAAAACCCAATGAAATTTTGAAACCAGAATGAACTTCTACATTTCTCACATCTCAGATAGTGATCCTACAATGAGCATTGTTGAGATTCTCTACAGAGGATTTCACAAAATCACCAGAAACAAGAACAAAAAATGTGAAAGAACAGACTGACAATAAAATAAAAGTCAAAATTTATTCCGTTTTGAAAGCTTTGACAAGTATTCTAAATGCATCATAATATAATAGACAATGTATTATAATATAATCTCTCCAATTGACAGAGTTTTTTCCTAGTTTCTTCTAGGAAAGAAAGCAAACTTATTTCTCTGTAGAAATTTTTGCACTCTTTACTTCTCAAAGAAACAAGATTTCTTTGTGTAAAAAGGATGCCCACTCAGCAGACTAAAAGAAAATATATCTTATATTTTTAATATCCACCCCCCCAAAAAAAAAAATCCCAAAACAACAAGGAAGTAGATTATCAACCAGCATGAACAACAAAAAGTTGCAAAGGAACAAATATGTAGTTAAAGAAAACAGGGATATCATAACATACTTTCACGCAGCGGTTGGCCAATGATTAGAAAGCAGTGAAAATTTTTAAGTGTACCTAAAAAGCTGTGTTTAAAGCTTTTCCCAGATTTAAATGGAGAAGAGTTTTTAGATTTGCTTCTAGTGTGGCCAAAGCATGCACTGAGACCAATATAAACTAGTGAGAATTCCATGAAAACCAATTAGGTTATTGTGAATTTATAGAGGTATAACCAAGATCAGATGTTAGTCTATGGAAATGCATTTGAAACAATGCAGAGACACGAACTCCTTCAGACTACATCAGTTTTAATACTTGGAGAATGGACTGTGATCACTAGGTTATGTCTGGGTGCAGCAGGCTGTGCTGGACTACCAATGGTCTGTGAAAGTTTCCCGTAAGTATCATCAGGGAAAAAACACACTCCAAAGGCAGAAGAAAGCTACAAAGTTGCCTGCTCCAGCGTGATTATATTAAATACTGATAAAATATTGGACAACCTCTACAGATATTTCTGCTCCACTCATGCACTCTCCAAGTGCAAAATATTTTGAAAATATTCATGTTGTCTTCAACTTTTTTGGCAAATCTACTACTAGAAATAACATGGACCTTATCTTAGCCATGGTTTGCCTGAGATACTTATCATTACAGCCAAAAGCTACTGCAGCACACTGATAGTGGAAACTGTTCCGAAAACCTTGTTGCATGCAAACTTTTCATATTTACAATTACAATGGAAGAATCAAAGATCACTGAAATCAATGAAATAGTTCCATAGGCCTTAATGACTTTTACCAAGACTAAGACATGAATAGAAGTTGTATATTTAACCATGTTATCATACTCCAAGATTATGTGTGAAAGCATTTCCACTGATGTCAAAGGCATCCATATTACCCAGATTATGCCTGTGCTTATCTACTACATTGAATCAAGAGTTTCATGTCTACTCCTCAGACAAAACTTTCGCCTTTCAGTTAAATCTCAGCTCAAGTATACTTATGGATTCTGACATTTCCAATGGGCCAGCACTCAAAAATTCAACCCCTGGCTAGTTATGGTTCTGAAGCACATTTAAAAACCATGGCATGTAAAGAAAATAGTCTGGTCTCATTCAGTAAAGGTAAAAAACATACCATTATCAAGTGTGACACTGCTGATGTGGAAAAAAATTAAGTATCGCAACAGGTTATTAAATTGTTAATGGCTACATTCTATTCTCAGGTTTGTGGTTTGATGCAGTCTGGGCAAAATGTCAAAGTATATCAACATTAACAGCTTCTGACAAGCTCAAGAGAAAAAAAAAGGAGCTGAATGAATAAGCTGTTCTGTAAATAAAGAGACATTGTAACCTTTAAAGGGAGACAGAATTTAATTAAGAAAATTAACACAGACTTTTGAGAGACTGCAATTTTCTAAATCTCATTCTTTACTGTCAAGTAAAAGTTATATTCCTTTGTAATAAGAAACAGTAAGTGCCTACTTTCTGATCAAAAGTTAGTGATACTACCCAGAGGAAAAGGGAGAGGACTGAAGTTTGTGAATTTGGCTTTTTATATTTATCCATTTTTAATTTATTCAACACCAGAGTATCTATAAGTATTAGATTTGAGAAACATGAGAAAAAATTAAATGTTGCAATTTTTTTTTTAGATGTTTGAAACAGTAATAGTAAACACATCAAAGGATTTCTCATTTCAATTAAAATTGGGCTCCATGGGGTGAGATGGTTTCACTATCTCCATTTCAAAGGTGAGGAAAATGACATGCAGTCAGGAGTGTGAATCAACGGCCAGGGTAAAAATCTCTTTCTAGCACTGTACCTGAGGAGCAGAATGGATTCTAATTTTAGCTTCTAAAATTTATTAGCTTCTTACTCTCCAGCCTAGAAAAACAAATGCGAATTTATGCATTTTTAAAATTTTACTATGGAACTATCATGCTCCTCGAACATGTTTTTCTCAGGTGCTGTATTCTGCTCTGCTTCCTGTGTACTAACCCTTGGATAAGGAAAATCACCAGAACCTCTTATCAGTCAGTGAGTGAATTAGTTAATTTAATTATTTTGCATGGCATTATCCTGAATTTTTAATCACATAAAGGCCTTTTCAATAAGATTAAGATGGTAAAATTGCAGAAATATTACCAGACTACTGAAAACTGAGGTCTGGACAAACATGGTTTTATCTTTCTCCAAAGAAGTGAATGAATGAACTGTGAATGGAAGAATGAGAGGAAGAAAGGAAGGTGGGAAAGTAGAAGAGAAAGAAAAAAGATAAAGCAAAGATGGAGGTTTTTTTTCTGTTACAATCATTAATTAGCAAATAATTGCTTGGAGTTTTCCAGATACTATCATGATTTTCCTCATTACAGGTAAAATTTCAGATAAGCATACAGGATTTTTAGGTTTTTTTTTTAATTTTCATTATTTTTCTGCTAAAAAAAGAACACAGAGAGTCTAATACAACAGTAGCTTCTATCTTTTTAATGAAAAAGATAAATTTTGGGTGCTGAATAGGGGAGAAACATTGACTGCAAGGGTAGAAACTGGATTTTCACAGCCTCATTGTTCTTCAGATTCTAAGAACATCAATGAGTCTTCATTGACTACAAATGGAGTTTAGACATTTTGGCCATATATGGAGACATCCCTGAGGAACATGAGATGTCTCCAGATAGGTGTCTAAATCCAGAACTGGATTACACCCCAAACGATTACACACAGAGTTTGTAGGTTTTTCGTGCACCGTACACAAATTTAATCTTTCATTCATTTCCATGAAGACCTCTAATTCATTCAGACAAGGACATAATCTCATCTCGAGAACAGCTCAGCTGTCTCTGTCTCAGGAAGCTGACACTATTCTCTGCTTCTAATTAATCTTATTCCATCAGTTCATTCCAGCAGCTGGAAAGGGTTTTCCTTCTGAGGGCTGAAGGGAATGCTTCACTAATCTGACAATATTGGATCTTTGCAGCTGGTAGACAGTGATGGCACGTGTCACCCACACTTCAGCATTCCAGTGACCCATCCAACCTTGCCATGGAAGTATCTCCTTCCCTTAAGAGCACCAAGCAGAAAGACCTGCATTCCACACTTGGAAGACTGCTTCATTCCACAAAGTAGAAAAGAGTTATTATAGCACTTATATGCATATTTTCTTCCTTGTAAGTCAATCTGCAACTAATTTTAGTTCCTATTGAGCATCTTCTCACTATAGTGCAATAAAAACATTAAGGAACAATGGGAATTTTGGCTCTGCAACTGCATTTCTGCAGAGACACTGAGGCTGCTACAGTTTTTATCTGCAGAAGGCTGAGGCTGTTACTTCCAACACTGAATGCTTTCTTTGATAACATCTTAAAAATGTTATTGATCCTGAAGCTTTAATGTGGAACATTTGTTAGCTTAATGCTCTGCCATCCTCTCTGCTGTTCACAGAGATGTAATTGTTAAGGAGGATCCCTGTTACAGGTTTATCACAGTAATTTATTTGAAGACTAATGCTTCAAGAATGTGAGCAACTTCTGCAGAATATACTAACCATCCTTCATTTGCTTTGATTGTTGACTGCCTTTGTCCCATCACTGGATCAGAGCACAAATATGCAGCTCTTCTTTGAACTTTTCTGTTTTGCTCTACCACATTTATGGCAGCAGTAAAACACTGTGAATCAGCTGAGGGCTGGGCCAGCACACCATTTTAAGAAGCAGAGTTTTTTCAATAGTCCCAAAATATTTTTTTTCATTGAGGGCACCATTGATTATTCCTCTTCTTTTTGGGAATGGTGTTGAGAACTTGAAATTATTTGTTCAATTAAAAAAAAATCTTGTTAGGATTTATGAAAATGTAAGCTTTCAAACTCATGTTGATTTCATCTAAATTCTGAAAGAATTGCAATACTTTTTTCCAAAGTTTCACTGAATTTTCAATGCCAATCCTCAGTTCCAATTGCAGGCAGGTAGAAATAATGACATGCCTACCAAGATTTCAACAAGAAATAAAGGGGAAAGGAATATAATTTTTTTGTGTCTTCTTTTGTCTCACATTATCAGGGAGCTGATTTCAGCTCTGATGATTAAAGAAGGTTGCTGATATACCTTCTCCTCCTTTTTATGACTCAACAGTTTGTTTATCCAGCTGCTTTGTGTAAGAGTACAGCCTGAAAAAGATAATTTTCTGAAGCCTGAAAAAGATAATTTTCTGAGAGTGATCCTGATCCACATGGGGATGAATGGGGATGAAAGAAAATGCTTCAAAGCTGTTCTTCTCCCCACCCCTCCTTTTTTTTTCTTTTTTTTTTTTTTTAACGTTTGCTTGTTTCTTCACAGTGCTCTGACTTGCACTTACAAAGAAAAGCAGCATGAGATCCTAGGTCTACAATACTTAGTAGATCTCTGTGAGCTCTTGGCCAAAGCTCTAAATGGGGATATGGTATGTTGAGACTGAATTTCTACCCTGAATTCGTAACAGTGTCACCTGTTTGCATTATATACACCATAACTTATTTTCTATGAAAAAATTATTTTATGAGAGAGATATAGTGACTTTTTATTCTTACAAATTAAATAGACTCTTTGAAATATGTTGGGACTAAATATTTTTTAATTAATGACTGCTCTGAAAATTCCTAAAGCTATTTTCAATCAAAAAAACTTCTGTTAATGTTTTCACTTAAAATTATATTTCAATACGTGTCTTTTTTGTTCTAATTTTGCATTTTTTTCAATACTGACTTTTAATTTGTTTACAAATTTATTATTTCCTTCTCTTTCATTAATTTCTATAAGTTGAATTATCTGTAAATTGTCTAGAATAATGGCAGCCAGATAATTTTTCTTTTTACTGAGTTGTGAATAAAGAGAACTTTTGATTAAATTGGGAAATGATTTCCAATGCAGATGAGTAAGATTAAATCTCAAGTATCTTAAATAATTTTGGACTTCAATAGACCATTGTACTGCTGTGTCCATCTGTTTAGAATATTTTACACTTTATGGTCTAAAGCAAGATGCTCATACCCGTGAAAGCAAAAGAGCTTGTCAGGCATTAAGAGGTCAGCAATCTGCTGAGAAAGAAAAGCAGGATGTCAACATCTTTAATAATGATCCTGAAGACCGTAGCGTACTTGAAATGTGCTTTGTTAAATAAAAGGATGGCTTTCTAAATCATGGCAACGACCAACTGAAGAGTTCAATAAGAAATCCACTGAAGCATGAGCCATCCTTGATGCAAACTAGGCACACAGAGAGGGAACAGTGGAATAACTTTTCCATCTTAGAAATTTTTCAAGTGATTTATTTGGTTCGAATGCAGGTACTGAAAAGCCATGATAAAAGGTACCCTTGAGAAAGTTAATAGGTATGGTCCTAGAGTGATATACATCTTTCTCCTCACTTTATATACAAAGGCACTGTTTTCTTCTGGTATAGAAATTTGTCTTTTTTATAAATCATATACAAAAAAAAATTGTGCTGTCAATAAATATTCACTCTGACTATAATGGGTTTTATGAGTAGAAGAGCTTAAAAACTCATTTACTATAATTCACTCTGTTTCTGTAAGAGTTGCTTTGCAAACCAAATGACTTGGTAATCAATTCTTCAGTCAGCATATATTGCTCTTATTTAGGTTCCTGAAAGATGCCTGTAAGGAGCCTTGTTAATTTAGGCTAATTCACAAAGTGTTCAAAAGCCAAGATATTTCACCATTCTCAAATTGCACAGAAGTCCCCCAGAATGCAAACTTTTCAGAGATTCTCTAAAAGCAATGTACAAGCCAGACTTCTTCTGGTACAGAAATCTCAAACAACGAAGTTTCAGCCCAAGAATCTTTATAACTTCAGAAGATATGAGACCCAGAGAGACCACAAGACCACTTTTACATCACAGATCATGCTGGTAGAGCAGAGAGCTTAAAATACAACCCACAAAACCACTCAGCCTGTCCTTTAACATGTAATTTGAGCAAGCTTGACCAGGAGCCACCAAGAAACAGTGAACATAGGACCTCATTTCATTGACTAAGAAGTCATTTCTGGCCTCATGCAATTTCCTTTGCATTTCCTGAAGCGTGTCAAGGCAATAGATATTAGCTATAAATCTCCATTCAGATTGCTACTAGTTCAGATTCTGCAGCAGGCACAGACCTGACAGAGCCAGCCCCTAAGCAGGTTTTATTTCTTAATAGCTGTAGCCACAGTCCAGGCTGGCTATGCTCAGCTGGCATCCTACTTTCTGTGGGTTCTTGTCAAATGATCCACAGAATTACTGCTTCTGGAGCTGGATCTCAGGCACAGAAATGGGGAACCAACAGCTCCACTGAACATCAGAGAAAGGACAAACTGGAATGTGCTTTATAAGGCCTATCAAAATGTCCTGGATATGTAAGTCCAAGTGGACTTTTCAACAGCCAGAGAGATGCCAAAATATTGATTCATAGATGCTAAGTGGATGCTTCATTATCATATGTCTGCTTAGAAATAGACCTTACAATTTGCCAACACAAGGAAAAAAAGGAATCATCTATTTGGATAAGTGCTGCAAGTGGAACTCAGACAAATTTCAAAATGGATTAAAGGATTTATACCTAATCATAGCAACTGCACCATTCCAAAATTTAAATACCATTAATTCAAATCTTTTGTTATGGTTATTACCTTGACTGGAAATTAAAGTCTATATTGTTGAAGAAAGAATATAATAATGGAAAATTAAACTAATGTTCCCATTGGGACAATATCTGTTCACTACTAATTCAGACCCAGTTTGGCTCCAGGCATCAGTGTTTGGACAACACTGCCTGCAAAGTATCTGCCACACATCCAAAATAGTAAAGAAAGAAGAAAATTGGGTATGAAAATTGGCATGTTTAAGTCAGAGACTTGGAATTCTCAATTTTAGGTTGAAGCAGCACCAAGTTTATCATTTTTAAGCCCAAAGAACACCTAACCAACAGACAGCTGTGAATGATTTGCACTACCCTTAACCATAAATTCAACATGGTGTGCCAAGAATCTGAATTATGAGGCAAAGGAAACAGGCTTCCAGTAATGATGTGTCACACAAAAAAGAGAAAAAATATAATGGCAAATCAATTATTATCTCCAGTCAAGGAGTTTTCAGTAACATAGGATGACAATTATTGGTGCATGAATTCAATCCAAACCCATGTGTTTGGCCTTGCTTCAGCCTGCAAACTACAACCTACTTTATGGGGGAAGGCATCCTGCTGAAACAGAAAATTTCACAATTTCTGAACTTCCATTTTCCATAAATTATCTTTTCTAATTGATGCAATAATATACTTTTCTTGCTGACATGATTAGTTCAGCTATAGGGATGTTATTTACTCTTGCAAAAATGTCTGAAACGCCCATGAGTGAACTAGGGTGAAATATTTTGGTTTAAGAAGATTGAAGAGATAATGGAAGCTGAGAGGTAATATTTAAACTTATTTAAGATAAATTTTTTAAAACTTTTTTTTTCTTTTAACGCTTTCCTGTCCTTCTGTCATGGCACTTTGACAATCCTGTAATTAAATATTCTGGTCTTATCTGCAGCATTAGTCAAACCAAGAGCCATTTTCTGACCAATTGACTTTATTGTCTCTACACAGATTTCATAGTGTTGCTTGGGTAATGGAGCAGGAGAAAGATGCTGGGAAAGAACAGCAGGTATCTAGATGGAAAAGAACAAAAATTAACTGAATTATGCCCCTGTGGGGCCTGAGAGCTCAGAAGATACCAACCTACAGAACTGCACAACAGTTACTTGCCAGGAAGAAATGGACAATTTAATCAAGTAACAACAGAATAACAATTCCAACAATTACTTTGTTGGTTCTGAAGAAAAAGCATGAGATTCCAAGAGACAATCCTGATTGAAAAAGAACTCAGATGCTCAGAAAGCTGTTTAGATGAATTATGACAGATTATCCCCAGCAGTTTGGAAATTTTTAAGAATTCTTACATAGTCAGCAACTGATTAAAAAATAAAATGGTTTTCAATAAGAAGTCAAAAAAGCACAAAACACATTTTCCATTTTTTTAAGAAAAAGCAAAGTTAATTTTTGACTATTTCTGAAGAACTCTCTGTCTAGCAGAACCTGTGAGCTCCTGTGAACTAGAATGAAGTAACATGAAGAGGTCAGACAAGAAATTTCTAGAAGCAATATGCACTACAGTCACATTTTTCTAGCCTTAGTTTAGAGCCACAAAATGATACAAAAATGCTAAAACAGGCTTACTTTACCTATGGCTATTACTTTTTACCCTAACAAGGCACATATCCCTGTGGATTATAAACTTGGAACAAACTTAGCTGTCACCTTCTGTTCAGTTATATACACAGCACTATTATCAAGGCTTTACTTGTCTCATTTGTTTTGAAATTTAAAAAATGAAAGCAACAATGCAGAAATTTCTAATGCAATATTTCAAAAGCAGTAATTTTTTTCTCCTTCCTCTTGTAAATGAATATTCATCAGAATCAAGGTTTTCCTGAAGCATGTTTTATCAGTTCAATCAAACTCTTTTCAGTGAGCTTTGTGAAACAATAGGAAAATTAGTTAATAATGTTTTTTCAGTAAACAATCTGTAAAGAAAAGATACTGAACTTTATAGTTAAATGATTTATGTCATCTTAAATTTGTAAAAATGCATCTTAGGACTGGAATTACAACTATTTCAGAGCAGTAAGATAGGACAGAGTATTTCTTTGTTTCCATCTGAAAACTTCCAAAAAACACATGTTCCATTTCTAAATGATTCATATTTTTTCCTTCCAGATATATGTGGGCTTATAGAATAACAAATAAATTCCAGAGTAATTATTTTCCAGAAAGATTTTCTAAAGAATTTATTAATGGATTTAATGTGTTTGGATCTGCAACGCAATAATATCCAAAAAATGGCAAGCTAGTTCACAAATATTTTAAATCCCCCCTCAGTTTTTCTATAGCTCATAACTGAGCAGTGTCACTGCAACTGCAGGCCACCACTAACAATCCTACTTTTATACAGCATCTTTCATCTGGAAGGATTCTGAGGAACTTTGCTTTTATTACCTCAATGCAAAGGTCATTCATTTCTAAATGACATTTCCTTTATATTCTCCTTCTTGTGATGCATAGATGTAGAAATGAAAGATTCAGTGAGCTTTCAGGCTAAGGATTATTGCTCTACACTTTCCCTTTATGATTTGGGGTGATTTCCCTCCCCCACCCCCTGCCCAACCATGAAAGGATGTAAAATCAGGATTGTAGTGCCTGGTCCCTAGAGCCACATTTGATTAAATATGCAGGAACTAATGTGCCATCGGCCTGCTATGGTCTTAGCATATAGTTTATTATCCAGTTTATAAGAAACATGTTGTTCATATAAGTGGCATTATTAGAACCATAAATTATTGTATAAACATAGATCTCTATTTGTAACTGCAGTGGCTTTCATTAGAACTGGCTAAAAATGTACCCCAATCAGTTGTCTTAGGAATGATCTGTATTAATGTCCATGTCTTCTGTCTGTCATCTGGAAGTTTTTGGCTTTCTAGGGAAAATTAAGTACTATATGAAAAGATAAGTGGAAATAAAGTACAAAAGGGAGCAGTTCAGTTCATTTTTGGCATTCCAATTCGACTTGGAAAATTGGAGGTTGATAAAGGCCATAAAGAGAAAAAACTGCAAAGATCTCTCAGCACCATTGTTTCACATTCATTTATAATCTTACAATTTTACTAATTTTAGTAAGTGCTTAGAAGCATTTATTACCTAGTCAAAAATAGCATAAAAACAAAGACAATCTTGCAATAAGGAAAGTTATTACACTCTAGCATTTTGTGCTGTAACTACAGTTATTTTCCTTGTTATTTAATAACTACAGTTATTTCCTTATCAATTTTTTATTTTATTTTTGGTGGGGATTGGGGGGCACTGAGGGGTTGGGCAGGGTCCCCTTTAAAGGCAAAAACAACAGAAATGAAATATGTATGGTTTTAAGGTTAGGGTTAAGTTCCCAATTAAGTCAACTGGAATTGCATACCCAGAATTTTAAATAATTTTCATGAATTTTGAATACACATTTTTCAAATATATGCTATTTGTTTCAAATTTTTGCTGTTCTGAGCTTTGATACTCAGGGAAGGACTAAAAACCATTATTCAAACACATTCACACTGTGTTTCAAAAAGACCACTATGATCTTACCACTACTCCAATTTTTAGAATTATCTGTAGCGTGACCAGTATCAGAAAAGATCATAGATAAAAGTCCTACCCTCTCCATAAAAGGCATCTGTCCCTTCAGCCAAGACCACAATGGCAGAGCCTTGTAATCACAAAATGATGTATTCCCATGGCTGCAGCATTTCTGTGAGAACAGAAGGAGTGACCAGGCAGTGTTGAAGTTTGCTGATGTCCTGGTAGTGCAGGGGCACCTCTTTCCTCAACAGAAAATACTGACTTTTTCAATGGATCATGAGTGCTGTTTCCTTTCTATCCCCGTAAATCAGACATTTAATGTCCAGACAGATATTTTATACTCATCTTGTGAGAATCAAAATTCAACTTTATTCCTAAAAATACATCAACTTCCTCTTCTGGTTGATGTAAGCAAAGTTGTTCTTTTAACACAAAATTAAGACTTTTTCTCTGATAGTATAGTGTGAAAGGGAACAGATGAATGGAACATGTGCTGTTCATGTGTTTTTGTAGGACTGAAGCATTACAGAAGTGTTTCTGTTAACACCTCTGTCAGTGGCCTTCCCTTCACTTCCCCCTATTGCTTTCTCAGTGGAAGGCTGTAAGGAAACCCAACAGAAGGTGGCAAACTAGAGTAAATTAAACACCTTCATACATATTTCTCCTAAATTTATCTCATACAATGATAAGACAAGAAACTGTTCTCCTTCAGACATTATCATGCACATTTACTGAGACTCACCCATGAGACCACTGTGAGAGGGTTTGTTCTGTCTTTCAGACACCAATGTGATGCTTGTGAAAGTCACAAGACCCTCAGACCTCTGTAGGCAGCACAGACTGACCATAACATGTGCTGTGATGTAAACTGATTTGCAAATGCTGCTTTTTGGTGTAGACATAAAGAATTCTTGCATGCCACACACTTATAAAACCTCCAATCATTTTTCCTTAGAAAATACATGATACACACCAAACTTTGGGGGTTTGCTTTTGTTTTGTTTTTTCTTTTCACTTTTTCTGGCAGTGAAGGCAGGGAAATTTTTAACTGACTTCTGAATGTAGAATGAGATCTTACCATGTTCATTTAGTTAATAAATTAAACATTCTGGAATAATTTTTGAAGAAGAGGTTTCATGATCCAGAGCAGCTTCTATCTGTGTTCACCCATGTCTCCCCCTCTAAAAAAGCTGGCTCTATGCAAAGTATTGAAATCAGTCCACAAGAAGTTTCAGCTTCTGAACACGCCTGGAAATTCTCTGAGTGGACAATTGACACCTTCCAAAATAATCTCGGGAAATATCCTAAGACTTGAAAATAGAGATTGTCACATTCAACTGTCTAAGAATGTTTCTGCACATTGCCTAAATTATTACTATAACATAGGCAAACAAAGAATTCTTTTAGAGAGACAACAGTGGAGGATTAGTTGACTAGACTGCATTTTTCTTTCTTAAGCAACATACTTTTTCAGGCACTTGGAGAAATTTATAGGCACATTTCTGTCATTGAAACTCCAGCAAAGTGGTTCCAAATCTGCACCAATATAGGTTACAAAAGGATTGTATCCCCAGTTTTTCAAACATTTGACACAGTGCTTACTTTTATGAGAACCTATAAAAAAAAGAAGTAAAGTAAACTGTATCATCCCCTTTATTCCCCATGGGCAGATAAGATTAAGTCCACATGGATTTCTGTGGTGAAATTGTGGAGGAACAGAGTGTAAACTTTCAGAGTTGTGTCTCTAAATTTGAAAAAGAGCAACCATTCTATATTTGTTTCAAAAGTTTCATAGGAGGATACATGAGCAAGAATGAAGCCTGTGTGTTGTCTGTTCTCCATGACATTGCTGTACAATTTTGTAACCATATGAGGAAAAAAAGAGAATGTACATAGGGCTGAGATATGGGTTCTATACTAGAGGCAAAAACTCAGTTTCATCTTCGTCTATTGACATTTCTTCATAGTTGAAATAGAGAGTGGAAACCTGGTTTCCTGTATTTCAGGTGGACACCAAAGCCAGCAGATTTCCATGCACAGTATGAATACCTTCCCACTAAGAGGAATTGATGCCAAAGTGTTAAATAGGCTCCAAAAATGCCAATTACAGATTTAATATCTGTGTAAGAGCAGTCATTTGAACTCTTAACTCTCAAGACTGCCTTGGGTAACACTTTTAAGCTGTTTACCTCAGTTCATCCATACAGAACATTCAGATATTCTCTGAAGCAAAAAACAGGACTGTGAGATAATCCATCTGCAGCACAGTATTTAGGGTATGTATTCTAGGGATGTGATATACAGTCTCAGGTTTAGAGAACATCCAAGTAGTTTACACAAAATGAAATAATTTAAACAGAAAAGACCTAAAATAGCTCAATCTCAGATATAAAACAGGATGATTGAGAACATTCTCATACTTAGATTTAAAATTCCTGAAGCAGAGCAGGATGTTCCATAAGCATAGGGAAATACTACAAATATAAGTTATTTTGTAACTTGAAAGTATAGTTATTTTGTGAGTTCTATGTAAATCCACCAACTATTTTCCTTTTGTTAAATATACTCAAATGTGTTCCTTTTTGTCTCAAATTAGATGATTTTTTTTTTTTGTCCAAGTACAGAATTTGAGCCAGAAGTTGTTTGGTTTGGTGATAGCAATGAAAAACTCACACTACTGCATTCCAGAAGGATTCCTTTTCAAGCTTTATGGATGTACTGGAAAAATAATTAAACACACAGCTCTGATGTGAACAAATATTTGACAATGGCATGGGAGTAGTCCATGTGGAGTGTGTTAGGATTCATAATACTAACAGCAGAAGCATGCCAGCTTTGTAGCAGTTGACTTTTTGTGTGAGAGTGATTACAGCTGGAAGCACACTAAAAATTAACAACACATAACTACATAACATTAGCAAGAATTGCAGAACTGAACTGAGTTACAATAAAAGCACAGAAGTTGTATTTCAGTATTACATTAAGACTGTAAAACCATATGTTTTTCTTGTTGAAATATAGTTTGGGTATATTTTAATGTTTTTATCAACATGACAAATCTATTTAAAAGTATGTCTGCTGCAGTATTTCTGTTGTGCTAAGATTTTGTTCACATCCAGGAGTGAGTTTTGCTCACTGACGTGCAGAGATCTGTGCACTGGACATTCAGCATCCCATGCCCACTCTTCATGTACACTTCCCAGTCAGTCATGCCCTATCAAGCTAAAAGAAGCAGGAGGAAATTAAATGAGTGAGAAAGAGAAATAGGAAGTGAGAGAAATGAGAACACAAGGCAACAAGATCACTTTTACTTTGCTGCCTTAAAGAGTAGGTGTGAAAATCATGCATACTTCCCTGGAGTCTGAGTCACTCAGTGCCCCTCAGCATTTGAATAACAGTACACAGGAGAAGAAGAGAAAACCAACAATATTACAAGTACATTAGATCATTCTTCTTAGTAGATTTCTGAATTCTTTTTTTTTTTTTTTTTCCTATTGAGGCACAACACTAAGGCATGGAATGCTCAGCAGTCTTGTCCGTGGAGACAAAATTCAACAGCTGTATTGAGCTTCTCTGCAGAAAAGAGGACAGCAACTCCCACACATCCTCCAGGAAAATGAGTGAGATGCCAGCAGAGCCAGGTGAGGGAGATTGTGGAAAGTACTTTCTCTGACAAGGAGCAGAACTGTATGTAGGCTAGGAAGGAACTTATCATCGCCCATTTGTATCATATTAACTAACTACCCTTTTTTTCTTTCTTCTTTCTTCCTTTGTTTTTTGAATGAAGACTTCTAGTAAACAGTGTTACTGGTAGCAATCTGAAATTATTAGTCCATGATTACATTAGCATTACTCTGACAGATCACTATGACAAGTGGTGTATTTCTGGTGCTGCTGGAACAGATAGGGAATGTGTAGGAGGCAAAGTCTAAAAAAAAACCTATTCAGAGGGGATTATGGAGGTTAATGCAAAGAATATGCTTTTAAGGGTATTAGAATTGGTGCACCAGATTCACAGCTCATTGAGATCTCACAACATTCCTCAGTGCAGTGTCAATGGGAGCAAAGATACTGAAATGAAAACCCAAAGCCCAGAGAAGAAAAGAAGTTTCCTAATTATTTTCACTCTGAAGTCTAAGGTTCATTCTATACATAATAGTACAGTGAGTATAGTTAGCCTTTCAGAGAACTCTGTTAAGAAAAAATATAAGTTTCCTCTTATGTATAATACTAAAATCTTATAATAATCAATGTGCTTACAAAATATTTTGCTGATAACTTCTGGCCTATTACTGTTTTCAGATCAGGTGTAATTCTGTTCAGATTAGTGAATGCCATCTCTATCTGAACTTAGTCCTACAAAATATTTTCCTACTTTAATTTCCATGCAGAATTTCAGTGTGACATCTCCCCACATAATTCAGAAGATGTTTTTTGATCCATTTATAAAGTTGAGACTCCATCAAACTAATTTTACTTTAGACCAATTTCAACCACCTTTTATTAGGACAGATGACAAAACTCTTATTTTCTTGGGTTTATCTTCCTTTCTGTGCACCTTTGCCATTCCTTAGTAACAGGCTTATTTGCAAATAAGAGTAATTTATGTTCAAGAAAAACTGTTTCACTGAAAATTAATGAAGGAGATGACACGGGAGACTTAAACATCTCTGAGACACTTTCATAGAAAAATTAAAATCCCCCCTTAATTTACTATTATTATAACTTCTTCTATTTGTATCATTGAGATCAATTCCCAGGCAGTAATGTTTTACAGGCAAAGCATTGCTGTCTAAAATGATATCACCACACACATTTTTTCAATTTGGGTGGCAGACATGCTACTGGAGGTTTGGGAAAAGCCACACTGCCTGATATTAGTGCTTGTTTTCTATTCAACACAGCATGAAAGATCTGGCACGTGTTTTGTGCTTCTGACTTGATGCATATTTTCTGTATTTTCTGGACTATCTAAAACAAAAATAATAGTAAATTCAAGTGTTTTTCATCATGATCCTAAATCATTCACATATGTGACTGAGTTTAGGTGCCACAAAGTTACACCTCATTTAGCTGTTGTTCATTCAGCAAGAGCTGGATCATTTTAAACTAGATTTCATAGAATCATAGAATATTCTGAGTTGGATGGGACCCATCAGGATCATCAAGTCTGACTCCTGACCCTGTTCCTTCACTTTTCTTCATGGGGATGTTGAAAATCATCATGAGGTCTCTGCTCATCTCCTTCAGAATGAAGAAACCAAGTGATCTCAGCTGCTCTTCCTAAAGCTTCCCCTCCAGACCCTTCACTGTCACCACAGCCCTCCTTTGGATGCTCTCTAATAGCTTAATGTCCAACTTTACAGGCAATTCTATATGAAAATATATTTAAAAGAGTTTCTTATTCCTTTAACCAATTTAATTTCTTAATTTACTGTCTCAACCAATTTAGTCAAGAGTTAAAGCTTATGCAAAATATCTACATAAGGGACTTGCGCCAATTTGAAAGAAATCTTTAAAAACTGGGCTAGGAAAGAAGGATTGATTTAAATTCTAACAACAAAGTCAGTCCCAGTGAAAGCAAGAATATGGATGTGATTGGGAGACCACTGAGCTTATTTGACTTCACAAGTTGTTCCCCAGGCTTCAGTAGTTAACAATTTGGCTTAAAAGCTTCATTACCTAGAGGATCACATCAATTTTCTTGTTACTAAGCCAGCTTTTAGAACCAAGATGCAGCTCAAGAGCAGTAAGGGAAATCCTCCAAGCTTTCCCTTACACCTTTTAATTCACCAATCACTTTAGGGCCAATGTTTGCTCAGCCATTTAAATGAAATTTTTGTAAGCACTTGCAGCAGTAAAAGTAGAAAAACTTACGTGTTCATAAGGGATTTTGAATTTTAGAGAAATAAGACTTTATGGGAAGTTTAACCCACTTGATACTCCTTTGAGGAAAAGGGAAATCAGGACTATGTTCAGTGTAAGACTTTGGTAGGTGTATATCAGCAGATCAAATTTGGACAAAAGGAAAAACAACATAAACCAAAAAAAATTTGTATTCTGTTGACTTTATATAGTCAGTAGCTGGCTAAGAAGGTGACAGAGCATGCACCAAGACTGGGAAAAATTGTGAAACCATTGATATTTATCTATCTATGGAACAAAATGAAAGTTTTAAAACCCTGTACCTTTAAGCTTCCTCTTCTTTACCCCCTGCATTTTCAGGAAAGACTGGGGATGGCAAGCCTACTGTTAGAGAGCATTCTGGAATTGACTGTAAAATTCAATATTGTTAGAATAACATTTAATAGTTGAGTGTTAAGGCATCTATTCAGCTTGTTAGCTCCTTAACTAATTAAACCTCCTTCTAGGACAGAATGTTAAGCTGGCAAATAATGTGAGAAGCAGACACAGAGATTTATTAGAAAAGGACTTACAAAGAAATGGAAAATTATCAGGTTTTTAACCTGAAAAGGGCCACAGAATCTGCCACTGTTTTTCCAATCTAACTAAATAGTACATCAGGGACAGCATTTCAGGCAAACAGTTTTTCTGAAAGAGCAGTTCCCTGATTAAACCAGCAATGATAAATCACAGGGTATTCTCTAGTGCAATGCACTGTTTTAGCTATACAAAAATGAAAGAAAAGGATATGAAATGCTAGGCCTTAGAGACTCTATATGGTGAAAGGGAGTTCTGAAGTCTACAGAGAATTGTTCGTGTGTGAAAATATTTAATTTCTTTCTCCTTTTTTTTTGTTTTAATGATCTCAAGGTGGTTACTACTTTTCATAGTTTTGACCCCCTCCACAGAAGTGAGGAATGATTCTAGAAGAAAATTACTAGGTGTGACCCTGATTAAAGCTATACCAACTATGACAACTCCTTATTTTAATAACTACATTAATTTTTTATTAAAAAAAGATAAAATCTACAGTTTAGTACCACTAGCATTATTAAAAAAGGGAATACAGAATTTAAACCTGAAGAAGCAAGATTATCTTAATTTGATCCTTCAAGTGTTATTTATTCATGTATGTGTTTGTCAGTCTTTAGTATAACCCACATTTACCTGAATTTTACTCTTATATAGTTACGTCTGGATTTCCTGTCACTTTTTATTTTTACCATGGAACTCACCTCATGCATTGCTCAGAATAGGTATCACTCATAACAGTATACTACCAATAGTAGTTACTATTTCACAGCTGAACCTGTGTCCATGTGCCTCACTAAAACACACTATCAAAGAATGCAATATATTTTACCTTGAAGGTAGAACTTTGTGGACCTTCTCCACTGCTGGAATTTGAGGGTTACAAAGAGGTATGAAGCTGTTTTTAAAGGACACAGAAAGGCCTTCAATGACCCAAGGAAAGGAAACACCCTACATTGGTACTTCATCCTTCAAAGAAGCAGCACACTGTGATGAACTGGTCAACAAAAAAATGTTGTGCTTTTTTTTAGAACCAGGACAGAAGATGCAATCACAAGACTGGAATTACTCCAGTTTGCTTTGGAGGTAGCCAGGAAAAGGCCTTGCAGCTCAAAGTGGTCCTAAAAAACATGATCATGGCTACAAATGATAGCACAATACATGACTAATTGCAAAAGACTCTGGAGACCTCCAAGGGGATTGAAGGAGAAAAACATTAAAGCATTTCCCAGAGATTCATCCCATGTCATGAGCAAAAGCAGTCAAGGGTCAGAGAAAGTTACAATCTCCTTGTACTGCAAAAGAAGGATGTGCTCTTGTTAGAGCTTCCTGGAATCAATCTTCCATGAATTGATTCCAGGAGGAAATAAACATAAGAACAGGAGGGATAAACGTAAGAAAGAGAAGAGGTGAAAAAATATAAATATACACCTATGCACTTAGAACTGTGAAATAAGAAACCATGAAATAAGGATCCTGCACCACCAAGCCTCAGATGGACACAAAGGAGAAGCTATTTAATTTCTGTCTAGGTTATAAACAAGTGAAAATGGAATTTCTCATGTCTGAGATGAGTTTAACCTACTTCAAAATTACTGAATTTGGGTTGCAATGTCTCACTCATTCCTGAATGAAATTATGCTATAAAATTCATATTACTGGAGTCTTTCCATTGATGATTATAACCTATACAGGATGACATCAGTGGGAAAAAAAAGAAGGGAAAGATACAATATGTTAAAAATAATTGGAACTTTTTCAAAATTAGCAGTATTTTGAAACAAACTTTACTATTGGAGTTACCGTGGTAATGAATAAAGCAGTAAATGTGTGGCTGCAGATCAGCAAATCACACTAAAGAATGGGATGATAACTCCTTGAAGACCAATGCATCGTGTGTATGTTGAAGAAGATGCATTAATGTCAAGGATTTCAATTCTTACTGAGATGTGTTGGAAGTCAAATGCAAGGAGCCCCTCAACACTTTCACACTTTATAAAATTATAAGATTTTATCTGAAAAAAATGTGACAACCAATGTACATTGTCCTCATGTGGAAAAAACCATTAATCTCAGGGCAAAAATTAACAACTGTAGAGTACAAGATATGAGGAGTCAATTATGTCTGAAGCATCCCAACCTCCACCATATTTACAGTTCATTTAAATTTTATAAGCGAGCTTCATGAACATGATAACAATTATGAGCAAAGTCTATTGGGAGAAAGTAATTAAGTGTGACAGATAACTGGGAATTCCTAAAGTGCCAAAAATGTCAAAATTTCTGCTGAGAAAGAAAGCTCTGCTAGCTACAACAGACATGGAAGGAAGCTGAGAGCATCAGTTAATTAACTAATAATTATGACAGAAAATAGGAAGATCTTATAGTGATAAATATTTAGCAAAGAAAGTAGGAAACATATATGATGATACATGTTGATAACTGACAGTATTACACATTTAAAATGTTAATACAAACTAAATATATTTTGAAATAAACATTACTGTCATAAAGTAATACTTTTAATGTCAGCCTGTAGATTCTAATTCTTGAATACATATTATTTAACCTTTTTAATTAATCACTAGAGAAAAGACAATGTAAATAGATTATAGAGTTTTCTAATGACATAAAGATCAAGAGAATCAGTAGCACCAAAAACACTATATCCCATATGCAGAATGAAGTTTGTTTCTTTCGTAAACACACTGTGGGAAAATGATGTGTATTTCAACATTGCCAAGTGGAAAGAACATAATTATGAATAAGGAATGTAAGTCATTCTTCAGGATTGGGAATTCTAAGGAATGAGAGAAATATTGAGTGACTTAGAGGTCAGCATGGATAATTACTTGAACATGAGTTTTCATTGTGGAATACAAAAGTCCTTGAAAGTTTTAGTAGAGAAAATGCCAAGTATATGTGAAGAGAGTACGTTACATCTGTACTGGCAATGAAGCCATAAGTGCTAGATTATTGTGTCCAATTATGTGTTTAAAGAAAGATGATGAAAAATTATAAATGGCTCAGAGAAGTCCAGGAATATGATTAAAGGACTGGAGAACATCTCTTACTGAGAAAAAAAAGAAAAAAATCGGAAGACTAGTTTAGTTTCCAAAATTGAAAGTTAAGCAGTGACATGATCAGTGATTAAACATATTTTCCTGATGAAATCTGATAACAGAGAACTTCTCAACCAGAAAACATAAGGACAATAATCCCTTCTTATTATTCTTCCCAAACAGCACCAGCATTTCTGTGGGATAATTCTGATTCCCAGTGATACATATTTTAATGCCTCAAAATCCTTTCCTGAAGGTATCTTCTGGTCTCCACATGATTCTAATTCTCAGTCTCAGAATAAAAAAGAGCTCGGCAATTTCTGCCATAATTATCTGTTGAAAACTTTACCTTGAGGCCTGACAATGAGAAGTACTTAAAATCAGGCTGCCTCCTAAGCATCTAAGATTGCACGATGCACAATCCTGACCTGAGGTGTCACCTTCCAAACTACTTGCAAATTTTTTGTCTTTTTGACCTCACAGAGTTTCTCAAAAGTGGAGTGGTGCTCTAATCTCTATTTTATAACTTGGTTCCTGTGAAAAATTGTGCCTCTGCAGTTTATTCAGAGACACAAAGTAGTGGCTGGTCATAAGACTACAAAACCAATTTTTTCTGCTTCTAACTCCTGTTCAAGTTATCACTAGACTTCCCTGATAATATATAGCTATTACCAGTTGCTTCACTACATCCAGTAGTTCTACACTACATTACAGTATTTACAGACTCTGATTTCCTATTCAGAACTCCATAGTCTTCAATTCACAATTTATTCAGTCAAACAACAACAAAAAAGAGAAAATAATTAAAATAAAAGCACAAGGTAAGCACCATGGGCTATCCAGTTTCTGAATTATACAGAGAAGGAACTTAAAGTAATGGTAGAACCTCAGTGTAAAAATAAATCAGTTCTTTAAATTGAAGAGGAAAGATAAGTGATGTCTGAGTGGGATTTTGAGGTTCGTAGTCCCAGACTTGGAGAGTTGAGCCTCCAGCTTTAATCCTAGGCACTGGCACATAGTGCATAGGAAGAAATTTCCATGTGCTACAGTTTATGTTCTAATCTAAACAGTGCAATATAAACTGGGGCATGTGTTATTTCACGGATGACACAGTTTTCAAGTTATGACAGTTTAGTAGTGTCCCAGGCTCTTGGTTCCCACACATTCCACGACTTTTTCATTTTCCAGAACTGTCGTCAAAAGCAGCTTCAGACTGCTGGAGAACACTGCGAGAAAAGAGTGAAAGATATGTAATATATTTAGATAATAAATTGTGATGGATCTGTGTTATGACATTATCTGTTACTATGATGATAGGTCAGGATTGCAGTCAGGCAGTTTAGAGCAGTTAGTTTGAGAAAACGAAATTGTTCCCAGTAGGTTTCTAAAGGCCATTACAAGCAATAGAGAAAATCTTTTTCCTTATCCTCTTCTCCGGCACTCTCTGCCTTCTGCCACAATGAATCAGAATGACATATTTTTTTTTCCCCAAGTTAATTTTCTACAAACTCTGAAGAATATTTTCCTCAAAATTATTTATCTACTTACCAGGTATTAATATCAAAGTAGCCTTTTCTTAGGATTTTTGGCCCTTTGCTGGCTGGTTTTAATTTGATTTGAACCTAGTCAGCTAACTTTGCATTTTCAATACTAGTCCCATTTTCTGATTAAATAAATACGTGTTTTTTATGTACAACTGGCATAAGTTATGATGCATTTTTCAAGCCTAGATCTTTGATGTTTCAATTTCCAGATAAGTAAAAAAACATCATTAGTCCTTTTATGAATTATTAGCTATCACATGAAGTAGAGGACTTTTAGTTTATATGTAGCGTTTTTCTACTATACCATTGAACAGTTTCGTGTTGTATGAAACACATGTGCAATTTAATTTTCCTTCCAGAGGTACAATTCTTAGCATGGATAGGGAAGTACATCACAGCAAAATGAACCAAGGAGTTAAAACATTATTTTAGAGAAGGGTTCTTTGAACAAAGCCTTTTAATAGCATTTGTTGTCAAGTCACAAATAAAAAAAAAATACTTGAAAGTTACAGATATTTTGAAGAAACATGAAAATAAATTTACAACTGATTTAAAATATAAAAATTAGATGCTGCTATAGGCTGAACCTGTTCCATTTATACCAGTTACAACCAGTGAAACACTTGAAGATACTTGGGTAGATAACAAGGGGCACACCAAGATTTGTTTGGTACTTTTCATCTATTATTTTATAGAATTATCCTAGTTCACCTTCCAGGGAGGAGATTACATAAGCCTGCATTCAGAAAATGTCAGTATGTTAATTTAGGTTAGTCAAGCATGTACTTTTAATTAGGGAAAAAACACCATAAAAGTAAATAGGGAATATGATTCATTCTAAGTTATGGTTACTGTTAATAGTTCAAAATCTGTGACAAGTGTGTTCTCTTCCAGGTTCAGGTGAATAAAAAAAATATATATATATTTTTATTTTTTTTTTTAGCCTAAGGCATGATGGGCTAATCTGTAGTTAGACTGCATGTCACCATGCCCTCCAGGTTTATTAAAATATTACAGATTTCTGAAATTTAGAAAAGTTGTATTTCTTTAAACTGTTATCTGTGGGTAGATTTAGTCTCAAAGTTTAGAAACAGTAACTTTAATTTTAGCTGAAATTTTCTGTTCCAGTCAACATCCAAAGCTTAACTGTGTTATCTTTCTTGGTTTTACAGAGATTCAAATTATTTTAATGGTAAACTGAGAAAGATAACTCCTCTTTCTACCCTCTACTATGCACTTTTAAAAATGGCTTTTCTTGTTTCCACAAAAATCTGTTGGAAGTACAGTGTCTTGTTTCAAAGACCATAAATAACTCAGAGCAAGCTACTGATCCCCTGCTTTGATCATGCATCTCCCCTCCTGTACACGCAGTAATGACACCAATAGGGTAATGCATGCAAGCACATGTGTAAGTAAAATTATCAGCTTTGTGCCTACAATCATTTGCAATAATGAGGAAAGAGACACTGCTGCATCTGAACTCTAAGATTACTTTTTAGTTCTGTAGCAGGAGTGACAGTAGCAAAAAAAGACTAATTATCCTTCCTAATATCTGCAGTGCAAAGGGGTCCATGCTTCTAATTATGAGCTAGATCAAAGAAGGGATTTATTGGATTCTTTTGTAGAAATGGCTGTGCACTGGATCAGTCACCATCATGCTGGGCAAGATTCAACTGCTTCCACCCATTCATGGTAGCAAAAACAGCATTCAGAGCAACTACGTCTGACAATCTTCAGGATATTGTTCCAATCTTGCAAATTTTACTTCATGTAAATAGGTGAAATCAATCAATACAATTAATCACATTTCCTTAGCTGAATAATCTTATTGAAGTAATTGAGTTAAATCTATTTTTTATAAAGTATACAATATTTTCATATTTTGTAAAAATTAAAAAATTATATTTGTAGAGTGAATACAACATTTATTTGTAATTCAATAATTATTAGATAATATTTGTAATTTCGAAAATAGTCTACTGTAAGCATCTTATGTTTACCATCAATATAAATTTTCATAAAAGGTTAAATCAGAAAATAAAAGCGTCATAAAACAAGATTCAGATCCACAGAACTTAGTCATCTGCTGTAATTCTTCAAAATACGCATGAATGACCTTGTGATGGTGATAAGACCAGCATGTAGAATTGCTGGCATTTCTCTGGGAAGTGACAGAGAACAAACGTCACATTGGTCAGTGTCATGTGGAGAGGGGAACTTCCTTAGCTCCACATAAATCTCATTTTGTTAACAGTTAAAGGTACCTTTAGAGGAGTAAAGGCAGTGTCCCTGCTGTGGCTAACATCCACTTAAACCAAGGCTTTGAGCTGATTCATCAGTGTTCTGTGAACCCTGTGAGAACTTGGCTAACCTGCAGTTGAAGTCAACATTTTATTCAGGAAGAGTATTCCCATTGTTTGGACCAGCTTTGTTTTGCACTAGAGTGACATCTGCCTTTAGGCAGGATAGACTATGAATATTGTCCACATAATCTTTGGGGAAAAAAACCCAACAACTAACTGATTTAAACACCACATCCTCCCCCAAAAACCCCAACAAACAAACAAACAAAAAACCCCTATATTGAGTGAAAGGCATTACCACAAGCTACGGGGTAACAGCATTCTTCTGACAAAGCTTTCTGCCAGACAGAACATTGTCTTCTGAAACCACAGAATCATTAAACTTCCCAGTTTGTCGTGACTTTTTGAGTTTTATTTACAGTAGTTGTTCTTTTTCCATCTCCCCCTCACACTCTTTAAATCATCTAAGTACTGGTTTCTGTTCAAAGCTATAGAGAGGTCATGAGAGATGAGGAGGTTACATGTGGTGGAAGGAATCTCTTCATATATTCAAAAGACATATTCATGACAAGCTAAAAAAGTAAACGTCAATTATTTTCCTTAATGGTACACTATCTCAGCTCCTCTCTGCTGTAAACTACAGTCAGAGTAAATCATGAACACTAATGAGAATGCAGCAGAGTGAGGACTAAGATATTTTGGGTTTTGGCTCCATTACTGACCATAAAAGGCTCCCAAGGTGCTATCAGAAGATAAATTTTAAATTGCTAAAATAAGTTGGGACTCCCACCACACGTAAAAAAAGGCTGTGTTCATGTATAATTATAGGATTACGACCTATTTCCTTACTCAGGATCTGATCTGTAGGTTTGCTAAGCAACTTCAGCTTAAATTCAGTTCCTGAGGGGTCTTACTCTCATTCTAGATAATTTTGTTAAATTAGTATTAAAACACAAAGCCCCACTGCACTAAAATCAGAAATTATTACTATTCCATTACTTATTATTTTTTCAAGTAATCTAACATTCATCATAAAATATCTTTTCAATGGTCAGTGCTTGAATAAATATATGCATCCTAATTTTCTATCATTCTATTTTGCTATATTTGTATTACTTTTTTGGTGTTTACAACATCACTATTTTTAAACAGCACATGATTATTCTCTTTCAACAGTTCCAGTCTGCCCTCTTACACAGATTACTATTTACATAATTTTTCAATTACATATATTTTACCCCTATCAATCAATAATTAAAAATATTGAAATTATATAGGAAACTTCTTAAGTTTTAGGGGGATCAATGTTTTCATAACGTTCTTGTACATAACAGTTTTTTTCTACAAACACCTGATAACCATCTCTGTTATTATTTGGGAAATAAGATGGGGTTTTTTATATAACTTTGTTTTGGTGAGGAAGGGTTTCTTTCATTTACTTGGGTTTTTTTACCCTTTTCTAATCTGTTTTTGTTTGTTTTCTTTTTTATAATTTCTTTTGCATGTAGTGAGCATAATGGTCCATCAGAGGATCAGTATTTAATCTTAACCCGAGATCCAACAATATGAAAATCATATCATGGTGGGAAAGGATGAAAAATTATGAAAATGCTACAAGAACATAAAATTCTTTTTACTTGTAAGCTTGTAGCCATTGATGTTATAATAAGAATAGACCTCATTAATAACTACAAATTATTTTTGAAGAGGTCAAAGAATCAGATAAATATGCTGCTTTCTCAACGCTCAGGGTATAAACCACTTAAAAGATGTGATAAAAAGAACAGACATACATTAAAAAAAAATTCAACTCTACATCTTCATTTTCTCTTTTAGTTTTTCCTTCTTTTCCCATTTGTTTTCCCTCTGATACTTCTTCTTTTATTGATGGCAAAAATCACCAGCTGCTTATCATCAAAATTATTAAGCTCATTATATTCTGAACTTATTCTTTTGTGCCAACATAGCAACAGAAAGGATAATCTTACATACTATACCTGTAACTATAGATGACTTGAATGAATTCTAACTACTTTGTAAGTAGGAATGAAAAGAAATCTACATTTGTTAGTTATTACTTCTTGGTTTTCTCAAATATTTCTATTAATAAAAGTAAGCTACTAGTGATTGAGGCAATCAAAAATACTAGGGGATGGCAAATCTTCAGATGTAAAGCATTATTTGTGTTTTCAGCATATGTTATGGAGTAAAAGTACACTCTTTTTAACATTAAATTCTATTAATTTAAAACAATATAAACCACTGCACATTAAAATCTATTACCTAATGAAATCCAGAGATGAGGTATGGCATTCAAAAAGCTAATTTTATGTCTTCTACTATTTTTCCATTGCATGTCTGACCAGAAGGACCTGCTAGAAGAAGAAGAATAGAAAAACACCCCAAAAATTTCAAAACAAAAGAAACAAAAAACAACCCCACACAGAAACATAAACTAAATAAGCAATAAAAAGTATTTCAATGCATCTTTCCTCTTGTGAAGCCTTACTTATCCCTGGATGTGGTTATGGCATGTTTCACCTGTATCAGTGGTACTATGCCTGTTGTCTAAGGACAACTTCAGTGAAGTCTTGGTTTGTCAACCCAGGAAAACCAGAGAGAAAAAAACCACAATTCAGGAGCTCTCTATTCTACTTTCTCCTCATGAGCCACATCAAATTTGTTGCTTGTGCCCATAAAAGGCAGACCATCCTCCAAATGCAGGCTCTGCCAGCAGAAGCTGTTTTACTGCAGAACGTAGGTCACTGTATATACACTGGGGTAGAAGATAATTGTGGGCAAATGCAGCAGCATTGGACTTTGTTGAAAGCTTCTGCTCTTTCAGAATGCAAAACTGAAGCCAAAGCCTATAAACTGTTGGACATTTTGTGAGGATTAACCATTATTTTGTTTATTCTAGCTGCAATTAGACCACATTGCACGACATCATCCCACAAGTCGAACTTATTATAACGACAGATTACTTTTTAGCCTATGATAATTGTGGAGAGGTTTTACTTTCACAATATAGCAAAGAATTATTGATGGCATGTGGATCTTTTGTTTATTATTATTTTCCTGAAGAGCTATTTCCATATGATTTTCATATTGTGCAATAAACAAAATAGTTTCATCCCTGAAATAGTTCTTTTATGGAGGTTTAAGTGTCAAATGTCTTTCTATTGCTCAGGCCAATGTTAAAATATTCACCATTCGAGCCAAGCATTAGCTAGCACAAAAACAGCAAACTAAACCTTTCATTCCTTAAGTGATTTTCTTTATCTGTGAGACTAAAAAATGTCTTTTTAGCTGGCACCAGTGGCTTTGGGGAGTGTTTTGCACACATTTTTGCAAATGCTTATTTCAGGTTTATTGGCCTCACAGCAGAGGTTTCAGAAGACCACACAATTGGAATGATCATTTTTCTCTGCATTAGCAGCTTACATTTAGAATGGTGGCAGCTAACCTTAGAGGAACCTGGACAAATGAAAGATGCTTCATGAAAAACGGTTCAACATTTAAGAGGGAGTATGGAGGAGAATCTTCAAAAATTTAAAAAAAATCATGATGAAAACCAATCAAATTGTGTTCCTTTTACCCGTGTTTGGGTTTTGTTCTAATTAGGCCCCTGTTTCCCTGACTTTAATAATTTATCACCACATTCTATGGATAAAAAAACCCATTATTTAATAGCTCATGGATAAAAAACTCTTCAGATGCAGTGAAACATGTTGATATATGAGAGAGACTATTCTTGCCCTAGTATTTGGAAAAATGTAAATTTAAGCAAAGGACATATCCACAAGTATGGATAACAGAATCTAAAACTCCTTCAGCATTTAAGAGACTCTTGTATTCTCCTGAATTGATGTGTACATATGAAGTGATGTGATTTCTTTTTCTGTATTCTCTGAAAAAGTATATGAACAAGAGTTATTCCTTTAAAAGCTCATCTTTTTTTTATTTATCTTTTGGCAGCTCACTTCATGATCACATCATAAAGTAGCATTGAACTAGAGTTAGAAAAACTATTATATCATTTCTTTAATCCTCTTTCAAAGTTAGCATGTGATACAGTTCCCCCACAGAGACCAGCACAGACAACTGTCTTTTGCAGAAATTATGTGAAAATATAAGAACATGGGTCAATCTCATCCATATTCATTGCCTTTCTAGGCACATCTTACACAAGGAATGAATTTGGAGCCATAAACAGTAGTTAAAAATAAATGCTTAAAATCCAGCCCCATATACTGTTTTCATTACATGTCTCAATAATACAAAAAGAGGGAATTAAAATGCAAAGCATATTGCCATGATCTATCTGCAAGTAGCACTGTTTATTAAAACAGTAGTTAAAACAGCTCAAATAAACTGTCATCCAGCCAAGGACATCATCTGTGAAAAAGCAAAAAACATACACAACATTTTAAATAAAACAAAAAATTACATTATGGGTGTGTTTTGTATGATATCACATGAGACAGATGAAAATCAAAAGCTAAAGAATTGAAATCACTGAATTATATGAGTTTTCCCATCTAGAAGTCCCAGACACTCACAAAAAAGGAAGTAAGCTAAATCTGGAAACCAAAGACTTTGCCAACCCAGTGTTCCACACCACAAAGACTGGATAATTTCCACAGTGAATAAGTCTGTTTTGTATGTTCTATGTTCTGATGAGTCAAAAAAGCATCTGAAAAACTTTGATATTTGCTCAATTAAAAAGCTTTTTCCATGTTTAGAATAAACTAACCCTGGTACATACACAGCCCTTTAACAAATAGATCACAAACATTCCTACTGTAATGATCTAAAAATAGTCCATACGCTCTGATATCACTCCCTTGTGCAAGTCAGTTTGAAGGTTTGGAGTAAAAACATCATATTACACACTAAACTGTGTAAGAAGTAGAACTTCCACCCACTCCACATTGTAGTAATTAATTTTTGCTTATACAAGTAATTTGATGATGGTTCCAATTTGATCACACTAAACTCTTAGAAATCTTTTCAAATGAGGACAGATCATCTTCACAGAATAAAAAGTACCTCATTTTCTATGTCAAATTGTTCCTTGCTCTCTGCTGAGACTGAGAAGATGATAGTAGCATCCACTTCCATTTAACTCCCGTTTGCTTCCTTTTGAAGATTAGGGAAAGGGATTATGAAAGCCATATTGTCTGGATAGTGACTGAGCATTGAAATACATTGATTAAAATAAAACAAAGAAACAAAAAAAAGGGCAAACAAAAAAAGAAAACCAAACCCCAAAAAATTTTTAAAAAAAAATCCCTACCACAAACAAACAAAGAAAGAAAAAACCCAAAACAAACCACAAAAAAAAAAAAAAAAAAACAAACCAAAAACAAAATACTCACAACAGAAAACTATGAATTCAACATCAGTCACTTCCTTTATTAGTCCTTTTAGCCATAAGAATTCAAGAAACATTTTAAAAGCACAGCACATGATTTTTATAAACTTTAAAAAAATGTTTGTGCAGTAAAATTAACTCAGTGTGTGATTTTGAAACTCTATGAAAACTACATTTCTGCCATAGAAACATATATTTTCTTACTTATGCTTGGTTATTTCTTTAAAATACTAATGCCATGCAATACCCATCCAGGCCATATATAGGTATTTGATCTAGATCCATCTGTCAAAAAAACCCAAACCCTAACACTTAAGGCATGTTGAAACCTAAAATAAAAAGAAATTTTTCTTGTGAAGCTATATTTTAGGATATGACCAGCATTAATATGACACAGTAAGATTTAATTGTCTGTTTCCTATAACTGGCAGCAGTTGAAGAAACAAAAGTGAGTTTACAACTTTCTTTGATTTTCTGTATGCTTGGGACTGATCAAGTTAGGATTACCAGAAAAATATGGCCAAATGAGAGCTAGTGTAATTCTTCTAAATTTAGGACCATGAGTTTAGGTCATTAATGAATCTGAAATACATTTGAAAGAGAATTTCTTGCATTTTGTATGGAATTATTTTTGTTCCTATTTTCATAGCACTAATAACCTCTGTTTCTAAACTGAATAAGCCATGGAAAGAACCTCCCATATTTCTCAAAGAAATAGTAAATTATTCATTTCAAAAGTTCAAGTTTTTTCTAGCATTGAAAGTCATAGTTAATCAAACTTCTGGGGTTCTTGTTTTAAATCCAGGAATTATAGCCTGGTTTTTTTTTCCCCTATGCAAAATATTAACCTTTGCCAAGTACATAAGATGATAATTAAAACCAGGTCTAAATCCTTTATCAATCAAGATTTCAAAGATGTTGCAGCAGACAGATGCTATTTCAAGCTAAGATGAAAGTGCCATATTATCACACTCACAATTTATGCAGCATAAGGCTCTGCAGCCACAGTTATACTGAGAGAAGATCTAAAAATTGTGGCTTTGTTTGAAAAAGGAGAACTTGTTCCCTGCTTGCAATTAGTAGGTGAAAAGCCAGGGGAAGAATTTCACTGATACAGGCTTTGAAAAGGTGCCTTACATCTGTAGCTGATGGGCTGGAAGTGAATCAAAGAGCCTCCAGAGAGAACAAGTGGTTGTGCTTGAAAAATGATCATGATATCTCAAGGGAATTAATCTCTTCCAAAGACTGTTTACAGCTGGGGTGGCCAATAGGCAACAGAACCTGGAAATACAGGGGTGTATATGTTTATTTGGGTTCTTTGCAGGGGGGACTGGGGGGTTTCTGTGGTCTGTATGGCCTTCTAATTTAAACTGCAAATCAGGAGACAATAAAGAGTGCCCTTCCACTTCAGGAATCAGTGTTAAAAAACTGAATGTAGCTTATCAGGTTATTTTATTTCCTTTAAGGTTAATAAATATCTCTTTTATTTTTTTATAAATTATGCATTGAAATACTGATGATATAGCCCAAGCCAACCTACCCATGATATGGTCATTTAGTTATTGGATCCTCTGATTACTTGATTTAAACTGGGATTCTTATTTCTCTTCAGCTTCTGTGGTGATTTATTGCAGACTTTAAACACAATTTAAATAAAATATGTCTGTAAAAACAGATTTTAAAAACATAGTGTTGTTTTTTTAATCTGTCATTATAGTTTGCCAGTCAAATACAAAAGTAAGTAATTTATTTGTTTCGAAATTTGTGGTTTATTTCAAATTATGAGATAACAATGACTTTGACTAGGTTTTCTGAAAAATCCTTGAGCACTGAACTGCTGTCCTAAATTGCCATCTCCTGATGATACCATGAAAAAAAGCATTGTATCTGTTGTCTCACCTCTCTCTGATAATTTGCATGTTAATTATCTTGTTCCTATTTGATTGTTTAGTGTTTTAAAAATAGACAAAAATATTTATTGGAATTTTTAAATTTCTTTTATAAATTTTTAATTCCAGAAGGAATTTATAACACAATTGTTTCTTAGTATTCAACCCTAATCCCTAGTGTTTTGTAGGGAGAGTGAGCATTTTTAAAATTTACATTCCTAGAAGAACTTTCTTCTTTACCTAAATGTGATAACAATTTGCATGACCATCAAAGCTACTATATACAGGTTGACATTATTCAGTACTCAGATAAGGTAAACCATTTATCACATTTTTGAGCTCTTCAGTCAGTCTACAGCTGAGCAAATTTCTTTGGTTTGCTTTTCCCAGGACAATTATTGTAGATATATTGCCTTCATGGGAGATGTTAACCAAAAGCACTGCTTTCTTTCAGCCTTGCCCTGAAAGTCCCTCTTGGCATATAAGAAATATGAAACACATTGTTTAGATTTCACCAAACCTAAATCACCACAAGAAGGATAGAAGGGGCAACTCAAACATTGACTAGAAATTTAAGTTAGGAAAAGGCAAACCACCCAGGAGGGAAGTTTTCTTTAGATATTTTAAAATAATAAATAAAGGACTACTTCTCTTATCAAATGCAATTCTTTCATCTTGCCTACCTAGCAGAGCATAAGAATAATACAGTTGACTCTTCAAATCTCATAAAATTTGGGAGCTGTTGAATTGGAGCTTTCTAATCCTGTCTGTAGCTGCTGTCTACATGTGAATCTGTTTTTGAAAGGAGATCCAGAGGGACCACCCATCCAGAGTCTGTATCACCAAGCAGGGAAGTGCCAAGTTTAACTCTTAGGGGAGCTTTTCACCCCCACAGCATATCCTATGCTTCCATCAACCTACAGGATTGAGTGACAAGAGATTTAATGTTTTGTAATGAGAGGCTAATTCTTCAGGAATTATACTTGGGGGGCAAAGGGGTCTGTATAGCAGAGCTGTGTCAATGGAAATGCCACAATGGTGATATCACATCCAGGTTGCTGAGATTACCACCTACTGGTGTCCCAAAGGTGGAGACCAAGGAATGGAGTTCATAGATTTAGCCATGAGTTCATGTTACAGAATGCAACCATATGTTGGCACTTAGGTTGAGGAAGCAAAACTCCCAGCCATGCAAGGAACTGATAAGACAAAATGGGGAAGACAAAGATGTACAGATATAAGAATAGCATTCTTAAATTTACATAAAGGTCAGGGGGTAAGATTCGTTGGATTTTTTAGAGTAAAGTAACTTTTCACTTAAATATGTTGAAACACTCACATACCAGATATTCTACAAATTTTAATTTGTAATTTATTATTCAGTACATAGTTTAACATGGTAAGCAGAGGCTAGAAAATAACGTGTAATTGCCTGTAATTGTTTTTAGTATGATCTGTTTGCCTAGATTAAACATGTAGAAAATTATTTATGATTAAAAATGTGTTGATGGTAAGTTAAATGCATGGTACTCTTGTTGCCTCAGGGTGGGGTGAATGACTCTATTCTCACACACAAAAGTACTTGACCCAGGGAACACATTCAAAAATTGGGGTCAAATGTTCACCAGCTGAGTTAATTTATAAAAGCCTCATTTGTCAGAAGGAAAAAAAAAAAAAAAAGAAATCAAGAAAATGATGGGAGAAAACCCCCAAACTGATGAGATCCTGGATTTGTACAATAGCTTCAGGTGTAAACAACAGCTGCTAAAGCAAAGCATTTCATTATGTCTCAGTAACACAACTTAGAATGTGCTTTAAATCTCCTCAGGTTCAGCTGAATACTCCAGTGTAAAATTCATTACTGAAAACAATGTCAAGCTTTTGTTTCAGTCAGTTCTCCCTTAAATGTTCCATGAACAGCTCTCTTATTTGGTGTTTAAGTTTAGAAAAGAGATCTGTGAAAGGTTGCTAAAGGTTAATTAATAGAACAATGATGCCAATAGGGCAAATACATGGAAAAAAAGAAAGAATGAGTTTGGAGAGTATTTTTGAAAGGCTTTGATTTTTTTAAAGAAAGAAAAATCAGAGCAGCAGAAAAGGTTACAGAATACTGAAAGAGGCATTGGATAATCATAGTGACTCTTTCAGTGTTCTACAGGTTTAGTGAGTCCTTATTTAAAATGGAAATATAATCATTATTACCTTATCTTTACTATATGGAAAAAACAATCAGCTAAACCATCATGTCTGTTTGTTTATATATGTGCTTTAAGGCATGACAGGACACTTCATGCAGAAAATTAAATTCTTTTTGTATGCTTGATCCTTTTTTTTCTGACTTTTATTTACCCTTCTGGGATTATGAATGAAAGAATCACTCTAAAAACTAAAAAAATACAGCTGAAATTCATGATATCTGAGTTAATAACCCTCCCTAATGGTTTAAGGGAGTAATACTTCTCTAAAATTACGTGAATGCTGAGAATTCAACACCTTCTGGTGACCATTGCATGCTTTGCTTGTGGAATTTGTACCAAATTTTAAGATAAATTCTTTGTGACTCTACCCTGTAACATTTTCCCACCTACACAATGAAGCCAGCCCAGACAGCGATGACCCCATATTATTCCCACATAGCATGCTACACACAGTGAAGTAAATTTTAGTTAAAAACAGCTTTATTAAACACTTGAATAGTGTGATAAAATCACACAAGCATCGATAGGTGTGACTTTTTCCTTGTGAAACAGAATGTGACAGAATCTGATTATTTTTCTTCTACATTTTCTTACCTAGTCATACTCCAGTCAAGGTAGCATGAAATCAATGCATTTAGAATTTTAGACACCTTTAATCTAGCAAATCAAGGTTAAAAAAAATCACATTCAATAATATAGTTTCAATGCAGGAAAATTTATGCAGTAGGTTTATGATTTAGTCCAGGCCATATTTATATGCAAATGCTTTTATATATATATATATATATACACACACACTCACACTACAGCACAGCAGTTACTGAAATGTTATAACTAGATAATAGTTATACTGAAAATAACTACATATATATTTCAATTGTGCATCTAAATTCACTATGGACACAGGCTATTGCTTTCAATTTGAATATAGTTCTTTCTTGATCCTATCAAGATTCCCTTTTTTTCTCTTTTGGTTGGTGAAAAATAGCAATAAAACTGAAACATAACTGCAGGCATTTGAGATTAGATGTGGGTAGTGTTGCTTTCACACTGAAATAATGCAAAAAATATACTCAAGAGGACTTGATTTTATAGATAACTGTGCTATAACTCACATCTTCTACAAATTTTACGCATTTATCCTCTTTCTCAAGATATCTATGATTTACAATGCATTATAACTCCCTTTGGATTAGTATACTTCCAAATCCATCAAGCCTGAGAGGCCAAATTTAATGCATTATTTCCAGACCCAGTGTATTCAGCATTTAAGTGGGATAAAGGAATAAGACAAAGGGAAATATCATCAGAGACACTGTACAAGCAAGTGCCCTATGACTTGGCCAGGGCGTGAGTGATGCTGCTCTTCAACAAGCTATTGAGTAATATCAGGGTCATTGCCCTGATTCAGGAAAAAATAAACATCACCAATAAAAATGTATAATTTTAGGACAATGAAGGGTAACACAGGTGTTAAAATTGCAACAGAATATGAAAGTAAAAAAACTTAATCACCATATTCATCCTGCATTCTGGATTCCAGAGAGAGAAATAATTACTCTGTGCATCTGATTGTAGTACCACCTCATCAGAGATCTATTGGAAGAATAGATTTCTATAGAGAATACCTTTAAAGCCCAAGGACAATGCAAAGGTCTTTGACACCTCTACCTATTTTACTATGAGCCATGGCATTAAGGACTCAGTACAGGCACTAATCTTTTAATTTTACCCTGAAATTACTTTCTTCTCACTAAATGTTCTAAAACTGTGTCAGAAGAGTACTAATAATTTGGAATGTGTCCATGTTGTGTTTGCTGACTCTGTGAGACTTTAGGCCATTCTCTCCTCTACTTGGAAAGGTTTCTCAGAGTTCATGAGAATCTTGGTTCCTCAGATTTCCTCCAAGGATAGAAAGTCTTTGAGTTGAAGTGGGCAAAGGAGAATATGTGCTGCACCTCTCTAATCATTACCAAGATGTCTTTCAGCCATGACTATAGTGTAACTCCAAATATACTGTCTTATTAAATACTATTTATATTTACTGTACATTTAGATTTGATATATGGTGATGTGAGAGGTTTTATTTGTATCTGTTCTGAATTTACATGATTGGCAATGGCAGTTTGCTGAAACGCATAAAAAGCAGTAACAATAAAATGATGAGCAATAATTCAGTTTTGTAAAGTTAGAATTAATAAATGTGACTTTGGAATTAGAAATAAAGTTTTAATTGTTTTAGAATAGCCCATAAGAAATGCCAGGTTTACTATTCTTTTCTTTTCCATAGACAGACATGCTTACATCTAGATCTACACACCTTTTTCTATATTAATTTAGTGCTATCATCTGAAAGAAATGCAAAACTGAAGATGAAAGATGAAAATTTATGAACTCTATTGGTTATATAAAATAAGCTCATTTTAAAAAAAACAAGTATTTCACATTCTAGTTGTATCTGAAATAATTTATTAAGATATTAACTACTGTAGACAGGTACTGGTATAGCAAAATGTACAGGAGTTTTATATTTAACCTCAATAACCTTTACTGCTGATGTTCTTTTTTTTACAGTCATATCTAAGCAAAGTTCTCCTTACATCTTTCATTGCAGTAAGAGTGAAGAGAAGCAGAATACCACAAACAATTATAGGAGCTCATTTTAAAGTCATAAGGTAACGTTTTGAAGTCTGGTAAGATATAGAGTAAAGCCCAGTCTTGCTGAGGACTTTTGTATTTGGCTTCAGAAGGAAGGAATTTAATACCAGACCCTTTACAGATGTCTATGTGTGTCACAAATAAAGAGAAGAGAGAATAAAAACAGCATAACCCTTTAATAAAAAAAAATAAAAAATCATGCTTTGTGAAGGAAATGCAAAGGTTTATTTGTCAAATTCCTTTCCAGTGTTCATATCTGGGTTTTGGAGAAGTGTATACAAAAACAAGTTTTTGATCTATAAATGCTTATGTAAAATTGAAGTCCTTGGGGGTTTTTGTTTTTTTTTTTTTCCAAAAAGCACAAAAATTTGTAAAATAATGTAAAAACTAAATACCCTTTTCTTTTGCAATGGGTTATAATTTCTGATTTCTAAAAATAATTTTTTTATTTAGAAGAAAATAATTAGAGAATCACACATCTAAGTCAACATCAGAAGAAACACCTTCTATTTGACCGAGCTTAGATTTGAGGTTTTACATTCAAATATGAAAATTGAAAAATTAAGGTGGTAGACCAAGATTTTGAAGGAAAAACAAGGAAAAGTTTTAAAACTTTAGATTCTCTACATATCTATAGCAAAGCAATTGATTTTTGATGTTCAGAAGAACTACATGTAGTTAAGATACGGTGCATCAAGAAAATAAAGAATTTGAGGTTAGGAAAACCTCCAGATAATTTAGTAACTATTCAAATTTGCAAACTTTTATTATACATGGACCCATGAGGTTTTTTTGAAGGCAAGTGTAAGCTCTATTCTTTTAGGGGTTTCACGCCCATTGAATACTGCACAGCATTGTTTTTCCTTCTTACCTATTGTAGACCCCTGAAATGCAGCCCTTTTAATGTTTCCAAAGCCAAAATTATAGTGATAAATTAAATGGTACCAAGAAACATTTCCAAGCACTGAGAAGCTCCATCATTCATACTGTTAAATTTTCAAAACTTGATACGGAAAAATTAGAACTGTCCCAAATATCTCCTGAGCATAGCTCAGAAGACAACAAGAAAATGCAGTATTTCCAGTTGATATTTTACAGTCTAGTACCTCAAGATAATGATATTTTTTTTTAGTATTGATGGAAGTATTTTGATGCAGCTTGGAGTCAGGACTAGAGAATCATCTCTCCATATTTAATATGCTGATATAGAGAGAGCTTCAGAGTCTTAACATAAGTAGTTTCAATTGCAAAAGGGATATAGAAAAAAAACAACTGATGTAAAAGTAAAACTAGCAGTCTGTTCTACACTGATGGAACAATGTCCAAAAAATTTAACAAAATAAACACATGGGATGGTACAGAGTGAGATAATGAAATTACAGAGCAAATGGAATCAGTGTACAAATGCTGGGTTTTCTAGTTCTAAGTAAGTAATCAGGAATGTATTTTGGAGAAACAGACTTTACATGGAATAAATTACGAGCAGGCTCAATATGTAACAAAATATTTTCCCTGTGTTCCAAATATTATTATGAATCTATTCATAAACCTTGTTTTTACAGTCAGTCTCAAGAGTTTGAGTGGATCTGGGTTATTTTTCAAGGGCTTGTGTACAATAAGAATTTTTGAACAGACAGAAATTACACGTGCATGTTTTTAAAAAGCAAAGAACTCAAACCTGGTATTTAGGATCCAACAGAAACTGAAAAATATGCTGCACAGAAAGAAACTCCCCCCCGAAAGATGACTATCAGTTAAAAGCATTGAAAATGTTAAAAGCAATTAAGGGTTCCAATCAGTGTCTTAAGGGTCATTGTACCATCAAAGAAACAAAGAAATATCATGGAAAATATGTAAACTATTAAATGACCTTTCCCTTTGTAGTCTCCCAGCTTGTGGCCATCATCAGTTTAGAGTATTTTTCACAGGGCTAAAGTTTGGTTATAACTGTATTAACTGAGAGTGCTTCTGACAGAACAGTGAACTGCAGTCAAGTGCCAGATGTAGCATCTCCTGGTTTTGTACAGGCTGTTGATGACTTCTCTGACAGAAATCCAGCTAGAGTTCACAGCTTTTAGAAAGCTGTAGATGGCTCCAGGCATCACTTATATTTTTCTTATTTTTATTTATTTTTATTCCTTTTAAGGTGGGTTTTTTTTAAAATGTCTGGGCGAGTAAGTATGTTTATGTGTGCCTGCCCATAAAAAAAAAAAGATTCAAAAAACTATCTTGCTATACAGTCATCTGCAATTTCTTGTTGTAAGAAAATGGGCTGAATTTCCTTTTTTTTTTTCTGCATCCTAGATTATCAACATCAACTTAAAAAAGGAGCTTCCTACAATCCTTCCATACAAAATTCCATCTTACAAGGAATATTTTCGTATTAGAACATTTAATACAATATATGACATTACCAACTAATGATCTATAACATTTGCTGCTGAAGGCACTAAGCTTAATGCAAACAAGAATAAAATCTTGGCTTTCATTCTGAGTTAAAATAATAGAATGAAACTTTTGATCACTTTTAATTTTAATTAAACAAGTGTAAGCAAAGGTGTCTTCCTGTAATCTATCTATACTTTAAAATTTACCATGACAGTTTACTGTGCTTGTATGTGGTTGGACTTGATGACCCAAAAGATCATTTGCCAACCCAAATGAATCAATTGTTCTACACATGACTCTGATTCTGAATTCAAATTATTAGCATGTTGAATTAAATAATGCTATGACACCTCATTACAAAATCAAGCCAAACCCTGATCCTGTTTTTTTTGTGAAATCTGTTCTCTCAGATGCAATGATCTGGAAAAGGAAAAAGCAGCAAGGGGTAATTTCTGATTATCATAAGAATGTGATTTTGTTCTTTAACATTGAGCAGTTTGCATGTTGCTATCATCTCAATTCATCATCATTAATTGACTTTAGGCAATTCATAATGTGTTACATAAATAAAATCCATTAATGACTTAGACACAGATTCTTAAAAGCACTTAGGCAAGTTAAATCTTCTGGATTGTAGGGGAATTGCTATTCCTTTTTATAGTGTTGTATAAATAACTGTAAAATTTGAATACCTACCCAAATTTAATTTCCTTTTACTTCCAAATCACACCTTCCATTAACTCGAGCCGTGCATATGTAACTACCCCAGTGGTTTCAATCTACACCATCAAATTAAGTATGTACTGTGATGAAGTTCGGATTATTCCATCCTTAGATAAACAAATGCATGGAGATAGAATGTGTGAATCAAAACTGGTGTAATCTCTGACTAAACCAGAACTTCAGCAGTGAGATCAACACGCTTTGTGGGAGGTATGGGTGATAAACAAGAGTTCACAATTTTACTACCAGAAATTAAACTGAGGCCTTTCATTCTTGTGAAATGATACTATGGTACTTCCTCAACAGGAATGAAACAAATTGATGTTCAAATACAGCAAAGTGGTTGCACATGAATGCATGCTCTGTGCTAGAAGAGTGCACATTTACCAGCTAATCAGAATGGATATTTTGACCTTAATGTTCTCTCTCTAATGCAGAAAATAATGAATCTGTCATATGAACTTGAGTAGAGAGGTTAAATCTCAAGCTTATTCCATATATTTGTTGGATATTCCTGAGGGAGTTGAGATAAGTAGCTTTTGCGTATTACAGCCAGATTCCATTTCACCTAAGCCAGGTTTTGTTTGTGCTAAAATGAGAAAATCCACATCTATTTGCCCCAGTTGTCTCTAATTTTATCTGAATCTATTTCACTCTCATCGCCCATCTTCAGTCAGTGCTCCCAAAGGCCGGAGCATATCAACACCATGAGTGCAGTGTCTTGCAAGGTCTACAATTATCCAATGACTTGGTATGGCAGGCTAATGGCATTAAATTGCAGCTATATCCTTTCAACTGGATTCCCCAGATCCAAATAATCAACATCACAAAGGGTCAGGTTCTCAGTATTAATTCTCTCTGGGCAGTCAGAATGAGTTCTGTGTCATTCTCACAGCACAGTATTTAGCACAACTCAGTGTTTGAAAACCATTGTGTTTTAAGATCAGCTACTTTGATTCTTGGGCTCTTCACAAAAACAATACTCTTCTTTCAGCCTTAAATTTTAAGCTAATTACGATTATGACTTGCCTAGGCTATAAAATGGCCATTAGATAAAGGCTGCATATCCGGAGATAAGTTTGCCAGCAAACCCTTAAAGAATGAAAAGCAGAAACAGGATTCATACAGCACCTGAGAAACTGTTTCCAGCTCTTACACATATATCTCTAATTGATATTTTAATCTCTAAAACTGTTTTTAGTGTCTACTATTGTTAACCTTTCAAAACTTCCAATTACTCTATAAAAGGATGTAGTTAAAGATACAGAAAAAAAGTTCCAATTATTGCAAGTGAATAACTTAGACATTTTAATACAAAATAGGATCACAATGAATTTGAAAATTTCCTTAGAATACTGCAGTAACTTTGATATCCAACCTATTTTCCAGAAAATATGAAATTAATACATGGTAAATTAGGTTTCTTTAGTAGTCCTAAACCATCTGCTTCACAAAATCATTCAGAACAACTTTGAAGTATATGGGATTAGTATTTAAAAAGTTCTGGATAAATTATGAGTAAATATTAAAAAATTATACAAATGAGTAGGCTTCTAAGAGCAAACTGTTAAACAAAAAATTTCAATTCATTCAGGCAGACCCCAATGTATTAGAAATTTTTCAGCAGGCTTGTAATTTTTAAATTAAAATTTTAAGAAATAAATATACTCTAGAACTAAGACAATTGTGGTAATGCTATTAAATTAAACACCTGAAACACTGCCACATATGCAAAAAGATTTTAGAATTTTCTCATAGAGAACACCCAGTTTTGGACATTAATTTGGGGATGCTCAGAATCATTTACTAAGTGTCAGTCAGCACTAAAATGTTTAATGTTGTCATTTGAGTGTTCACCAGACTTCTGAAAAGAATGAACATAACTCATGCCTTCAAATATATAAGATGCCGTGAGGAAATATATTTAAATAATTTCAGAAAAAATAGCTCTTTTCTTCCTCAAAACAACCTAAATTACTAAAAATCACTACAATAGAACTGAAAGATTTGTTTAACTGCTCAGATATTTGACTTTACAGACATATTTCCTAAACTGCTTAAATGCCTGTGCACAAAGCAAACCCATTCTGCGCCACCAGCACCAAGCAGAAAGCACAGGAGAGTAGCAGCATCACTTCTCTCACAGCCAGACATGTAGAAAATGGCAGTGAGAGTTTTGCTTCTCTTTAGCAAGCTGAGGTTATATCACTGCTGTAGGATGTGTGTACTCAGCTTGCTTTGGGCTTTATCCATCTCCAATAGGTGAATGTGCATTTCCTTTACAATAAGGGTGTTCTGCAGGTTTATGGGTTTAGTTTTCTGAGTGTACAGGCTGGATACTTCCAGTTGGTGATTAATTACTGTATTAAGAAAAAAAAAATGGCAGAGAGGGCAGGCAGATGAGCCTAAAACAGGGCCTGGAACGTGTTCCTGTATCATCTTTATCTTCTTCAGGAGACAACCACCTTGATTTGGTGTTGTTTATGCAAGTATTTTCTTGCTTGTATCTTTTAAATCCAGAATAAATAAGAAAGCACTGAAACATATGCCAGAACAATGTAGTGGGTGTATATATATAAATATATAAATATAAATATAAATATAATATATATATATATATAGGAAGTAAAGGTCTCAGTGGGATGAAAAATAAAACAGTAGTACAAATCACTTGACATCATTTTTTAGTAAGACCTTAGTTTTTTTCAGGGTGAGAAGGTCTAAAACAGATTAGTTTAAAACAGAGTTGATTCACTATAACAAAAGATAGTTTCACATCAAATGCATGTACATCTTCTAGAAAAATAATGTCTTGATGGCAGTTGTTGCAGTTGAATGGTATTGTGACATTAAATAATAGACAATTGTATTAAAATATTTGTTACTTCCTTTTAGCAACTACTTGGCTACCTGGAAAACCTCTCTAAGTGATTCTCTCATCAATCTTACTGTGAAAAGGGAGATAAGGAGAATAAAAAACCCACACACCTGCATTCTGGAATTGAGCTGTCTGAAAAAATGAAGGGAAGAGCAAACAGCAGCTACAAAGCAGGAGAACTTCTTTTCAATTATGTAATAAATTCAAAGAAAATGACAAGAGGATAAGAGGCTGCACAACTCAAGAGGAAGAGATAAAACAAGAAAAGCCAGAAATAAAGACATTATGTGACCATCTAGGTAGAGGTATGTTAACACCTTGGGAGGAGGAAGGAAGCATTAAGAATCATTCCACCCACTAGCATTTATTTCTCAAATTGCAGGTTTGGTGTTAAAGGAATTTAAAACATCCATTAGCCCTTCACAAGAAGAATAGATAATGAATTACAAATGCCAGGAAAGCGGTGAAAGGAAACCAATATTTTTAGACCTAATTTAATGATTTATGCTATAGTTCAGATCATAGAATGTCTTACATTGGACGAGTTAAAGATGTAGATTTTGGATCTTCTTAGTCAGGCTGATTAATATTGCCTCATTGAAATCTGTAGTGCTATTAGGAATTTTCATTTATGTTTTTAGAATCAGACACAACAAAAATTAAATAAAGCTGTTATTTTTACTCAAGGGGTGGCACAGAGACCTTCTTATTTTAACATAGCAGCATTGGAAAAGCATACATAAATTTCACTATTAAAGTAATTTTTAATTTGTTTTTTTTTCTGTAGAAGAAAAAAAAAATATGTCTCTAATGGCTCACTGTAATGAAAAATAGGCACAAAAATAAATACTAGGCCAAATTCTTCTGTCTGTCACACTACCTCACGCAACTGATTCTAGGGGGGGTTCTGCTGCAAGAGACAGAATTTAATGCATTACATTAATGAATGATAGAAATTTCCTTCCCTTCTCCCTCTTGTTCTGCTTTTGTGTTACTAGGTTTTTAGTTGTGCTTTTTCCATTTTTTTGGTCTTTGAAAATGCTGATAGAGTTTGCTGGGAAAGAAAACTCTGCAAACCCACTTCACTATTCACAAAGAACGTAGATTTGTAACATCTCAGCAAATAAAGATTCAGTACTTGGCTCAAGATATAGAGCTTTTGTTTTTTTTTTCTAGTTCCTAATGTGCTGAGTTTGCTGCCCTGAGTGGTGGCTGTCAAGCACATGGGGATTTGACATTATAAATCAGGCCTAGGGAGAAAAGCAAAGGCTACTAGCTGGTGGATTGCATGAACAGAACTGTTTAGCTGTCCTAAACTCTTCAAAAGAGATTTTAAATTCAACCCCAGTTATGTGTTATCCCAGTACAGAAGAGTGAATTTCACCCTCAGGGAGTGTATACTAGCTCATATAGTAGCCTTATTGTGGAAAGTTCACTTCAGACTCAATTTACAGTATTCCCCTTCTCTCTTCTTGTCTCCCCTTCCTATCCTCAGGCCAACAAAAGGAAATCTGGTTTATATTTCTCAGCACAAGATTTGTTTTCACCTCTGACACATGGAGAACAATCCCTCCATGCAGAGGCCTGTTACCAGCAGTGCCACACTTCTCGCCTCGCAGGCGAATCCCTCATGATCTGCCCAGCTCAAAACCAAATCAGCCACACCTCTCCTGATAAAGGCTTATCAGAGGTTTCATTCAGGCTAATGAAAAAATGCACAGGATCATAATTCTTGACTTAAATGTAATCTTATCTTCCTGAAATTATAAGGCACACTTTCTCAAAGTGGATGATTTCTGTTACACATCCCTGTGTAACCAAGTGTCAAAAATCAAACATGGAATAACTTTCTGTAAATGCTATGCTTCAGAATCAACTTTGCTTCAGCAGCAGAACTTTAAAAATATAACAGCTGAGTTAAATATAAGCAAATGGAAATTACCAGTTAATCAAGCTTCTAGGACTAATCAGTGACAGTATGTTAAAGGAAACTGAAAAGGGGTGATAAACCCTATGTAAACTTCATTTTCAAAGGTGTCTAAGCCTGAAGAGGTGTGTTAATTGAAAAGTCATGTGGATGACTTGATCCATGTTGGATCCTAATGGAATTTACCTTAAACTCCATAATGAAAGTGGTACTCCACAGACTTTTGTTATGTGTTTGAAAAGGAAACAGATTCATATACCTCCATATGATTCTGCAGAATCACAAACCTGTGAGTTAAAAAAACATCCACGTCACTAACAATTCAAGATAGACCCTATTTTTTGGTTCATTATAAAACCATGCTTATCCTTGCTTTAGCATGGAACAACCAGCTTCCAGATAACCTCAGTCTAGCCATTCCAAATTTTGCTCATTTTATGTTGCCTTTTCAGGCATTGGGAGGCTCAAATCCCATAAACGTTTATGCTCACGTGTAGCATTCTGCAAATGGGTTTGTAAATGGCCTCTCTGAAACTATTCCTTTTTTTAAAACTGTGCATAGTAATGCAGTTGGATTAAATATCATTGTTCTAAACACTATACAGGCAACTCCTCCTCAAGGGTATATAAGCCAAATAGACTAAACAGACAGTCTTGGAGGGGAATCAGAGGCATAACAACCTGTGTTTAGCTTATAACATCTCTACGCTTCCATGTATGAAAGCTTGACTTCTTTTTCTTTAGAATTTTTAAGCATTGGTCTAAAGCAGTCTGACTACTGTCAGAAAACTCTGTTTGAAAGTAGAATCAAGATTTTTCCAAGTTGCTAAAGCAGCTCCCTGGCACAGCTGGGAATAAGGCTGAATTTTCTGGAGCTCTATTTTATTAGTGTGCTCCCAACTTTGACAAATTACTGTTCTGGTGATAAGCACTGAAATATTAAGCAAATACATTCCTGTAGGAGCAAGGCTTTTTTATAATCTGAGACTTTCCACTGTTATTGATATTAATCTTGCCAGAGTGTCTCCAAGTCCACAGCATCTTTCTGTTACATCAGACTTACATTTTCACCTCTCAGATGCTGACTATGCATAAAAGTGAGTCATCTTTTCCTGCATGTGCTGGGTTGACTCTGGCTAACACACTCCCAAGCAGTTGCTCACCCACTTTCTCCCTCAGCAGGAGCAGGCAGAAAACAGAAAGAACATGGAAGAGCAAATCCATTAATTGAGATAAAGATAGGGAGATCACTTACCAGTTACTGTCAAGAGAAAAGAGATTGATTTGGAGAAAATTAACTTTATTGACAATTAAAATAGATAGGAAATAAAAAGACAAGCATTGAACCAGTATCTTTCCTTCCCCTTTTCCTAATCCCACTTACAGTCCATTCTTGTTTTCTCTCAGCTGCTCTGAACAGCACAGGGTAACAAGAAACAGGGGTTATGGTCAGTACATAAAGTTTTCTTTCACCTGTTCTGCTTATCCATGGGCTCCAGTCCTCCAGGGACCATCCAGCTGCTGCTGCTGCTGTGTGGGGTCCTTCGTGGACCATGACGGACACCTCCACCAATGCCTTGGAGCACCACCTCCTCTGACCATGGTGTTCCGTGTTCCCTCTGCTGTTTCTCACTCTTTTTGTTTCTCCTGCCTGTGTGGATTTTTTTTTTTTTTTGATTTTTTAAACTTTTCTTAAATATGTTCTCCCTGTTTGACCACGGGGCCCAGCTGTGCTCTGTTGGGTCCATTGGAGCTGACTGGGATCAGCTGACTCTGGTGCAGGGCAATCCCATCTTCTCCTCACAGAGACTGCAGGCCTGCAACCCTCTAGACGTTAATTTTGAGATGTGTTAGATTTACCACAAATTAATGGAACAGTACAAATAAATATATTCTTCCAGCTAGTACACTTCCCTTTGTACACTGCAGAGTCAATTTATGCTGAGATCAACCAGATAGGTTGGTAGGTCATTTGATAATCATCTTTTCATTCTCCTTTTTTTTTTATAAAATCATTCAGAAGACCTCTTCCAACATTTCCTCTCAAAAAAAAAATCTGAAAAAAATTACCTCAACCAACCAAATAAAAAAATTCATGACACAAAAATCAGTTTCAAATGAGTGCAAATGTTGAGGATTTTCACCTGTCTAAACAGACATCTACATATCAATAGCTGAAAGCCTGGTAATGTTTTCAACAACTAAAATTTGCTATTGAACATTGGATAAGACTGACTAGATGTAATGAATAAATTATTCAGAAAGTTAAGATGGAAATGACAACGAAGATCATTCAAAGACTGAATATGATGCAATTTTCTTTCAACTCTGTTTAAAAGTTTTAACAATGCAGTGTTAAAATGAGAGCAATCTGATCCTACATGTGTTGAACTTTTTGAGATAATGAATTCCATAAATAGAAATGACAATACTGAACTGTTGACATATGATCAGGTCATAAATTTGATGCAACTGAAAATCATGACAAAGCTGAAAACAGATAAAAAGCTTCATAAAATTTCATACATCAGCTCACAAATACTCTAATTTGCGTTTCACTTCAGTAAGCCCTAACCTCATTTCATACTTCATGTGAGAAATAAGTTGAGTTTTCAGAAAAATTACAGCATTTTCAAAAGATTTCATTAAAACCAGATATGAAATATTTGTTTGAAAGACACTCTGTCTTGATTCAGTGACTATGTGTGTCTTCCAATATAGGTATTAGGAAAGGAGATGATATGCTTTCTTCAAAACCTAGCTCTTCTTTCTTTTTTTAAAATTTTATTTAATGGTGGTATTTATATATGGTTATCCTAGATAAAGCAGTGGAATAGATATTTGCCTTTTATAAGTAGGCTTGAATAGATCACAAAAGCCTTCTAAGGATTGAATCTGCTAGGTTAGGGTCTAAATTTGAATTATGTCAGTTTTATATTTAAATATATCAAAAATAAAGAAGCACTGAAATGAAATGCACTGTACTGCAAATACTATCTTAAACACAAGTCTGTCTGAATAATATTGTTCATGTCAAGTGAGCAGAATTATGCCTGTAATACAAATAAGTACGATTTATCACCAGTTTTCCCAAAACATTAATTAAAATACAACTCTATTTCTTGTTTTTCAATTAAAAAAGAACCCTCAAAAAAGAGTACTTCCACATTTGTCCATTGAATCCAGCAACTAGATCCAGAAATACCATCATGTCCCCAAATGCTTTAAAACTAATTATTGCTGCTATTTTACATTACACAGTTATCAAGGATTGAGGGGATTTGAAGGGAAGAAAAGAGCAGAGATAAATGTTTGAGTAGAAGCGAGTGTCCAGGACTGCTTTTTCCTATGTCAGTGACCTCTTGGCTGTTCTGACATCACAAATCCCACAGTCCTCACTGCAGAGTACTCCACCCAGAATGGGGCCCTGCAGAATAACCCTATTCAGAACAACCCTTAAACATCAGCACATTTGACATGGATTTGGTCAGGAGGGCATCAGTCCCTTGTCTCTGTACTGGATAAAGACACTAAACACCAAGCTATTATGGAGTAAAGTGGTGGGTTGATAACACGTTATAAAATAAACATCCTGGCCTGCACTTCCAGAAATTAATTGCAATCCTCTTTCCTTGGGAGAAATTTCCCAACTCCTGTTTCCCATATCCTGTTATGCTGCATGACCAAGAGAGTGGGAATCAAGAATCAAGGCCCACAACTTTGATGCTGTAGGCACATTTGATGTTTCTCTTTTCATGAATGGTCTTAAAAGGCAACTCTGCAAGGATGGTACAGCCAAGTGGAAGGAACACCTCTGTGAATTTGAGATTCTGCTGCTGCAGCTCATTTTGAAGGTTGTTTGGCCCAAATCCACCAGAACATTGGTTTGATTCTCATTAAAAAACAACTGTTTTAAATTATGATAAAATGATTGAACCTTCTGCAGATTTGGGACCCCACTTCCTCCAAGGGTTTCAGCCTACTAAGCATTGATTTATGACAGCTGAAATTTTGTTGGATTTTAGACCTAATACCCGAATAATAGGATTAAATTTTGTCAATATATATGAATCCATACTGCTGTCCATTGAAGTATGGATGATTGGTAAATATCACTTCTATTTGGGGACCACAGAAATGTGCTAAATGCTGTCATCCCACTGAGTAGTTTCAGTAGGTTTCTAACTTCTTTTACACAAGAGATGGTTTCCTCAATAACTGGTAATATTTTTAGAGATTAGAGCACCTCTATGTCTATGTAGGCTCAAACTTTTTATGTTTTCATTCTTCAGCATTAAAAGAGGCATCTTCCAGCATGTCTTCTGGAGTCAGGCAGAAAGTAGGGATAATTCTCCAACAGAGGGAAAGAACTGGCAAACAACCACAGTCATGTCAGCAGATTCAAGTCCTAACTTTCCAGGCTGCTACAACAACTAAAAACAACATATCCATTTCACCCATGCTCTATCCTGAAGGTTCAGGAGGTGAGAGGCAAATCTTGCAATGTATAAACAGTCATCTACAGTATATTTGACAAAGAAATTTTATTGTCTTAACATGGCTTGGCTTCTACCACCCACAGTGTAGAAATACAACAGTGAAGCTTGTAAACCAGCTTCCATCCTGTTCTAATGATAGTTTAACAACCAGAAGAACTATAATGTTTAAATATAGAATTATTTCTGTTTACACATTTAACTATCCCTGGTGTTATGGGGACTTTGGCAGTTTATATAATATCCTTGGAACAATAGATATGTGCAGCCTGCACCAGGTGAAATGATACAGCCATCCTTTAAAGGATTAAAAATTGTGGCATTTTTGTTGATTTTTTAAATGACAGATAATTCTGTCTTTGATATGCAATGCCTGTGTTGGCAGCCTCTTGATGCTGACAGCATCTAGATTCAGTTCAGGAGCTCCAGCTTAAATTTGACACTCCATCCAGACTCAGAGGCACCAGGCACTATGGTGATGTCTCTGCTGGTAAATAAAACAGGGTACAATGCCTGCAGAGGAGTGGGTATTTAAATAAGAAATGCTAAGGTGAGTCATGAATCTGAAATGCTCCCTTTGCCCCTCATGGATTTAGGTTCTAAATATAAATGCTCCTATATGATACCAGGAATAAGAAAGGGGATTCCCTCCTGGTTTTCAGTACCTCCTGTCCAAAATTAGTTACTTCCTTTAAATGTGACTGGCTAATAACATGTTTGGTTAGTGCTTAGCAATTTTCCCTGGATATTATCAATGGTTTCTTTTTTTTCTTTGCATTGCATATAAAACATACTCATTGTTAGACTGAGACTTAAGTTTACTGATTTTCTTCAGAATTCAAAGCACAATTTGGGATTCAGTTTGACTTCTTTCAGCAACAAAAAGTTGAACCAAGACTAATTTTTTCAAGCAAAATTGTGCACTGCTTTTTTTTCTTCAGAGAATTATATTGTACTCTATTTATTTATAGCACTGACTGGATGAATGACACATCTTTAATCATATTGTCTTCAGTTCACAGCAGGGTTTTTTGTTTTGATTATATTTTTTGTTGTTTTTTTTTCTCCCAACTTTTATACTGATGCTGATCCTTCACAGATGCATTCAAAAGTACAACCAGACTATCCCATTACTAAACTCTGATAGGAAAATAAAAGTTTTTATTGTTTTCTCACTTTTGAGAAAACCTATATTGGATGAGTCCATTTCATGATTTCTTTATAGACGTATGAACTGTGATGCTTGAAATTTGGTCCAAGGTCATGTGAAGCACAGCCAAGTCTCACAGCCTAAAGGCTCAGAAGGTCAGTCTGAGTCTCCATCCTGCTCAACAGAAACCTGAAGGCTCCTGGCTATCATTGAATTGAAGCTTTGACATCATTTTGAGTTTTTGCCTCAACCCCCAGTAACTACAGTTGAAGCATGAAGAAAAGCCCTTCGAGAACTGGTTTTGCTCTCCTTGGTCACCTTTTCTAAACCTCTGTGAGTTCTCCTTGGAACACCAGGGGCACACCAGGTACAGGTTGTATGCCACTGTACTGAAATGAATCTTTGAGGTAAAAGGAAATCAAAACATGAACCAGTCTTGATTTAGAGAATCTGCTTTCATTTTTCAGTTATTAAAAATCCCTGAAATACGGATGATACTGCTTGACTTCACTTTTCACAAAAAACTGCTTCAGAGAGATTAAAAAGAAAAATTATCTCTTCTAAAATTATATGTACTTTCTTCAGATTGCTAAAGAAAAGTCAATGTTCTTCCATGATTTCCAAATCAAAGGTGAGAAAAGTTTAGAAATTAGTCAGTTGTAAGTCTGTTCAGGCACTGTGCTGTTACTACACAGCATGGATAAAATGCATTTGGCCTACGTGTGCTCTTGGTTTATATCAGCACATTTATTCTCCAGCACTAAACACAGCTGTGAAGTAGTGAGTGAGGGAAGAAGGCTGTGTGGTAGTGAGAGCATTTCTCCATTTCCTAACCCAAAGCACATGTTTGCATTGAGCACTGCTCCATTAAGCACCTCTTTTTCCCCATGCTTGTTAGGTTGTTTTTAGGGATGTCTGATAGATGCAGCCTATTAAGGAAGAAACAAAGGAAAAAGAAAGGAAACAACAAAAAGTTTTCAAAAATTCAATACAAGAAAATGCAAGGATAGATTTCCATCTCATGCCCCAGTAAAGCTTATTGCCACAGGTCAAAGGTGGAGACATTTAAAATTGTGATTTTGAAGGGTGGTGACAATTTTGTATCTCTGTGTTTATCACTCATACATCTGGTTTATATCTGGACGTGGTTATAATTTGTTAGCATCTTGAAGTATTTTTCTTTTCTTTATTATACTTTAGTACACTGTGTCTAGATGGATGTCCTGGCAGTTAATTGACATAACTGAAAGGATTGCAAATATTAACATAAGACAAAGCAATATATAAACTAATCCTAGGAATGCAAGGAAGTTGTCAAAGATTGTTAAAATACAGAGTGAATAAAATGATAAATAGACCATAGGACACATTTAATTTTGAGATATAAATTTTAATATTTAATTTTGAGAATAACTTGATACAGAAATTATATAATTAATAAGTTACAACTAAACTGCAAATATGGAGTTATATTTATAACTTCTTTCTTGCAAAGAATATTTAAACTTTAGAGGCATCTACATGGCTGCTGTTAAACTCAAAGATGGCAAAGAACGCATTATGATTAAAGGAGGTTTATTTAGAGGGTACACTAAAGACTCATAAATCTAAATTTAGTACCAAAATCTATGAACATAACAGAAACTCAACAAAATCTGGGTGTTGTTACTCAGCAATTACCTAGTAATTAAGACATTGAAATTATTAAATTGACAAAAACAGTCTGTGTTTGAATTTGAAGACATTAAGTCTCATACACAAACTTTTTGCTGAAGATTTTCTGGTGTAGAGTATCTCTCTGTCTGCCCACTACTTCTCTGAGCCACCAGCATTAGAACCAATAATACCTCTCAGGTCTTTAAATTTTGGTAAACGTCCAGTCCAAAAGCTCAGGAAAAACTATATATATTTTTTCCCTTATATGCACTCACTGTTCCCGTTTCTAAGACCATGCAATAACGTTACAATAGAAAAGTTTATGACACTTTTCTATTCACCTTGAATCCAGTGAATATAAAAACCAAATCTGGCAGGGAATTTACTATTGATAAACCAGATAATGTTCTGACACATGTTTCTGAAGTGATTCTAGATGGTTTTAAAAGTAGGGAAAAATGTGTTCTAAAAATTGTATTGCAAAGACAGAAGCAAATAAACCAAAATTCTGTTACCTGGAATAAAATCTTATACAACTAAATACAGTTTTTTATAGGCGATTCATATTTACTTATTCCATACAAATTGACCTATTGAGTGCAATAACCAAAATGATGTAATAAAAGTTTGTCCTCTTTTGGGGAAGAATTCTGTTATTATAATGAATTATAATTTTTGAGTAAATATGTCTTCCCATTACATCATGCAAGTTATTAAAAGGTCATGCAGTTTGTCAAAAAAGACATATAATGGATGTTGCTTTAAAATCTAAAGTACTGTCTCCATACAAAGGTTTAAAGTAAAAGTTGAAAATCCTTAGTTTTCTGGTAAGTAAGAAAATATAACCAAACGCACTGGCTCCTCATTAATCTCCCCTAAACTCCACTTTCTCTCACAGTTAGAAACTTCAATATATTTTCAAATAATGCCCCCAGAAGAATTTATTGCTGTTTTGTCTATTCTCATTTCTAGACTGGTATATAACATACACAATCTTAAAACACAGTAAATTTTGAAAAGAGTATAGAACTCTTGCCTCTTATCAGAAATCTGTCTGCATGTTAGGTTTTTTCCCTTTCACTCACTGATACTGTATAGCCAGAAATGATGTCATGCTATTCATATCATATCTCAAAATAACACTTTTCTAGAGTAAACTTTAATCTCCTAAATCCAGTGTACAGTGGCTGTCCAAACAGAATAGATCTCTCTCTCTTTTTTTTTTTTAATAAAAGCCAGGTGATAAAGTAAGTGCTTCTGATAAATGAGAACCCTGCAGTACTGTGGATCTAATCCTCCCATAGAGAGAAATATTTGACCAAGCATAATGTGTTTCTTATGAGGAAGGTATCTTTCACAAAGGAAACAAAGCATGGAATTTCTGTAGCATTCCTTGCATAAATATTCTTATAAATATAATGCATATGGAAATAATAATAGAAAAACCCAGCTACTTTCATCACTCTTTTTGGCCCAGGAAACAATAAATAGGTAGGAATCCTGGCCAATTTTTTTCAAAGCTTGATGTCTGAAGGTAGCCCTATAAATTGTATCTATGTGAAAGCAATTTTCAGAGGTACTGAGAATTCACAGTTCTCACTGATTCCCACATGGATATAGGTACTTATATCTGGACACACAACTTTGAATTTTTTTGGCATGTAATTCAGCTATATAAACTCAGGATTTCACCCAATAAAAACATGAATGAGATTTACCATTGATTCTCTTGATATTTACTGTCTCTATCTAGCTACTAGTATGGTCCCATCAGTGCAGGTTTTGAGCACCACCCAAGATCTAAAAATTAAAACCCATAAATCTCTCTTTCTTATTTCCTGTCTTTCCAGTCTGGAGAACATGCTTTGATTCATTTGTTTGGGCTTTTTTCTTTTTTTTTTTTTTAAGTTTCTTGAATAAAAACTGAAGAAAAAAGGAAAATATGCTCTTTCTGAAGAATAATTTAGAGACCCCCAAACTGTGTTTGAAACAAGCTGGAGGCTGTTATGCACTCCTGAGAAGCAAAGCTCATACCTCTGAGTTGCATCCTGCTGTGGCCATGCTGTCTCATGCATGAATTGGTTCCTTTACAGCTACCTTGGGCTAATCCTCCTCTCCAGTGTGGCCTGTAGAACAGACAAGCCATAAATTAAATGGGGGAATTTCACTGCTTTGTTCCAAAAGTGATGAGGCCTGCAGCCGTGCTCTCTCAGGGGGTGAGCTGCACACACATTTTCTCCCCCAGGCTGCTCCTGCCTGGGCCAGACCCACTCAACAGTGAGGCACATCCACTGCCTCCTCCTGGCCAGCTCCACTTCATAATCCACACCTTGTTAATCATCTTTCAGTGATATTCTCGTTCTGGGGAGCAGACAAGGATTAGGAATTTTTCCAGAGAGCAGAAGGACATGAACCCCAAAAGAGTGTCCTGTAGCTAGGCAGAATGCTCTGAGGTGAAGCAGCATCTCTTGCTACACCCTGTCTCTTCCACCATTAGAGAGTTTTCCCATGTTCCTTTGGACATTTCCTCAGTCTCTTCTCACCTTTTTTCCTCCAGAGATTATAGTCTCTACTTTGGAAAAGTACAAACATTCATGCGGACCTTATATCCAATTAATTTTCTATGAAAATTATAATAATTAATCAAATCAACAAATCAACTATTGGTTTGTATGTATACATGAAAACCTCATGAGGCAGGTTCTAAATATACCCTTGTGATCAGCATGGTCAGAGAAGAAAATCCTAAAATCGTGGTGGTGTGTTCAGGATAGCAGGTTGCTAAGCAGAGCCTCGTGTTGTGCTTCAAACAAATATTGGCTTTCTTGGTTTATGAAACTTCATTTCTGAAAATGGAGAAAAGCATTAGTCAAATCTATGAGGGGACACTTTCTGCATCAGCAGTGGAAGGTGTGTGTTCTGGTAGAGGAGAATGTGTGCTGGCAGATGGA
>JANPWX010000257.1:1034380-1112937 GCA_024734555.1 Trochalopteron elliotii | reverse complement strand
AGGGATGTGGCAATTCCACATTGCTGCACAAGGTTTGTAGAGATGCTGAGCAGTGCAGAGAATGTTGATGACATCTCCAGGAGAGAGAGAAAATCTTCAGGGGAGACTGGCAGGGGAGAAATATTGGTGATGGAACACCTCAGATACAACATGACTGAAAACAAACCAGTTCAAGATTTTGCAATTTTTGCTCATCTCTGATTGTCAGGCAGACATCACTAGTGTACTAAAAGGAAACAGAAATTATGATGTTTCTCCATGTCATTGCACTGGAATCTTGCTATGCTCTAACAAACCCACACTTTTTAGACATTGATAATAAAATAATAGACAAAAGAATGCACAGTTCAGAATTTACTAGCACATAGCTGTCTATGTAGCCATGATTTGCAGAGAAGTTTTGGAGTAGTTCAGCAGACATCTTTTGTACTGTTTTTCACTAGTCACAATTGAAGAAAATCTACTATATTTAACTTGTCCCTGAACTGATTTTACACCAATTTTTAGTAATGTGTAGAATTTTAGCAGCAATATTTAAGTAAGAAAAGTACCAAAAGGCCCTTTGCAAAGCAATCAGAACATCTAATCTGTTTTACAAGAAAAGTCAAAACAAAATATAATAGGAAAATGAAAGGACAGGACATTTTATTTAAATATTGAAAAATTAAATCTAGAGACTGCACCACTACAGCCATTGAGCATGTCCATGACCCTGGATTAATTTTCTACTCTGTGTGAGGACAGGAGAGCTTGGCTGGATCTCAGAGACACCAGCACTCCCACATCTGGTTGCTAAGTAAAATGCTGAGGTGTTTCTGGAGCTACAGTCATGGGAAAGTCAAGATTTTAAGAGAAAAAAACCCCAAGAACAGTTACATTATTTTCTGAATTTTCCCTACATTTCACGTGAAGCTTGAGGCAGAGTCAAGAATTTTTATCTCACTTAATACATCTGCTTGTTACCTATTTTTTTTTCCTTAAAATCTTGTTTCTGAAATACATGTTTCTGAAAAAAACATGTTTCTGAAAAAACATGTTTCTGAAATATACTCTCCACAGGACAATCAAGATCCTTCCAATGAAGTTACACAACCTGTTACATAAGGCAAGTACCTGATGGAGACTGTATAGTAAAATCTTCTGTATCTCATATTTTGCCATATTTTTAGCTGTTTAAGTATTGCCTGGTATAAGAACTTGGACTCATTCCACATAGATTTCCACAAACTATTTCTCTCTTTTCCTATATTTATTTTTTTAGCCAGACTAGAAATTTATAATATTTTCCTATCCATGGGATTTAGGCCAGCACTGGACAATATTTCATCACAACAGCAGATCATGAAAAATAATGGTTGTGTCAATGTTTGGAAATGGCACATTTGAAAGTGAAGTCATTATTTATAGGATCAAAAGGTGTCCATATACAATGATCTCAGAGTTAGAATGCAAATTAAATAGGTATGGGGTGATTTTCTCTGATGTGATGCCCTGAAGCTCAGAGAGGATAAAGCAAACCTCTTGCCTCAGCACTGAAATACTTCTAAGTAAAATCATGGGCAGTCAAGATGCCAACTTAAAAATTTTCTCCATTTTAGTTAGACTGGTCCTTGAGCCATGCATTATCCTAGACTATGCTTCTGAAGATGTTAATGGTCTAACTGGCAAAGGCTCTACAATACATTATACCTGTATCTTCAAACACCTATCTCATTTCAACAAGCTAGGGGAGACAATTAGAATAAATATTTTACTAAAAATGTTCTAAGCTAAATAGTTGGCTCTGCACTATTCTTTCTATTTATGGATTCCTAATGAACATTAAGACTGTGTTGAAAGTACCTAACAGATGGATCACAAGGAAGTTCTGCACATAATTTACATTAGCATATTCAAGTTGTTCACAGGAAAGCAAAGATTTCAGAAGATCCATGTATTTTTTTGATTTCTTAATATGGATTTGTTGTATTGCAGAAAACAGTCTTTCCGGTTCTTGTGATTTTATTTCATTTCTCATTATAATTGTTGGTCAGTCAGTTTGGCTGCTCCTAAATCAGAGGTATGCAATTAACTCACTCTTCAGTGAGAAGGAAATAGAGAAAAAGGAGGAAGAGATAATTTTCCCTCCTTCTTGATAATAAACATCAAAGACTCAAAAATCAGGGAACACATTTGTCTATACCTTGAAAAATTACAGTAAAAGTCATTATATTATTGCTAAAAAGATTTCAAAATGCTGAAAATCTAAGAATATTTCATGCTTACATTGAGGATGGTAAAGATTGTAGAGTACTGGAGGTCTGCAGTATTACAAATAGCTGCTTCATGTCTTTAGGGAGTCTGAGTAGGTGCCAAGCAGAGGAGACTGCACAAAGTCTGTAATTACTGTCTCGTCTCCGGCAACTCTGATTTCTTTAATTGGCCAGCCATCATACATTGCTGGGGAAATATCCAGCATATAGGTAATTTTGTGCATCTGACTGGAAAAAAAAGAGGAAACCATGAAAGCAGAAAAATAATACATCAACCACCATTTTATTCAAGAAACTTCTAACTGTAACAGTGACTGACTGTAATTAGCAGCCTTTTCATTAGATGAGTGAATGCCTACAGGCAAGGACTGATTCCCTGTTCACTGAATCATCACATAGTGTATTCAGTGTAAGGCTTAAGAAAACCCAGTGGATTCCCTAAGCATAGAATTCTCTGATTCCTTCTCAAAATAGATGTTTACAATGAAGCAGATGAATTGGTCTCTAAAAGATCATATTTCTCTCCTCTCACATGACCTGGACCCAAGAGGAGTGCCTGAGGAGGAGATGTGGGTGTCTGTAGTAGATGAGACTGATCCTGCTCTGGGCAGCAAAGCCCACTTGTGAGAGAGACAGGCCTGTGCAGAGTACTGTGCCTTTTTTTTGGTAATAATGCTGCTTCTGGTATTTGGGTTAACACCAATAAAGCTGAGCTGGTCTACACTGGTTGTTTACATTATGGATTGTTTTTATCATTTCTGTGAGTAAAAAAAAAGGGGTAGGTCTTTTCTCCTGGGTAAAACGTGATAAGACAAGAGGAAATTGCCTCAGGTAAGACTACAGAAGGTTTAGAGTGGATATTAGGAAAAATTTATCCACAGAAAAGGTGGTCAGTCATTGGAGCAGACTGGCCAGGGAGTGATGGAATAACCCTCCCTGGAAGTGTTTAAAAAACACATAGATGTGGTACTTGGAGATATGATTCAGTGGTGGAGTTGGCAGTGCTGGGTTAATGGCTGTGCTCAATGCTCTTAGAGGTGCTTTTCAAGCTTAATGATTTTATGATTCTATGAAGGTGGAGAATCAACCCCAATCTGTCAGGGGTAGTTGTAGTTTCCCAGCAGCACATGGCATCTAAATTCTAAAGGAGCCAGAAACTGAGTGGTTTCTCATGCAACTTTACACCTTGGAAAGTCAGGATATTTTAAACAAGATACCAGTATTTTCAAATGGCTGTTTCATATCAAACACCTATCATTTCTATGTTGGCCTTAGTTCTTTCAAACAGATTGTGAAATAGAAATAGAGAATAAGTTTCATGCCAGCTAAAATGGCTGTTGACATAGAATAACTCAGGAATGTGCTTTTGGCTTCCATTTTATAGTGTAAATGTGTGATTCATTTTGACAATCTAAGTAATTCTTTCATGATCTTAATTTTTTTTTCCCTTATGAGAGTGATCATCTTCTCATTTCTTTTGATCAAAAGCCTAAAAGGTATGTACCTTATTTGATTTAGGCAGTTTGGCCATCTTCTCTAGTGGCCTGGGAAAAAAGAAGGAAAAGCCTAACAGTGCAGGGAACTGACAGATGGTTACAGTTTCCTGACAAATTATTTATTTGAATTCTTAAACACTCAGCTCTTACTTATAACTTCTTCACTTCAGTTTTAAGAGTCCATTTATCAACAAGAATGATCACATATTGACCATATCAGGACTCAAAAGCAAATGTATTCATTTTTTCACTATACGGAAATGAGTTAGTGACAAGTGAACTGATTCAGACAAAACACCCAAACTAAGGCTCCAGTCCAGCATTTGAACTCTAACAAAAAGCTTGTCTGCATCCTTTCTTTCTGCCTTTTTCTAAACCTTGGTTATAGGCCCTTATTTGATACCAGGTTCCCTCATGTGGATTTTTCCTTTCCAAAAACTGATTTTTCATTTAATGTGAAATTTTGTAACTGGGTTTGAGGAAAAAAGTGGTGATTACTGGCTGAAAAGTTTGCAAGCTTTTTTTATAAGAGGAATTAACTTTTCACACACAAAAATAAATTTTAACTGTTAAGATGAGTTTGAAAATTTCTGTTCCCTCCCCGCTATCCAGTGACATCTTTGCACTTGGCAAGTCCAGCAATACTAACTGGTCCCCTCCTTGCCCTGGTAGTCACAACGAGTCTGTGCCTCAATCAATAGCCAGATATTTCAGCTGAAAATAGTAAAAGCTGAACCTTAAAGTACCTAAAAGTTAGGTTTCTTTGTTATTTATTCTGCAGTTTAAAATGACCAAGTGTCTCAGCTTATTCATGCGATAATGTTTTTTAGAGGTAAAATTTTATGTTTGCATTTATCTGCACTGGTATCCCAATTTTAAGTGAAATGTAGTTTACCAGGGGACATCCCCTATAGAACTGACACACAGTTTTGTCGTATTTTCCTTGCCTGATTTCTCTTCCAGTACAGTGAAGTTTTGCTGCTTTTTGCAGACATATGGTTCAGTGTTTATTCTGTAAGTATATCCAAGACCCATTCGGACCTTCGGCTTGTATTTTATCTCCTTAGACAGTGGTTGCAAATACACCAAGTTCTCATGCTACACAAATGGAGTATCTTCTCTCTCCCAGTGGAAACATTTGGGGGGGCCAAGCTGGAAGCAGTCTTTCCTAAATGTAATGTTAGATGAGTGAATGTGTGTGTGTGTGTGTGTTTGTGCTGTCCTAGGTTGCTGTCTGTCGTAGGATGTGAGCTGTAGCCCCTTTGTTCCCCAAAGCCTCCGTGAAATCTGCAGTAGCATAAAACAGATGAAAGAGATTTCAGACTGAGGGGCAAAAAACATGCTTCTCCCTCAGCTCTGTGCAGAGCACATTCAATCTGAGTGGGCAACTAGCTTAAAAACTAGGTCCTTCATATGAAAATTTGTCTCACATAGTGACGGCCATAGCAGTGAAAATTAAAGCCTTGTCAAAGACATCCAAATCCTCTCAGCCTAGTAACAAAAATATCCTTTATTGATTCTGTGAGTAACCAGCATTTCAGTGACACAGGACCCTAGCTGGAGAATCAATATTTAGACCATGATGAATGTGCACCAAACTAAGAAAACACACCAATCAGCCCTGCATCTGAAGGTCTTCTCTAATGGAAAAAATAACCAAGTGATGTAAACAGAAAGGGCAAACCAAGTGACAACCTACAAGACCACCCATCTGGGCTAGGCACTGTGTTTCAGGGTTATCTGGCTGCTTCCTTTGTGCTGGTTCACACAGTGACTGCTGCTCTAAGTTTTGTTGACAGTGACCACAGCACTTTCTTTAAATGTAAACATTCCCAGGTTCCAAGACATAGTTCCCAGTGAGTTTGTTAGAAAAGCTCACATCCTCAGAGGTGGCTTAACAATTGCATTTCTACAACACAACCTTCCTTGGGAGTTTCTGCCAGCAGAGTATGTGCAATTGACTCAGGTTGTGCAATCACAGCAATTTACACTGTATTTCTATGGCATATTTTTAGAAAATTACTTTTAGAACAGTTCTACAGCTTTTTGATGAGAATCAGTATAGGTTTTCAATGTCAACTCAAAAAAAGAAAACTAACCAAAAGTTATATGCAGCCAGTGTAGAAGAGTAACATCCCTGTAAGTAAACATAAACACACTAAAATATTTAATTTAACAGAAAAAACATTGCTAATCCTCTTTATGGAATTAGAGAATTGGCTTTGAAATAGAATGATATCAGAAAGCTTCAATAATTTCTTTTTATTGTAAGCAATCAAAAATTCAACCGAGTCAGACTCTTCTTCACAAGAAGTAATACTATGCTCCAGTAATAAATAGAGCTGATGATTTTAGTGGCCTACTTTTAGAGAAAAAAAAGTACTCAGCATGTGTCACAAGCCCTAAATAATGTAAAGAGCTCTTGCATCTCCTGCTTTTAGGTATTTACTCTCCTACTTAATTTCAAGTGCTGGCTGCAAATTGCTGGTGTACACCTGAGCTGTCCATAGCAGATAGATCTGTTACCAGCCAAATGCCTCATTCCTTCCTTGAAACTGTTGAATTATTACCTTTACTTCCACCATCTGGAGTCCAAGCAAAGTGCTAGAGGATAGTGATTGAAAGCTCCAACAACCTATTTAATTATTAGAAAGCAGAATAATAAGGGTCTTGGGGCAGATAACTGCCCCTTTTTTCCAGTTTGGGAAAGTCCTACTTTAACAGGCTCCCAAACTGTGCTGTTACTGCCTATAGACGGGTGACAAATAAATGGTTTTACTGATCACTGGTTGAGAGCTAAGCTGCACAATTATTCCTGCTTCTCCTGGGGCAAAAACACAAGAGAGGGATCAGCAATACACCAGGAGCCAAAGTAACGCCCTTCTCCTTTTGAGAATGATATCCATCTCCGACAGCAAATATAAAAGCAGTTGAAACAAGATTTCATGGGCCTCAATTCCCACAGCTTTTTCTGGGCATCAGATTTGATCACTATTGTAAAACATTCTATGTGAGTAGCTTGGACGTTGTAAAACAAAACAACAAAAAAAAAAAAAAAAGAGAAAGAAATAAATCCCAACCCCCTTAGTTTTGTTTAATTTAGAAAGTGGAATGAATCAGTTTTGTGGACGACATTTTGTGCGAACCAGACAGCTTCTAAATCAGTTTTCCACTAAGTAAAGAGAGGATCCTACTCCTCTTTGTTAAGTTATTGCACAATTCTTTTACCCTGATCTATGTATTGTTGCTCCATTTCTTTTCAATTACTAGGATAGTGGCTACTATTTAAACCTGGTTGAAAGTCCAAAATCATTATAGGTTACAGAAAGAAGGGAGCTGCCTTAGTATAAACAACTCTCTAGGAGCACGACATGAAAGGAATAAAATAACATTTAAAATAGCTTTTCACATCCAATATTTCTGTTTGGTTTTTTATCTTAACAAAAATTATGCTCTCCTATGGCAACATTGGAAAGCTTAGAGAATCTTCATGAATATTTGAATTGCTATTTTTTTTTCAGAATACATAAGACTGAGGTTTAAGCCCACAGACTCCATATGTGCCTTCATTCCTGGGCCAAACACACAGATCATTTTTTATTATTACCAACATGTATGCATAATGGATGGCTACCAGACAGTCTAGACTCATGTCACTGACAGATGTCAGCATAAAAATTCAACTAGGCTAGCCTTACCACATTAAAAAAGAATTTTTCATTTTACAAAACATCACAAGCCATAGGCACTTCAGAATATATTCCTGCACTGTATAAAGCAGAGTGGAGATGTATCTAAGGCTCACACATAACTCTGGGAATGTTCTCCAGTTCTGCATTGCAGACATTCAGTATGTCTGGAAAAAGGGGAATGTTCTCCAAAAGAAGGGTGCAGGGGATTAGAGGCTTTCACATGACAGGCATAGGCAATTACAGAAATATTTACTTAATTTATTGCTGAACAAAGAACTTCTGGGTACTCCAGGCAAATAGGCTCAGCTTGAACAGCTCAGCCAGGTTTAATACTTCACTGAGTCATGTATAGGGGTTCCTATCACAGTGATACTAGCCATCATCCTCCAATAACTACATATGTTTTACATCAAGGTCATCGTTCAGCTTGGATAAGATTTGGACTCACTGCAACGGTAAACAAGAGGTTAAAGATAAAAGCTTTTCAATCCTTAAATTAGTGCTATTTCCCCTTCACAGCCACTCAAGTACCAGAGATTTCTCTAAAGCTGCCAGTGTTATTCTGCTCTACTGACCCATAAGTAGCTGAAATTTGGCCCCCCTCCAGTGTGTGATTTAGGGGTTACCCTCTCACTCACAGAGAGCATGTGGTCATTTTTTGCCATAGAACTCCCTTAGCAACCCACACTTCTCCTTCTGCCAGGCTTTCTCTTGTGGATGGTGAGGGCTTCAAAACCCACAACATCCAAAAGCCTGGAGGTCAGACCTGACAAACTGTAGTCAGCTGGGAATTGTATTTTTTCTGGAACTCCAGAAGGAGAGGAGTTTGCCTATTAAATTCCTTGAGATCTGCTGAATTTTGTAGAGACACAAGTAATTTCTCTATATTTGGAAAAATATAAACATTTATTTTCTTTTCCTCTTTGTGAAAGCTAAGTCTTATTATCTCACAAAGTCTTTTGGGAAATGTTTCAATGTAAAAGGAACATTTTGCTTTTTTGATCATCTCATAAGGTAGTCTTATTATATTATTCCACCAGACAATTTAAATTGCCTGCTAAAATGCATAATTAATATTTAAATTACCCCTAGACACCTTGCAAGGCTTTGTGTGAGGGATACATATTCTTGGTAAGATATCATCCTTCAAGAGCAGAGAGCAAACACTACATTACTCATAGAAAGAGCTTCTGGACAAGGCATTCCTACAGCTCAGCAGAGTCTGGTTTTACACACTGAATGCATAATTAAACTTATATAAGGAGGTATTTTCATATACCCTGGTTTTTCAAATACTTATTTGTTTTCAGATTCTCCAGAAACTTAGGAGAAAGGCTGACAGGAAACTTCCTTGAGAAGTCATCAGTTGCCATCAGTCAACAGTACCCAATTTGTCTGCAAAACCTTGACTTTTATTACAAAGAAAACAACCTTTGATGCAAAAGCCTGGGTCCATGTGCCATTGGCCAACCAACCTTTTAGACAACTAGGGCTTTGCTGCCCATTCCTCTGTCTAGGCACAAGGTAGGGGAGAAAAATGGGTGTTCTCCCACCAGTATGGAGCTGGAGTTCATGGGAGCCCACAGCACAGTGCAGGGACTGGGAGCTGCTCCAGCATCTGATGACATTAGACAGAACACAACCATGTCTGCTCTGCATGTTTACTGCTTAAGGAAATACAAGAATGGTTTTAAGGCTGTTATTGTTTCAAGATTATCAAGACCAAAACTCTTCTGTGAATTTATCACACTCCTGTATAATGGTGTAACATTTTTTTTCTCCAGTTGTGTGCACCTAGTGGCGCAGTAGCTGACATTCAGGGAAACAGTATGAAATATACATCCATACATCTCTAAATAGCTGGAGTCCCCATGTGAGAACCACACATCCAGCATCTGCAAAAATGATCATACTTAGAAATGTTATAAAACATAATACAGGCGATATGGTCAAGGGGTTATTTAAGCCTTCTTTGTTATTCAGAGTTCTATTAGTGCCTTTAGTAAGCAGTTCATAGTAAGAAAGCCTGCTTTTCTGAAAGCCATCAAATACTGACTTTTTTACCCATTGCATGTATACTAGAACACAAAAAAAGAAAAAAAAATAAAAGCTTCCTCCAAATAAATGTTAAATTATTCACAGTAAATCCTTCCATAAATGAGTCAGTAGCAAAATTCCTGCTGACTTCTGTGATCATACACGATCTTAATTTTTGAACATTTCTAGATCTTCTATTTAGCTTTACAGCCTCCTGGTGGGGTAGAAGACAGTGTTAATTTTACAGATGGGAAAGTCATGAAGGATTCAGTTAACTGACCTCAGCTACCAAAAAATAGGTATTCAGTCTAAACTAATCACTTATGCTGGTCTAGTCAACAGAAATAAATTTTTCCTTCCAGTGGTAATCTTAAAAAATAAGAGCAATAATAATGAAAATAACCACAAATACCTAAACAGGAGGAAGCCTAGTTTAAACAGGAAGAATTTCCTTAAGGAAGTGACTCTGACATAGCACAGTTATCCTAGGATGAGGTCACTGTCCCATGGAACTGCCTGTCTGTCTCCACTGATAATCTGAAGAGCTCTAGCTGACCGGTTTTCAGAAATTAACATTAAAATTGAGAAATTAAGTTAAAATCTGAATCTGCAGGGAACTTAGCAATTCTACATGTGCTGATAAAATGCTTAACTTCAGATCACTGCATTTACTGGTACAATACTTAAGTTCTAAGTGTGTGCCCGTGATGAAGTCTGTGGCAAGACTTTGGTTAGATATTTGAGTTCTGTGTACAGTGCTCCTCAAGGTAAGTGCAAAAGCCACCTGACATCACCAACCAAAACAGACACCAAGAGATATTTAGAAAGAGACCACCAGAGCCTCCTGAGAAGGCTCATATTCTATGTTTATGATGAAGTTCATTGTAATGTTCAGTCAGAGTTCAGTTTGGATTTGTCTCCTGGGGCTGGGCACCCAAGATGTCAGTTTCTTAATGCACAGTGTAATCTCTTCTATACATTATCTTCCTGTCCAGATAATTCAGAGGGGAACCAGAATACCTGTGTCCAAAGCTCATCTTCTCTCAAAAATTATTAATCTCAAATCCATAGCTCTCACTTGCCCAGATAACAGCTGTGAAACTGTGTTTCAGGTGAAAATATTGACTTTGTTCCACTCCTTAGAAAAAAACTCATGATCCAGTGAGCAAGAGTGATTAGACAGTCATTGGGCAAAGTGGAGACCTGAACCTTGCTCCCTGCTCTCTGACTTATAGGTATTCCTGCTTCAGAGGCAGAAATCGTTTCCCTATTTCAGGTGCCAGCTTGCTATTCTCTCCAATATTGTTCCATTTCTAAGGTATTGTTAAGCTTTCTGGGGTGGATTACAGGTGTCTGAGACACAAAATAAAAAGGTATATACCTTAGAAAAAAACCAAGAAATATTAAAAAATGCCATTAAAGTGTTTTCTCTGGGAAATAATTTGCTGACCCTCTGTCCTCTGCCCATAAACCTTTCCAACAGTGCAAATGCTTGTAATTTTAATGCTCCAACATAGACAATAGCAACTGTTTCTTCTGAATTACATGTGCTTGCTAACTGGTGGCTGCAGGCAGATGCGCTCACCCCATCAACAAACCAGTGAAAACTGGCCTGGAGGTTTATTTTCCAAGGTGATTGATAACCACAAACACCTGTATTTAAGCCAATAGTCATCTTAAGAATTATGTGAAGTAATGAAGAGGCAACAAATCATACCCTTTCTGCTGAACTCCTTGACAGTTTAATTCTCTGTGATATTTTAATCACAAGACTGGGTGAACCTGGCCAGACAAAGAAGAGGGTCTTCTTATATCAGTTTTATTCATCTATGACAACAAAATTACATGTTTCTTTTCACCTGTACAGGTATGGTAGATTCCTAGTGTTGCATTTGACTTGAAAAAATAAGAAAGGAAAATCTAAAAAAAATCACACATGACAGGCTATGTAGACAAGTACACAACCATCAACAGTTATGAATTCAGAGACATTTGTCAGTGGGCACAAGGGGCAGTTTGACCATTCTTAAAAATCCTGGGGTTAGTGCCCTATCACTCATGCCACAGGTTTTAGCAAAGAATAAATTAGATTTCTATCTAGTCTTTTTCTGTTCTATCATGCAGAAATGTTACATATACAAAACATAACGTAAGACTAACATTTAAAAAAGAATCAAGATATGGGCAGTAAGGTGACTTTGCTGTATTTCTGTTATTTAATGGTGGGAAGAACAAGGCACATAAACAATCTCACTAGCATAGATGTGTCAAACTTTTGCTTACAGGACAGTTATGGAGTAGTGAAGGTTCTTTCATTGCAATTTGAAACCGAAACAGCATTAGGAATGCAAGGCCTATCCAACTTAATAACTGGAAAACCTATGTGTTACTATGATCCATAATTATCAATGCAATCAGAGCTTTAAATTAAGGTATTCTATTTATAAGGTAAGTACATGAATGCCATAGTACAAAGACCAGACACTAGGATACAGTGCAAACACTGAGGTTATTTGCCACTGGAAAAATTTCCCTAGGATTGTGGTAAAGATACCAGAAATAAGGTATGACAAGAAAAACATGTGCTTGGGTTGGACATGGTGGACTTTGCAGGGCAATTTGTAAGTAAAGTGAACAATAGAACCACATGATCATAACTCCTCTTTCTGGTTACAGGTCCAGGAGCCAGTCCTTGCTTGACTGCTCTGAGATGAGGATGCTGCCTGCACTGCTTTGTGCAAATGGGGTAGTTTGTTTGTTTTTCACTTAAGTAATTAGCTGGTTTGGATATCTTAACATGAAGAACTGAAGAGGGATTTTATCATTGCCACACACACTTTTAAGAAGACACTAAAGTAAGAACTAAAAAATCCACTGTGTTGCTACTGATTTGGTTCAGAGTTGAATTAATTATCCTTTGTATAATTCATAAAGCACATTAGAATATTAAGTTAATGTAATGCTCTGCTTTCCTGATTAGAATATTTTGTCAATCTTTCCTTCATCTAGGTTTGCAGAATCAGGTATTCCAATCAGTGACATTTAAACACGACTAATTTCAACTTCAATGTGCAATCAGTAGTTTTTCACTAGCAATCACACCAGCAGATTAAAGAGGCTGACTCTCTTTGGGAATTCATTTCCTTCTCCAGCATTTTCTGGAAACAATCTGGTTTGAGGGTAAAGCAGTATTTTGAATAAAATCCAGTAGTCTTGCCCTCTGGTATTTAACTGGAGTGTTATAAAAACAGGTGCTAATGTCAAGCACATTATGTACTCCCTCCCCTGCAGTTGTTAAGGTGATAGATAGTGTGGCAGAAAGCACCTCCTGGCAGATGAAATTTCCTGAAATGTCCTTGTATTCCACTCCAGCTGTGTAAAAGTGAGGTCAACAGCCATACCCTCTGGGCTGAGATGAGCAATTCAGTTATGAATTTCTCAGCTACAAAGCTTGGAGGCAAAAGTAAGAATGTGAGGAAGAGAGTGGAATCCTGGCCCTGGAGGAGTCCAGGGGAGGGCTGCAAACAGCTTTAGGAAAGACCAGGATTTCCTTCAGAGTGTTTTAGTAATTGAAGGCAGGTAAGGGATTCTCAAAAAGACAGAAACTAAATTAACTCCTTTGTTGGTTACAGGGCAGTAGTATTTACACTGAAAACCATTCAAAACATTACTTCTGGAAAACCTTTGTCTTCTTCACATGTTTGCAACTTCTAAACTAGGAAATAACATTAACTAAACCGTGATTCTATTAAAAATCATTCTGGTTTCATCCACAAGAAATAATGACTTTGAAATTTCTGCATTATACAAATTGGCACTGTACATTCTGGGCTGAATAGGGACAGGTAAGGAAGGACCCATGCTGAGAGCAGGAAACACACAGAAGCTTGTGAGCAGAATTGCTGGAACAGTTGCATGGAGCAAACAAGCTCTCAGATTGCAAGGTCGGTGCCAGGCTGCCTCTCATTCCAGATGAAGGGTGATACAAGGTCACTCCTCTGTCTTCAGGCTGTTGTTCCTGGGGCAGGCTGCACTGCCAGCAGGAAGCACCAATCCCTGCTCTCAGACACTGACTTCTCAGGGACATGCAGAGCTTTGGAGATCAGAGTCCAGGTTTCTCCTGCTTCAAACGTTAGCACAGGCTTGTCTCACCAGTTACACCATTATAAACCATGGCTGGAGCAGGGGGATTGCATTTTTGCACAGCACAAACACCAACGGTGGAGTTTGTTCAGCTTTTCTGCCCCTACTCTCTGGCCTTTCATCAATACTTTTGTCCAAAAAAAGGAATATGGACAGAATTGTTCCTCACATTCACGACATTAATTAAAAGTATCCTGTATAAGAGAACCATGATGCTATTTCAGAGGATGCTTATACTAATACAAAAACAAACAAACAAAAAACCCAACAAAAACAAACAAACAAACAAAAAACCAACAAACACCCCCGCCCAAAAAAAAAAAGAAAAAAAAAAAGAAAGAATAGCAGATAGGTTCTTTCCAATGTATGGTGGCTGCCAAGAAGCTATTTCCTATAACTTGTCTTACAGCAAAAATATTCATTCAAAGTCGCAGCAATAGCTGGAGTTTTTGCAGTATCAGAGAAAGGAGACGTGGGACAGAGGCATTCAAAGCCAGAACATATTCCTTTACAGAACTGGTTGGTGGCTAGAATATTCAGGATATCAAAGCTATCTCGCCTGAGCTTTAAATAAGAGGACTCATTTGAACTTTCACAGTTTATTTTTAGTGAGCCAAAATCTACAGTACTGCTCCATGAAACAGGGATTTGGGCTTCGTATTCACAATCTTGACCCTGTGGCTTGCACATTTGTATCATGAGAGGCTCTTCTATTACATGATCACATAACAAATTCACACCCCTATTCCCTTTAGATAATTTGCAACTGTTTGAACCCAGGGGGTGCTCACTCTTCCTCCAAGCCCCCTGCCAGCCAACCACAAGTGTGCACCACTTGAGCAGCTGAGGCTATTCCTGCTCTGCTGGCTGATCCAGGATAGTGGGATCCCCACTGCAGGCAGTACATGTCCTGTTCTGCACTGGGATACCTCAGTTCTCAGATGCTTGGGCAGGTGGTGTGGTTATGGCCTGTGAGGCAATTGTGTGTCTCTGACTAACAGATCATAAAATGTGGGGTTAATAAAGGGATAGGAGGTGTCGCACTGGCAATATCAGTAGGAAGGGGGCTCGATGGGAGTCCAAGGTGTGACCATTGTTTAAAGGATATTAAGTGATTTGTGAGGCTTATTAAAAAGTAAGACCTGTGTCTCAGTCTTTTTCTGCAGTTCTCTCTCACCTTTTCCATTGTCTTTCCCCACACTTCCCACATATTGACAAAAGAATTTTATGACTATTGTGGCAGTTATAATATTTTTCATAGGTATTTAAAGCATAAAGCAGGCTTAGTTTGTATATTTACTTCTAAGTAATCTAGTAGGAAGCCTGAATGACCACTGTAATGGTGTGGTGCTTTCTTTTCCTTCCTCTTCTTTCCTTCTTATTTATTTCAGAAATGAAAAGATTAAGCATCATGTAATGAACCCTCATTCCAATTAGATAGAAAGATAGATAGATAGATAGATGATAGATAGATAGATAGATAGATAGATAGATAGATAGATAGATAGAAAGAAAGAAAGAAAGAAAGATACATTCAAACTATTTGAAAAAGTGAAATAACTCAGGAAAGGAAGTATGCAAGAAAATACCACTGTTTCATTACACTAGAAGTGAGTTTCAGCAGTCCCTGGAGTTCAGTAGTCCCTTCCTGGAGTTCACTTAAGATCTATTTATGCTTAATAAATAGTTAACATCAATAACAGGAGCACTAAGAATTAGTCATAATGGCAAATTAGATAGGAAGAAAAATGTGATTGTAATGTGAGACCAAAGGCAGCAAACTGTGCACTATTTAGTGAAGTAGATTAAGGGTCAGATTTTGAAGTGGTGTAAACTCTTCTTATTTCATGGATTTTGTCTCCAACACTTTATTAGTTCTCCTTTTGTCTTTGATTCACAATTGGATTTAGGGTAAATTTAGTCTCAGTTTTTCTCTGCCTCTGTTCCACTTCTAGTTCAGTTAGAAGCTATATATAACTAAAGCTTTGCTGTGCCCAGAGAAGTTTCAGAAAGCAAAAGAATACAGCAGTGTTTTATAGATTTTTATAAGAGTCAATAGCTCATGTTAAGCACCAAATATCTTCTCCAGAAATGATTGAGCTTACTTTTTAATTTTTGTTAAAATGTACTTTGTCATAGAGTACAGATATATCATATAAAGGTATACTACAGGCAGAATATTATTAAAAATATTTAAGTTGCAGGTTTGAGTACTCAACTTTAGACTGGTACAAACTTAAAGGACAACTTTAGACACTGGGACAGCAAAGGGATTAGATCTGATCTCCCTTTTGCTTTATAATTTAAAGGTCCCACCTTGCAAGTTTGAAGTCACAGGGAAGCAATAGACTCTTAATTGAATTAATTTAAAATGCATATTTAAATATATTATTCTGAAATTCAAACAGGAAACTTTCTTAAAGCTGAATCAGCAGATACAGCTATAAACTATTAGCTGGAAATCAGTCTTCGAAGATCCTAGGGTGCCATTAATCCACATCTCCTAATTCACTAGACCCAAGAACATAATTCAGTAACATTCCAACTGACTCAGCAGTCCCCAGGAATACATCAGCTGTTTGACTGTCAACCTTCTCAAATAATAATAATAAAAAAAATTAAAAATAAGAAGACTTTTAGTTAAACATTTGATTTCAAAGCTGGCCAAAATACCTAGGCTCTCTGCCTTCTCTCCTGCATTGTATTTAATTTAAAAGAGGTGACATGTTTAGAGTATCAAGTGTATCCTGCACAAAATATATCTAATTACAGAAAGGGACTGAAAGCCGGAGCAAAAATGACACCAGTTGACAGTCATTCCAGCTCCTTGGCTTTGACACAAGATTTTACATTGTTCAAGTACTAAATATCAGCCCAGAAAACCTGATGCTTCCCCTTTGGACTGTGCAGTAAATGAGTTCCGTCTCCAACACATGTGCTCATGCAGTGTTTTGCTATTAAAGGGTGTGAGTAATGGAGTATAAGAGTATCTCAGACATAAATCAAAGCATGTGCCCGCTCTCTGATGTGCAATTTTGCCCAGGCTTGAATGACCAGGAATGCCTGCTGGCAAGCAGTCTGTGTTTTTGAGATAGCACCAACTGTACATGGCATAAGTGGGTGCCATGGTGGGTATCATTTAACCCCACGTGGGAATGCTCGAGTGTGTAACACATCATCTGTAACTTATTCCCCTGCAAGAAATTGCACTGCAATTTTAGAAGGCTTGCTCTAAATTACTGCTAAAATGTAAAGACAAACTTTGGGTGGGGAAAATATGGAGACATGGAGACCGTGTTTTTCGGTTTTGACACTTTGCTATTTGGACAGGACACAAGAGATTATGGTCAAACCTGCTTGTTTTGCTTTCAGCAGAAGTTATGTTAGCCCTGTGCTGATTGCTCCTGAATATTCTGCCTCTAACTCCCACCTTCATGGTACTCAGTTCTGGAAGGCAAAGTTCTCCCATTTGGGTCATTCTTTTTTTCATTGCAGTGGGACCACATATACTTTTTCCATGTTGATTAAAACCTAACTGTAGGGCTTGAGAACAAATCTCATCTTTTCATACTTTCCTAATTTCTAGTGATGCCATGGAGGTTGTAATGGGATGAGGCAAACGCATTACCCCCTACAGAATAGAAGCCTTAAAAATAAGTAAATTTTCAGATGTCACTTGCAGAAAAATAATGAAAAACACCTTCTGCAACTAGCTGAAGGGCTTTATGTTTTGGCATAGTTTCTTTTACTGTGGAATTTGGACTAATGTTTCAACAATTCAGATAAATGCAGAATACTTTTTAGTTGCAAACCACACTGGATATCAGCAACATTGCTATTTATGAAACAGTTAAGCAAGAATAATCAAGTCTTACCTATATTACTTGAAGTGACTATTCAGATTTATGATTGATTAGTCAAGTTTCAAGTGATCTGTATTTTAGTACGAACATCCATGATAATAACAATATAAATTTACTCTTTTTCACCATAGTTTGACAGTCCAACACTACAGTGATCAGCTACAGAAGAGATAGGCATTATTATTTTCCTGAAGGAACAGTTCAATGCAACAATTCTAGCAAAAACATTGATTACATGAGCTTGAAAATTTCATAAGAACATGACAATTTTATCAACAATTTTTTTTTGAGGATCATATCTGAATGCTTGCATTATCTGACTAAATAACCTTTAAAATACAATCAACCTTAAAACATTTTAATAAGGTCAGGACAGAAATATTTCAGCAGTTTGTTTGACATAAAGTTTCAAACTGTTTAATATATTGATGTAACAATTCAGAGGGAAAACAAATGTCAAAATGTCAGAATTTCCTGTGGGTTGGGACACTGTTTTAGAGCCCACTCTTAGGAAAAACATTTGTAGTAACTTGTAAAAATGAAGACTGAAGTGTTGTTTGGGAACACATCCTTCTGGACAAACTAATGAGCAGTCTTTTCAAAAGTGATGTTGGGACCTGAGAACCAGGAACTGAAATGAATAAAACTAGATCACAATAATCCTTTTACTCCTTTGAAACTCTTAGCAACAAAGAACAGAAGGAAGGAAGGAAGACCTTAGAGCAGGTTGCACCCTCAACTACAACAAACTGCTGAATTTTTGGCCCTAGAATCATGAGGAGAAAAAAAAACCATTTAATGTCCTGATTCCACCCAATAAGTAGAACAACTTCATTGACATTTAACCTTTATTCTTCTTTCAAGTAGTGGAAACGTGTAATTTCACAGTGTCACAACATTAGTTAAAAGAACATGATTCAGAACTTTAGCTTGAAGTGATTGGAAGTTAATCCTGGAATTACTCAAACAAAAGCATATTTTAGAGTAGTTGCCAGTTTTTTTGGGGTTTTTTTTCAAATATAATTGAAGAAACTAGTAAAAATTTCAATTAAAAGGTTATTAGGCTATTTTCCTCCATGATATTATTTCTGCTTTGAGGCTTGATTTTTTGATTGTGTGTTTTGTTTTTATTGTTTGCCTGCTTGTATTTTGATTTTGATTACTTTTTTTTTGTTTGTTTGGTGTTTTTTTGGGGTTTTTTTTTTTTTTAGTAAAATGCTACAGGATATTTGCTTGAAACGACAGACTTGCTGCGTCTGGCAGTCAGATGTGGCAGCATTTGGATATATACTCTTTCTGGATCTTGAAAATGAAAGTATTGAATAGTTCCAATCTGAATTCAATCCATAAGCCTCAGGGTATAAATTGATCACCAGATGGCATAAGGAAGAAATATCCCCTGTTGTATAATATCACATTCACTAAGTAGGTTTAACACCTTCTTCTGAAGGATTCTGAATTGAGACAAGATGCTGAGTAAGATGGATTTTTGATCTATTCTGTTAAAACAGTTCCTCTGCTGTTATATACCTCACCCCAATGACTCATTTCATGCAATGGAATCCAGCAGCTCCAACTTGGATGTCTTGAATAGACAACACAGCGAGCCATGGAAAGGGATCAGGAAACTTCCTTACTTACTTCAAATGGGAAGTTGTTACTTTCTTTGATAATTTTAGAAACCATTAGGAACTTTATTAACAGAACATTTAAACCCTCCAGCAAGTGTCAACAGAAGCAGTAGGTGTTCAAGTCCTTCTGGAGATTCATCCCTTGGTTTGCAGCATGTGCTAAATAAACTGTAAGGTGACTGTGTGGGGAGAAAGATGAAGCAAAAATAGAAGAAAAAAAAATTAAAAGATAGAAATGGAAAACTTCTATATACTCAAGGATGGGCTCCACATGGACATCACATGAGCATCTAAGAAATCAGAAAGCAGATCTTCTCAAGGATCTAAAAGTTTATACCCCTAATTGCAATTTGTACAAAGTTTGAGGACAAGGTTGGCATGGTCAATTCTACCTGTAGCAGTCTCACTCTCTATTTATCTTTCCAATTGCTGTCTCTATAGTCTCGTTCTCTCCCTTCTTAATTTCTTGGCTTTCAATGCAGTCCATGTTGAGTTATCCTGAGCATGTATTTAACTCCTATTACATGTACAGGGAGTTTGTTTTATTGCCTCTGATGGCATTAGAGTTTGAAGGAGCAATGAACTTGAGGCATTCACCAAGACTTGGCAAAACATTCAACCTCTGAAACCTCCAGCTCGTTATACAGTTTGCATATATATACACATTAATTTGTGTTGTAAGGCCAGGGAAGGGAATCAAGTGAACTCCGAAGATACAATCAACAGCTTGAGCAAAGCTTTGTACTCTGACCTCAAAAGTTTATCCTGTCCTGCAGAAGAAGTCTACGGTTACTCCAATCCCACCCCTCCCTTCTAAGCACCCTGTGGAATGAGGCATAACTGCATAAATAATTCACATGCAAAGTTTTATCACTGAACAACAGTATTTCAGTATCAGATTTGATGTTTAATACTCCAACCATTTTTAACCTGAGCTAGATCTGCTTTCTCATTACCCCTAACCCTCAACCAATGGCATATCTCTAGGTCTGCTTTATTTTTATTCAAAACCCAGAAGGAGGACTGATACCAGACACAGGTGAATTGTACTGCATGAACTGTTCATTTCCTCCCTCCTGTTCTATTTCTCCCAGTAGTTCTGACAGACAAATATGTTAGGAGCTGTTGAGGAACGTGTAATAGCAGGTTTTTTGAATTAAGCAGATGTAGCAAGCTCACATTTCAACTATCAATAGAATGTGGATACTTAGAGGACTTACAAAAGGTGACTATTTGTTCATATTGTCAACTTAACAACTGAGATTCTGAGTTTCTGTGGAAGCCAGCATCCAAAGCACAGATCTGTACATCCAGGAACGTCATCCAAGATTCCATTCAACTTGGCACTGATGTGTTGGCTGATAAGAAGCAGGACTGCACAAACAGGCACTTTCTTGTGTTGGGGGATATCAGTGCTGCCAAGAGTTTTGCTGGTGTTCCACAGCAGAACATCCTTGGCAATTGGAGTCACATTCGGTGTTCTGTGCTGGAGCAAAAACTAAGGCATTGATTCTGATCTGACAAGCTGGAACTTGAACAATTTTTGGGTTCCTGTTCAACAACACATCCACCTCTCAGAGAACTAGGACACTGGTTTGTACTTCATTGTAAAAAGGAAAATCCTTTAAATGCAAATTTTATTTGCTGAGAAGAAGAAAAGGAGGAAAAAGGAGAAGCTTACTCACCTACTTTCTATGGAATTGTTCAAGTAAAAAATTATTGTGGGAAAGATTTTCCAGATAAGACAGTTCTCCCCATTTTTACACAGAGACCTTGCATTCCCATTCACATCACGCTTTTCTCTGAATCCCTAAAAACAACAAATAATCATGCTTTAGTAAGCACCTTCTTGGCTTATTTGAAGAATCCTTCTGTGATGACATTAAATCCTGACCTTTGACTTTTCCTGTCTGATGCCAAAATGATTATTTCTGCTGGTTCTCAGTTTGAAATCAGGGAGCAATTGGTTAAGCCTCTGATCCTTCCTCTTGTTATCTGCTGTTCTTATAGATGTCCATAATGCTTCTGTATTCAGATTTATAAAGACAGATTTGATATTCCAATAGCTATAGAAATGTGCCTCAGTTTCAACTGACATTAGCTCAGCCAAAATATAGAAGAGCCAGTAACGCTTTTTTTCCCCTATTTGCCCATGAAAACTGTAAAAAGACCATTCAGTCCATTGAAGCCAGTCACAGACAAATTTGAAGCCTGTAGAGTTTAGTTCACCTCCATAGAACAAACCCCGTTAATGAGGATTCTGCTATTGCTTGTCACACCTAGATTCAAGTAGAAAAAAATTGAAAATATTTTTCTAGTTAATGCATATTACAGATTTGTGCTGTCCTAAGTAATGAAAGAAAAAATAGTATTGAAAATGAAGCACGAAAAACATAGAAGCATTGGTTTCAAAGAAAGACTTTTATTTTTCAAGTCACTGAGACAATTTGATTTCAGATGTATATGTTAACAAAAGTGAGGTTTGTGCATGTTTTACCTTATGTAAGTGTATACCTTAGAAATTAAGCATTCTTTATGAACTAATTGCTTTTATATTGAAGTCACCATATTTTTTCAATCTTCTTTACCAAAAACACTGACAAACTTTCTTCTAAAACAAAGGTCAAAAGTAACAACACAAACAGCTAGTAATTTTGGTTGCTAATAAAAATAGCTCAGTAGGAACAGGTGGTTTCTATGTAGGCAAAATTCTATGCTACCCCACTTCTGACGAAAGAGGAGACCCAGACCAAAGGCTTTGGCCCCAGTAATGGAGTTAATAGAGCTGTCACAGTCATGCTGCCAGAGCTGGTAACCCTGTGTCATCCTGGTGTCCCAGCAGGGACAGTGTGGATCACCACCAGCTCTGGCATCCTCATTACATGCTCCAGTGATGGGTGATCCGTGCTCCAGTGATCACACATACCAGGGAGATTTCCATGAAAAGCTGCTGTTAGGAATGCTTGTGCACTTGTAGGAAATGGAAGCTAATAGGCTGAAGAGCTCAAACACACATCAAAGTCGAGAAGTTAATGCCTGGAATTAGTGACAACAATGGCAGTGTCCTTGGTGATTTCCATTTCTGGTGATTTCCATTTGTTGTGCTGTGTTCCAAGGCAGATCCATTGTGACAACTTCCTAATGCATTCATTCAGAGAAGCATAGGTTGTCGGTAATGTGACATTTTAATTTAAACTGTTCAGTCAAATCACATTACATGTCATTTGTTGTTTGGTCAGAGTGTTGAGGTTGTTTCTATCATTGCTGATTTGCCACAAGTGCAGGTCAGCATTAGCTGACATCAGTGCAGGAGGTCTATTTTACATTAGCACTTTTTCTTCTGTAAAAAAAGGGATTTATGCCTTTGTTTTTATACTAATGTTTTCTTCAGTATTATACTTGCTTTCAAACCTGCATTGCTCTATCCTTCCTTTCAGGTAGACAGGTCTTTTATTCAGAATTTGCATCTGATTGTTGTGGTTAACCCCAGTGTCCACGAGAGTAAAGAGTTCCCTACCAAATCAGAATATTTTTAATTCTCAATCATGCCCGCACTGACAGAAATAAGTACAATTGGTTTAATATTCCATTGAAATTCTCCCCTGCAGGGCTGCTCCAGTACATTGCCAACTTCCAGCAGCCAGAACACCTTTGCTGTGCCACTTGACTGGCTGGAGAACCAGAACCTTCTCTTAGAAGTGGATGTTAATGCTGGTTTCAGTCTCTTTCTCTAGTCCATCTTTTATTACCTTATCTTCTGCAATGACCTGGTGCCTCTGACTCTCCGTCCTGGATTGTATGTTGATCTTTATCCTTTGGTTTAGATATTTGTGGGTTTCTCTCTGTCCTTCTCCCTTTTCTCTGGCATGGAAACGGTGAGTTTTATTTCTAATGCATCGATTCAGCACTTTGTGAATTCTACTTGCACAGTAGCTTCTGGTCTAAGTCTGTTCCCACTGAGGTCAGCTGGCAGCTTGCCACAGACTTCAGTGGGAAGAGTCTCAAACTGTTAAGTGCAAATTCAGTCCCAAATCTGCAGTTTGAAGGATGACATTATGTCTCAGCCTCGCTCAGTTTGATCTGTTGATATTTTAGCCAGTTTAACATCTTATATCATGTTGTTGGCATGTTTCTCTGAAGCTGAATCCCTCCATCTTTTGTTACCTTCATGATTACACTCTCCATGGGTTCTTACAGTGCTCTCATCACTGCTGTATGTGAAGGCCTTCCAATTATTCATTGAGTAACTAACATCGCTCACATGCAATTCATTTCTGCTCTCCCAGGAGGAGCTCAGAGGAGAGTTTTGCCATGGTTTCCTCTTCCCCACATCAAACACAATCTATCCCCTGGCCTACCCATCAACTAAAAATTAGGGCTGGTAGGAACAAGCTGTCTAAAAAAATCACTATCCAACCATAATGAATGTTTCCAAGGTCAAGACATTGCACTGTTCCCTATGTAAGGGTATGTTTTTGCTCTGGGATGTACCCTGATACAGATGTCTGGGCTACCTAACTCTGCAGGAGGCCATCTACATTCCAGATGTGGATTCTTGTTCTGATCATACTGGCATTACATGCCATAGTCTTGACTACTTCTCAGATGTAGCCTGAGGGATGTAGCATAAAACATTTAGATGTGCTGAAAGGATGGGTTGCCTCACAATTTCAAGGATGTCCTTGTCTTTGTCCTCAGACAACATCTTTGTCCTCCCCAGCCCATCCCATCTATTCCCTCACTGTAATCACATGCCCCCCACTTCTGTATGTTGGCACAGCAGAGACCTGGCACTGCAAAATAAAATAATGACTGGTTCATACAATGTCTCAGGTTCTGTATTGTCCAAAGGCTGGGAAACAAAAGAAAGAAGAGAGAAATGACATGGGTTAGAACAGGAAGTGATATAAAAATTAGAGTGCTAGTAAAATGGAAGAAAAAATACAGTAAACTGCACCAGCATGTTTGTACTTATTAGCAAAATATTAATTCATTATAAAAATACCTTAGAGTCACTGAATATCCCAAAATATAATTGATTCTAGTGGGGGTAGAAAACATTCGGGATTGGGTCTATATGGGAGATTGAAATGGCCTCTCATGATACTGTTCACGACAGTTTATTCTATATTAGAAAGGAAAACAATGCTTCACAGAAGCTGCAAAGCTCCAAGTTGTATGAAAACAACACTTTGGAAATTAAATCTTTATGACTTTGTCCCAAAGGATAGTTTCAAATGTTAGTCTGAACTGAATGTGCACATAGGGCATAGGATATGAAATATTCAGATTTCCAAACCGTCTTTTTGGCTCTGCACACACGCAAAATCTGTCAGTTGCAGATGGATTAAACTGAGGTCTCATCCCTCCTCAGTGTCATTGTGCATTAACCCATAAGACCAATATGCAGAAAGAAAGGAGGGTTTAACAGACTTCTGCTTTCTTTTCTCCAAAAAAATCATGTTTCCATACAAAATCATCTTTTGTGAAACTAAAACTGAAATAATTTGAAACTGAATAGCAAGGCTTTTCTGTCTTAACAAAATATCATATTTTAACAACAAAAAACTAGTCAAAAGTGTTGCCTATCTCTTTGTGAACAATTGGCATGAAAACCTAAGGGTTGTTTTGGTTTGGTTTTTTAAACACCATGAAAAAAATGAAACATATGAAAGTAAAACCCATCATTTTTAACAGTTCATCATTTCACAAATGAATCATGGCTGTGATAAATAAAATACTTCTGGATGATCCAGTCTGTCCAAGGGAACAGCAGATGGTGTAGAATGTCATTTGTCCTGCTGGCCCTCAGAGGTGCCATATTCATCTAAAAGCAGATTGGTAACAGTGCAAATGTAAAATATTCTGATCCCAGACAGTCACCACATTGATTTACCAGCGCCATGATTCTTTAAAAACAGAAGGCCAAACCACAAACCAAACAAAAATCACTTGAAGACAAAGTAGTGTGTTTTGAGGCCCTTCTCTTTTTTTTTAAAGTGCAAGTTGAAATTCTCACTACTTCACTGAACGTCATGGCTTTAAGAAAACATTTGATTTTGGGAATACCACAAGAAAATCTTGACAACAACGTTTTCAAGTAAAGTGGAATAGCTATATTGGGAGTAAAATAATCAGGTTTGGTTAGAATAGAACATACTGGGTACTCTGAAGGAAAACATTATTTCCCTTAGAAGTTTTTTATTTAAAATCTGGACAAGTATAGGAGTGATATTTGTATAAAACTTTCATATGTTTCTTTTCATTAAAACAGTTGTAACCTTTCTCTGTCCCCAGTGTTTATGCTTTTAATAGGCCCCCTGAATAAAGCACTCAGATATTATAAACGATCACTTTTGCAATTAGCTTTCCAACTTTCAAAGAAGTTATTGGATGAACCAGGAATGGAATGGGAGCAGTTAACTTATTATGGAATCATAATAGGCAAATAAATTCTGAAACAGCATGGGAATGAAAACTTCTTCTCTTTCAGAAATAGTCTTTATTTCTTTTCTTTTTGCTAAAGTAAATTGCTTTAATGATTCATTCCACAATAGTCAAATGTCTGCAGGAAAATATTGCCTTTGAGGGTTATCTAAATAGTTACTCAGCTTAGTATAAGTTCACAGTGAAAGATGGAATCTACATTAATAACATGAATTATGAAAAAAACCCCTGCCTGTGATCTATAAAAAAATCTGTGAGTGAGATTAACTATCCTCAACTAAACAGCTTTCCCTTATTATAAAAATCAGTCTAAAAAGCCATATATATATCAGTAGTGGAAAGATTTTGCTATTTATAATGACACATAAATATAATGAATGTTAAATTTTACTCCTTTTGGAAATCAGAATTTTCCATTTGTTCCTCTGAAATACTGTATTTCTGAGTACCTTACTGAGTTCTAGTACTTTCTCTCTCCCCCAATTCCTCTCCGCTCAAGAAACTTACTAGAGAGCAAAAAAATCCAGGGTAAAATCCTGCATAGAAAAAAACCCAAAAAAACCTCAAGAAAAAAATATTTTTGTCTTTCTTCTGCCTCCATGTTTTTACCTGATCTGTTTCTTAGTTTTTTCTATTTCATTGTCATTATAGCCAAAGTGCTGGATTTTGGTAAGGAAAGCAGAAGTAAGGAGGCTATTTAAATAAATTTAAAAGTGTCCTTTGAAGATTTATTTTTAAATTTTTTTGTATAACTAACTCAAGGGAGATTTTTATTCTCATAGGAATTGCCATACTAAATTGATTAGCCACTCATCTTGATATTGTTCTTCTCCAGAAGTTGAGGGGTTCAGTGAAAGGAACTCATTAGAAATGCACTTTACAATTCCATACTATCCTATAGAAAACAAACAACAAAAAGGCTTCTTCTGTCAGCACCATTTATCCTGCAAGGATAGTAGGAATTAGTGAAATTGTTCTATATTGGATAAAGACATGTCTAATTACTAAAATATTCACTGTTACTGGTGGACATTTGGAAAGAGTACACACTAAAGCCTGGTCTGCTATTTATAATATTTACTGATATACCACCACGCCAGACTCACAGCTACATAAGCTGAGAAAATTGCACTGTTGACAGTCACATCTTTTACCAAGTAAGAGCAGAAATTCTACGCCACAAATCCAGATACCAGGGTTATATACCCAAACCTTTCTGCGCAATATGTTTAGCCTGAGATTTTGATCTAACACAGTGACAGTTGGATATAATCTTTATTGGTCTTACCTTTGCAGAGGTTAAATGCACAAATGAAACCAGCCTGTATGGATTTAACTAGATTTTTAAAATGATATGAACAGGGTGGCAAAATGCACACACAGAAAATACAAGCATCTTTCCTTTGCTGACCCAGGTTAGATTTGATTCAGCACAGAAGCATAGAAAATGTTAAAGGTCTGGGTTATGTTTTTGAAAGAAGACTCCATAGAAAATATGCACACAAATTACTATAATGAAGGACAGTTGGCAAAAATGATAAGAATGATAAGGAAAAAACTGAGCATATTTCAGTCTGAAATAGTCTTTCGCTATCACAAACCATCTGTTTCCACAAAGATTTGGAATGATGCTTAGCCATGTTTTTCTAGCTGGAAATAAGAAAAAGGAAAGTATTTCTGTCAAATCCCCGTGATCATGCTAGCAATTTCTTAATGCCATGGTTCTGAAAATCTTTTGTTTGAAGTCAGACTCCCTGGAAGCAGTGAATTCACAGTTTGTGGCAATATCTTAATGTAAATCAATAAATCATTCCACTGGATTCTATTCTTGCACTCCAAAGCAAATAGAAATATTCTGTGTTCAATACTAAATCACTGCTTTTAGGAAAAAAATAAACAAACACATGAAAAAAGTGTGTCAGAGAAAGCTACATTTTGATCAGCAAATGAAAGCTTAGTTTTTGTCATTTTCTTTCCCAACTCATCCCAGGCAACACAGAAGATGTTTGATTTTTAGACTTCTTGACATTTAAAACAATGAAATAATGAAACACATCACATTTAAAAATTCTTCTTTAGGATGAGTCACAAATTTAAATTGCTAGCAAATATTTTTAAGTAATTGGCAGGAAATTATTTTTTAAAAAAAAATTCTGGCTACATGGTTCAATTTGAAGCTTTTAAACTAAAAATCGGATGTATCTACGGTTCGTGAAGTAACAATGCTAACTCTAGGTTCAAGTTCAGCAGAAATTTGCCCAAGCCTTTTCCAATGCTCCAATAGGAGAGACGCTCCCTCGTTTGAACTATTTTCTGATGCAGAAGCTTCTTAGTGAGGAATAATGTCAGATTGTGACTTATAACCCATTTCTTCAATGCCACTTACATCATCTTGTAACTAATCATGGAGAGGTCAAAAGATTTCAAGAAGACGACTGACTTAATAGAGTCCTATTAGCACAGGTCAGACAGCAAAATGGGATTCTGAAGTTATGCAGTCCAAGTGTGTCTTTGGTCAAGTCACATGGAATAGATGTGGAGCTCTAGGGCTTTTTTTCCATTTTCAAGTAAAATGAATTTATGATCATGCCCATGTGCTGCATTATGTGTTAAATGAATGCATCAAGCAGCAATCTCTCAGTAGCACAAATAATTCTGTACTTTGCTGACACATACTGCCTTAAGGTGGAAGAAGAATGTTCTCTTAGCTGATAGGAGCTCCAGGTGTGCTATATCTTGCAAGCTCTCTTAAATCACTTCAAACAATTAATTTGGAAAGAATTTTGAATTATAGAACGCTATTTCTTTAGTTATTTGTCCTCAGCACGTGATTTAGGCAATTTTGGTATGGAGTTTGAGAGATCAATGGTTGTGTGCAGTTAACAGGGAACCACAGGCAGCAGCACTTGGCCATTCTCAGTAGATTTCTGTGTCACTCATGCATAAATAATATTCACTGCCACCTCAGTGGTGGGTTTATCAGGAGAAGGCTTTTGAGTGAAAAAAATTTTGAATAACCATTTTGGCTAAGCAGAGCAGATAAATCTATATTGATGGCAGTTAACAGAAGCAAAGCTGGTGACAAGTAAATCCAAAAGATTCTTCAAAGCTCCAAAACACCAGTCTAAATTCTGGGAGTTTAGGATATTTATAAGGTTGGACAAGTAGTTGGGGAGAGGGACAGAGAGTTAATGGCTGTTGAATGAGATCCATTTATAGGATGAAGTTTCAGATAACCTGTGAATCACACCAGGGATCGGGAAACTTTCTTTCTTGCAGTTTGAATTCTCGCCATGTACTATATCATTCCTACCAATCAGAGTGCAAAAGACCAGATTTTTCAATGACTCCACATTCTCAAGCCAAACTCTTAATAAAGTTTTCTTATTTAGAAAATGTTTTGCACAGGCATCTTGGAATTTGAGAACAGATCAACGTGGCAACAGAGAAATAACTTACACTTTTTAGTGACATTCAAATCCCTCTAAGTCTGTGACCAACTTCCATGTAGCTGTTTAGTGATGGGTTCAGTGCTTAGTGTGCCAGATTTCATAGCTATGATTCTTCAAACTCTGTGACACACTCATTTTAAGGTTAAACAAAGTAGTCTTTACAGCACAGCAGTAAGCTAAATCACGGGCCAGATTCACATGTACCAACACAGCACCAGAATGGAGCATCAATGTAAATAGACTATTACCAAAAAAAAAAAAATAAAGGAGGATGGGAATTTTAGGTATGCCTTGGAAATTTCAAGTGGATTAACCTGAATTTACTGAGGCTGGAATTCAGTCAATATGCTGGAGGCATATCAGCCTGGCCTAAATTAAGCTAACTATGAATGATTTAAGAAACTGACCAGGGGTTGGGATTGTACTCTATCACATTTCTGGTACTTTCAGATATATCATATATGATAAGCAAGTGGGACTGATGGCTGTTATCCTGTGATCAGTGAGCAGATGGATCCCATATTTCAATAGGAAGTAAAGCTACAAATGACACAGCCAGATAATGATGGCTTTTGCCAATAGCCTTTGATAGAATATCTTTTGTAATAAAATAAGATCCTTGTGTATGGTCTATAAAACAGCATTTCAGAAAAGGCTTTGAAAGATTTTTATTTTTTCCTTTTAAATAATGGGCTTCTGCAACAATATCTACAAAGACACAGGCCAAATACTCAACATCTGTATAATCTTATTTCTTATTTTGAACAGACACTTGGCACATTCACAGATGTATTTTCCCCCAAATAATACAAACCAGAAAACACATTATATTTTCCATTAGTTCTTTATCAAGAGAAAAGAAAAAAAGTCTATAATTTTCATTTCAGTGCAAAATTTTTTATCCATTCTGCCACCCTTGAAACACTAATACTTATGACACTCATTACAACACAGTGCTAGTCACTCAGCTGGTTTAGGACGTACCTTGTCCTAATCTATTTTAGGATCTGTCATTAAAAGTGCATCACATATTATCTCTTATTGCTCCCCAAAAGCTATGATCAAGGGTCCAGAATTCGGATTTCTCTCTCCTGCAAGTATCATACATCAAATCACTGTCCAAGAACACTAAATCTTAAATTTTTGCAACTTTCCTAACACATATATTGCTGTCACTATGTTCCTAAAACTGCTCCTGTTATTGTAATTATTTATACCTGTGCCTCAGCCAAATTTCAGATTTGTGATTAAATGTATTATGGCAATGAAAAGATCAATCTCTGAAAAACCATGGTGTATGACGCAATGTAACATGGTATGAGACATGCAGCTGCCTTCCAGACATACTTTCCTGGTCTTTGAGCTCCTGTCGCTTCATTTAACCAACTGGTTGCACATTGCCTAAAACAAGCTTCTCGTATTATGTCTGAAATTTTGTCAGTTTCTTAGTATTGTTTTCCTCTTTCAAATAACTGCTATACATGAATGTAACCCTACATTCTGTTATGAATAAAAAAAGGTCTCCTTCCAGTCTAAACAAAAGCAGAACACATATCACAAACAACAAAAGCTAGAAAATAAAACCCAGAAGTTTCAGTGTTGTGTGTGGAGAAAAAGGACAAGAACACTCATGATGAAAAAATTCTTTTAATAGGAACAGAATGGAGTTGCATTGGTGCATAAAAGAGCATGTGCTTCCTACCACTCACATTCCAGAGTGTTTTTATTTGACAAAGAGGACCTTCACAGGCCATTTTAGTGACATGGGAAAGGAGGGAAGATGAAATATGCAACAAGTGAATTATGAATTCCTGAGATAAAGGCACATCTACAAAATGGAGTTTAGATATTATTAAGTGAAAACATTGTTACCCTCTTCAACGTGTTTTAAGTCCTACGATCAGGAATGCCCACTGAAATACACCTCAAGTGAGAATATGACATCTCCTCAGAAACAAGTAAGACAAAAATATAACAAGAAGTAAAAATACTTACCATGTGGAAAGATACAAAGAAAACAATATGCAGATGCAGGTTGATTGTTGCCTGTTCCTGTTCTCCTACTATTTTTTACAAAAAAAATAATACTAAGTGAAAGATGCAATATGCCCCAGCTGAAGCCAACACAGCCTTTTTCATGCAACATACTTTACTAAAAGTACATTCCATGAGAATATGATTATCATTTGCTGACCTGGTAGGAGATATCTGACTTGCATCAGATTAAGAAACAGGGAATTTCTAGTCTTCTCTTCATTAAAGGAGAATTATCAGTATTTCCCTCAACTTTCCTATTACTAATCTGGAAAAGTTTTCTCCTAAAATCTTCAATCCACCACTGTGCTTTGGGAAATGGAGCAGTGTACCTTAGCTGTTGATATCTGAGGGCTTTTCCTTAAAGGACAACAACAATTTCATTCTGCTACCCATCTTCCCTGTATGGCAGCATCACCCAAAATGTATATTACTTTGATTTAATAACAAAACATTGTGTTTCCTTAACTAATAAACCTTAATTACAATGACTCTCATGTGAGTGTTTTAAAAACACTCCTATGTGCCCAAGCTGTCAACTTCCAAAGCTAAAAAAACAATTTCAGTGCTGCACATGCCAACACCTGTGCTCAACTTGAAATCCTTGACATTGATCCATCCACAGAGACAAGCAAGTCTAGTATGTGTTAGTAGATACAGTCCAAACACTGAGTGTTTATGGTTGTTTTCTTCATCAAGGAAAAAAACAACAGAAAATTTTCTTGGGAAAAAGTTAAGAACCCCACCTAACCATGAGAGAAGCAGAAAAGAAGCAGCTTGCTCCTTCCTTGATGTGGAAATGCATCTAACACTGGAAGATGTAATTGTAATGAAATGTAATTGCAACACTGGAAGATGTTAAGAAGGATAGCCATTAACACTTTTATTGCAAGGGAAAGAATCAAACTTTGGCCAAAGAGTCAAAATTTGTCATTTCCTGTCCTAACAACACTTCAGTTTCATCTAGCAACTCTTAAAACTGCTTGCTAACTTTTTCCGTTTATATGTTCAGTTACAAATTGTTATAAAGAATTTAAAGTAAAATCAGGGAGGGAGATACAGTATATTAGCAATTCATAAATTGTCCTGTCTAAGCTGGTGTGCATTTTTGTTCAGTATTTGACGTGCATTCCTGCAGAAATGTGCTTGGGAACTGCAGATTCTCTCATTCTGCAACACTATCCTGTGTTACTCTGCACGGTACCTATGTGGACGCAGTGGTGCAAAATATATGAACCCCTAAGTATCCTCTGAACTGTGTTTTACACTGCAGAAATATAAATGATTATGAACAGCCTGTTAGCTTGCTTTCACAGTACACATGGACTTTGTGTGTGAGCACGTCCCAGAACACTTCCCACCATTTGAATCATGAAGGGCCGGATTTTACCTCACAGCTCTTACTTTAAGCACAGATTTCCTCAGCTAACAGCCCTCCTGGACTCCAAGGGCCTGAAAGGAGGCATCACACGTGGAAAAAAAAGTGGAGCAGGGGGAGCTCAGGAAGCCAATCAGCACTGGAAATGTTTCTGAGCAGCTACAGAAGAGCCGGTGTGCATCTTCCTGAGACTCATCACTAATTGTCTTGAAGTCTGACCCTGCTAAACTCTTACAGAGAAAATGACAGATTTCAGCTTAATTAGCTTTTGTTTCCTTGACCGCACACAATGCAGTGCTGCATTTAAGCTCCTACCGGGCCTGTGGTGTCAGAAGGAAGCTGAAGGATTTCTCTTATTCTTTCTCTCCCTCTGACACCCGCCTCTGCTAATGAACGTGGCTAATCAGCCAGGCTGTGCGGAGCACCTCTTCTCCTGCAGGAGCTGGAAGTGCTTTACCAGCTGGATGCAGAGCCAGATCTGGGACACGCTGGCAGAATTCCCACTTACTTCAATGGGACCAAGATTGATCCTACATGAGACATTATCAACTGCAGCCACCTGCGGGGAGGGAGTGGGGGAGCACAGGGGAGGGAGAGGGGGAGCACAGCAGCTGTTTAGCAGCGCATGGTAACACAGAAACAAGAGTTCAGGCTCGGAAATGAAGAATGCCGTATCCAATTGCAACTGCAGGTGGAATTTAGGTGAGCAGAATGCTACTGCCGCAGTTGGGATTTGGCATCAGCTTTCAGGCCAGCAGTGCCCTGAGACCTTTCCCAGCAAAGGGTCAGGAGCACAGTGGTCTAATGGACACAGCATGGGACTGGGAAACAGGCATCCTTGAGAGCAGCGATGCGGCTGTCCTTGGAAATAACATGCTGACCGTCTGGTAACAAATTAGCCTCTTTAACCTTCCATAAGTCCCCTGAAACCCAGGGTGCTGTGCTGAAGGCTAGAACAGGAGGTGGACCAGTCAGCCTATTTATTTTCCTGCCTAGAGATATTTTTTTCTCAAAAAATTACTTTCTCGTCGTAACTGTGGACAGATGCAGCAACGCCTGACTAGAAAAATGAACAAAACTCCCTCCCACCCAGTTATCCCCATCCTGAAAACACTTTGAGGGAGACAATCACACTCCAGAGCCAAAGGTGCTCCAGAGACAACCCAAGATGGACGGTGATCAATTTGGCTTGAGGGTAACTTTAAAGCACAATGTCAGCATAGACTTTAAGGAAAATGGTTGTTGCTAATCATCAAGCAATGCAGGCATTAAAAAGCTATTATTGAATTGAAATTAATAAGCATAGAGCTTCCTATTGTGTATTGCTCTGCATCAACCACTGTGCAGCCCATAGCTTCTCTAAGCTGTCTGTAAACTCACTCTGCTGGCCTTAAGCACATTCTCAGTGGAGTGGTGAATCTCAGTCAGTCCTCACTCAGGAAAGACTTCTAGGAAAGACACTTCAGACTACTGAACCTTGCCTTAACACCCTTGCTATTTCCACAGCACGCTGTGGACTTTGTTTCTCTGAAATCTTATGTTTTATGCTGTGGTTTTACATGGGTTTAAAAAAGAGGCAAAACCTCAGGTTTTTCTCTTTATTATAGTACTAATGCAATATACATTTGTTGCAGTTACCTTTGCATATAAAATTTTAAATATGTAACAAGTCAGCAGGCCTGGAAAAAATGTAGATTATTTAAGCTGTACTTCTGTAATAATACCAACTCAATGAGCTATAACATGTACAAATAGATACTTCAGTCTTATTGCTATATAAATAGTTGTATTACAGAGTGAAAACCACCCTAACTCTCAAAATCAACCTGAGAACCACTCACGCCTTACAAATTAAAAGAGAAACCCAATGCCATACAATTCCTGTGCTGGGCAGAGTGATAAATTTCACTTTAAGAAAAAACACAGTCTTTCTTGGTCAAAAGTCAGATGTTAATCCTAATCTTTACAGCCAGTCCATTTAATGTGACTTTTCATTTAGGAATGTATAATTTGGAGATAACATGCTTTTGCAATCTCTTTCTTTCTTCCCAGCCAAACAACATTCTGAGACAGTCACTGGGGAAGATGGGATGGAGATGCATCATCATCAGAACCAAAAAATAATGTAAATATTTGGAAATAGTATTTTTTCATTTTTTTCATTTGTATTTTCATATACTCTTATGCTTTGCATCCAGTTTTTACAGCCAAGACATCTTCACAGGCAGTATTAATATGTGATTATTACAATTAATTTCTACAAAAAGCATCCTGGAAGAAAGTTATATTAAGTCTCTGAAGGAGGATACTAAAAACCTCTGATGCTTTCTCCTCTTTGGGCTTCTGGGGATTTTTTTAGTTTGTTTGGCTTGGATTTTTTTTTTTTTTTTTTTTTTTTTGGCAAAGAGAGGTTTGAAAGTACAGACTTAAAAATATTTTAAGAAAAAATTCATAGATTAAAAAATATGCCTTCTATAAGTCTAACTGCAGTTTCAGCTTAGGCCAGGGAAGTGCACTTTGGCCTCTGAACTCTCACCATAGTCATTTAAGCATTAAGATTTTGTGTCTTGGAAATAGACTCTGCTGCCTCCATACCAAAATACCTGCTAAGCCTTCTGTTCCTCTTACTGCTTTGTCATATACTACACCACCAGAAAACACCTGGCCTTGGGTGTGGTCCCTTTTAGTAGGAGAAATAACATTAAAGAACAAAAGAGTAGAACACAAAAAGCAAACCAAACACACATATACACACAAAACAAAGCAAACAAAACCCAACCAACCAAAAAACCCAAAAAGTCTGAAAAACCCAGATTACCAAAAGAGGCCCTTCCAAAAAAATCAAACTGACAAAAAACACTCCAGCAGCCCCCCTCCAAAATTTCCCAAAATCCAGCCAAAGCACTTCTATACCACAGAGGGAAGGGAGAAGAATATGAAATACCACCAAAACTGAGATGTGTCTGGGGTCCTTACAGGTATCATAGCCTTTTGTTTGGACACATTCTTTTCTTGGCTTGTTCTATCTGAACTAATGCATTGACATTGAACCAGCAGTCCATACTAAAATAAAAAAACAATTACCTAGACATGTTCGTTTGTTTGTTTTTTTTTTTTTTTTTTTACATCATGTGGAAAATCTTATGCTTTTAAGCAAAAAATACTTTAATTTTAAATTTTACCCAGCAACCACATGAGCAAAAAGAGAAAGGAGACCTCTCAGGAACAGTCCCCAAAATTTTCTTTGTGAACAAGAACTCCATCTGGTCTCCAATTTACCTCACAATGTCTGGTTTGCATCTGCAACTGAATGCTAAAGTAAATGCTAAGGAAAGTCTTTACCTGAAGGCAGACTGTGATACCATGACTCTGTAGGGGTGTTTTTATGTCACAAAAGACCTGATTCCAAAGTCTTCCTCCTTGTAAAAGTGGGGTTATCTGCTGGACCAGAGTCTGAAAGGCAGGAGACAATGGGCTTACTGGGAAAAGGAAAGATCTAGCAAGTAAAAAATGAGTTTTGTCACAGCTGTCATACCAGCTGTTGCAGACACACATTAGCAAGTGAGACCCTCAAGATTACAATTTGTTATGTATCCTTACCTGCCCAGAAAAGCAAAACAAATACTGGTGTTTCTCACACATTTTAGTATAACCACTATTTTGATATATGGAAATGAAATCTTATAAATCTGTTTTGTACAGTTAATAATTAAACTCTTTTCACATGACTTCATTTTTTCTACTGTAATGAACTTTACAAACCTTGAAATCTGGATTACAACTGCAAAGAATGTCACACTTCAGCTAATGACAGCAACCTAGTTCAGGATAACATTAGCAACACTACAGTAAAATATTACAAGAGAGACCATTTAAAGTTTATAAAATGTAACAGAATATATTAGAGAGACATGTGGGCTTAATTTTCCATTCACATATATGTAATTCCTTAGACCTCCATGTCTCATCTATAACTGTGTGCAAAAAAGAACCAGGCCAATATACTCCACAGAGCAACACATAGATTTGGGATTTGACTACCAGACTATAAATAGATTATAGAGTACTTGGGCTTCAGTTCAGTTCCAGAAAGATTTTAATCTCTGTTGTCAATGGAGGATGAGATGAACCTTGACTCTTGAAATCACATTTGCTTTTTGCAAATTAGCCTCTATTACAAAATAAATACAAATTAAGACATTTGTATATGCACTCCTGTACTCATATGCTCATATGAAAATATGTCAGCCAACTCAATTTCCATTAGCTGTTACTAAATATTGAGACATTATTATGGGACACAGGCTGATTACATGATCAATGAGTAATGATAACAAATAATTACTCATTATCTGAAATGTTAAATGAAGATCAATATCCATAATGGTTTCAATAAAAGGTTCACACCATTTGAGATCTTCTGATCTCAAAAGCACATGAACCAGGGGATATCTGTTGCATTTAGCCTAATTACTTCATTATGAATGACACAAGAACTGGGGACAAAATCTACACGTGAACTGGAAAGTACTCAGGTTCTTAGATACCTCAAGCAGCTTAACTGCTTAGAGGGGAAAGTATTTGCTTATGGCATGAACACACATTCACACCTGTTGTTGGAATGGTTTCCAGTAACAAAACCAGTTTATCAGAGTAAGTGTTAATACTTTATTCCTTTTTCTGCTAATCCCATTTTCTGTTTTATTTTAACCGAGTGCAAGATTGCTGCAAAGTTTAGAGCCCTGTTGGGCTTTAAAGCTTATATCAGTTTTCAGCATTTTTACAATTACAGCCCACATTGTGTTGGTTATTCTAAGAATCTACTTGAAACCACTTTGGTTCAGTTGAGCACTGACCTGTTGCTTAAGTACGGTCAATAGAAAGGTTTTGTTGAAGAAAAAGATAATATATTAATAACTGAAATCTCTGTTGAATGCATATTCAAATAAATATATCATATAGAAGCAAAGATTAGAATCATAGAACCATAAAATTGGAAGAGACCTTTTAGAGTATTTAGTCCAGCTGTTAGCCCAGCACTGTCCCTGTAACCCTTGAACCACTAAACCACACACCCAGGGCCAGATCCAGGTGCTTCTTAAACACCTCCAGGGATGGTGACTCCACCACCTCTCTGGGAAGCCCATTCCAATGCCTGGCCACCCAGGCAGAAAAACATTTTTTCTAATATATAATTTGAATCCTCCGTCTCAGCTTAAGGCCATTTCCTCTCATCCTCTTGCTGGAGGCACAGCAGAAAAGGCTGGCCCACACCTCACCACACCCTCCTTTCAGGAGGTGTGGAGAGTCACAAGGTCCCCATAAGTCTCCTCAAGACTAGACACTCCCAGCTACCTCAGTCATTCCCCAGCAAAGAAAGATGCTCTCTAGTATTTTCACAAGCCCTGCCCTTTGCTGGACACATTCCAGTAGTTCCTCCTTGTGCTTTTCAGACTGGGGGGTTGGGCAGAACTGGACACAGCACTCGAGGTGTGGGCTCACCAGTGCTGAGTATAGAAGAAGAATGACCTCCCTGCTCCTGCTGGTCATGCTATTCCTGATCCAGACCAGGTGCCACTGGCCTCCTTGGCCACCTGGGGACATGCTGGCTTCATGTTCAGCCACAGTGACCAGCACTCCCAGGTCCTTTTCCACTGGGCCACTTTCCAACTCCTCTACCACGGCCTGTAGCACTGCAGGAATTTTTTTGTGGCCAAAGCGCAGGGCCTGGCACTTGGCCTTGTTGAACTTCATGACATTTGGACCAATGCACTAAGGGATCTGTTAAAAACCTACAGCTATTAATGTGGAGGCAACTTCTTCCCGCTCTGGACCAAAAATTCATTCAATTTAAATTTTTATGGTGCTCTTGAAAGAGGCAGGGCTCAGTTTCATTTTAACTATGAGCCTGTCGTGGCTCATAGTTAATAGTACAGCTCACAGCAGCCCAGCTGACCCCCAAATCATTGAACTGAAATTTAACCAGGCTTCAAGTTGAGCCTTTAAATTGCAGAAAAAATGAAACCTTTTTGAAAAGTGGGAGATACTCTTCTGTTACTGTTTCTGGTCTAGCTCATCTTCTGAACCTCCCTCTGGGACTGCAGATTGTGGAAAAGACCCACTGCTCCTCCTCCTCCTGTTCCTGGGTTTGCATTGCTGAGTCCTGCCTACCAAAACCCTGCCTTACCTCCAGTAGTGATTCTCAATCGATCCCTCTCATTCCTTGGTCTCTAAGGTCCTCTGGCTTCCTTGCATGTGTATTACCTGCACTGTATGAGGTGTGCTACCCCAGCCAGCCACAGCATTCATTTTACCCACTGTATCAAACCATAGACTTTTATCTATGTGGAATTATTAAATATGTTCCCTGGGGTGGCATGAACCCAATGCAACACACTGGTTTGGAGGATATTGAATTTATTTCCCATGATGGAAGAGGTCTTATATCTCACTTGGGGTTTTACGCTACCACTGTACCCCAGACTGATGAGGTCATTTCTTTAAGAAGAATCTCATTGCAAGAACATTTGAAATAAAAGAAATGAAAGTAGTTTTTAAGAGCAATAACATTTTAATTCAACCATTTAAATCTAATGTTCCCAGTACTGAGACCCTTATGCCAGAATTCTACTAAAGTCAGTTGCGGGCCGGGGAGCAGACTTGTAGAATACAAACCCCCAATCACACCCAAACATAAGTCAGATGATTTAGTTTTCATGAAGGAGAAAAAGTCAGAAAAAAGATGCAGCTTTGCTTTTTTACGAAGTAGAAAAATGTGATGAGAGTTGTCAATTGTAGTACCATGTCACCACTGATGAGAATAGTGGATCCTTTGCCAGTGCCTGGGAATGCAGCCCACCTGCCATTCTATAGCCTTGGTGTGGTTTCACTCATTTCTTTAATGCCCAAGCCGGACAAATGGGACTTTGAGGACTGATAAAAATCTAATAAGGAATAACTAGGCAGGTTCTGTACGGTGACAGCCCAGTATTCCAGCCAAGAATATTAAGTATCCCTGCACTTTATATTTAGTAGTTTAATACCTCCCCATACCTTCCCTAAGTAGTCTTAATTGGCCTTAAAATCAAGGTACCCAAATTGATGAGCCTCTTGTGAAATGCCTGGTCTACATTATTTTGCAGCAAAAATGCCAAAAAGTTCTCTGCATGTTCTCAAAGTTCTGTATGACTGGTTAGTATCTTCAGCATCAGTCTTTCTGCTGATTAAAGGTCCTGTGCTGAGAAATTCCCTCCTCCCCACAGATGTATTTTATAATATTTAGCACTCAGTGCTTTACACTATCAAAGCATTGTATGCATGCTATCTAATATCTCCTAATTAACTCATACATCTCCTATTAAAAATGCATCTAAAATTAATGACATATGGTATCGCTGGCTTTTGTACAACACATGCAAACGCAGCTTTCGGGTTTTACAAGAAATGTGGGTAAGCTGAGATTCCTTTCTGAAATCTGACAAACACTTTGCCATATCCGACTTTCAACAGAGAGGAAATGAACAACGATGCAAATTGGACCTTTGCAATTTTAGATCTGTGACTGAATGCGCACACAAACACTAGCACGGGCAGGGGCTTCAGAGCCAACAGTTTTGGTCCCTTAATGAGGTGCACATCAATTGCACGAGTTTCCCACAGACTTTGCTCTCAAGATCTGTAGAATGCATGAGAAACAAGTAAAGTCTGTCATTTTGGTATCCATCAAAGCTGTCTTCCATGTGAGGAAGTGGCTAATTTGTCATTTCACACTCAAAAAGGCGTGAAAGTCAAAACGGAGGGAGGTTAGATCGAAGAGAGGAGAGGGGGGCTGTGACTCATGAGACAAGACAAGTAGGCCTGATTTTGAGCTTGTGTTTGTTGCTGCATATCAGGAATAAAATCAATTGAATAATACTGATGTAAAACAGACAAGGATGAGGCCAGTATTTCTTGCTTACGTGTAAAAATTTACATAATTAAACCCAAAACATAAACCAAGGAACAAGGAACACTTTACAAATGGAATTATGGTATACAGCAATTTTCTAACTTACAAGTTTTATTTACATGTGGACATCTCTTATTTAATTATAATAACAGTATTAATTCCAACAATGCAAATTTTCAACTTAAAAATACATAAGACCTTTGAGAAAAAATCCCAAAGAATACACACATCTGAGGAATGTCAGCTCTGAGTCAAGAGCACTGGTCTCAGCCACTACATATTTCCCTCATCGTCTTTTATTTTAGCCTTGTTGTTGTCTTTTAATTTTTTTTTCCTCTGCATAAAACAAAGCAAACAAAGGGCCAGAGAAACAGTCCGAGTCAAACCTTTAAAGACACAGGAGAGGTGCAGGCAGGAGTCCCATTATTTGTTAATAGGATTTGTGCACGTACCTCCCATGGACCACTTAGGAAATTTACTCCCAAGCATCTCGGTGGCAATTTCAATTAGAGTCAACATTTCATTTCAGCAGATGGACTGTGAACTGGTGGCTACTCAAACACTAACGAGTAACGCTCGATAATTCCCCTCTCTTAAACTATGATTATGCTTTCTCTTTTTTATGGGGCGAATGAATGCTGTCCCTAAGCCAAAACTTAATTTGATTTTTTGCTGTGCCTCTCTGTGCTAGCAAAACCCACCCGTGTGCCTGTATACAGGCCCAGTGGGTAAATTAGTGGGTATTTTTGCAGATCTGTCACACATTTCTACCATGCTTCTTATTCAGAAAGATGCCAAAGAACTGGAAGTACATCTGCCTTCCCCTGAAATGTAGCCACCTCTGGGGTGGAATGTGGCAGCAAATGTTAATACAGGAACACAAACACTAAATCCTATGTGAAAATTATGCAGGAGTAAAGAACACAGCTCACACAGTCTAAGGCTACCCAGAAATTAGCTAAAAGTGTACACTTTTTCTTTTTTAATGAATGCATTTGAAATTATTGCCTGGTTTGTGGCACTCCAATAAGAACATCTCATTTGGCATTGAATCCCACTGTACATTCTCACACAGATTAATAGTGATGGTAAGTTTTCTGATTTCAAGAAGAAGCAGTACTAATTCATAGGCAAGATGCACAAAACCAGAACACAGTATTTTTTTTTTTTTTTTTGTTATGGAAAATGTCCTTTCTTTAAATAGCATTTACAAACTACGTCGATGGTGGCCTGGCTGGCTCGTGGTGCCTTCGGTTTCGCTTTTTTTTCATCTCCTGCACATGCTTCCATTTGGCACCACCTTTGTTCCGCTGCCGCCGCTTCTCGCGGTGCCACATCTGTTCACAGTACTCATCCAGGCTAAAGCTGGGGCTGCTGACGAGCTGGATGTAGTCCTTGTACCTCAGCCGGGACTCCGTCAGCAGATCCCTCACCCGGCCCTCCTCATCCTCAGTTTTCTGAGTGCTTTCCATCTGTCCGTTCTCGATGACGTTTAGATTCAGCTTGGCGATGGTGTGGACGAAGGTGTGCTCCTGGGCTTTGCAGAAATAGGCTCCCGCGTCCCTCCTCTGCAAGCTGCGGATCAGCAGCCCGTGCTCCGTTTTAATGATCCTTTCATCAGCCTTCAGCTGTGGGGTTGGACAAGAAAAGAACACAGGAGGTGAGGCTCATCGTCAAAATGAGATGTGTGTCAGTGCTGTGCTGAGGTGGAGACAAGGCCTGGCTGGCACATGGCACGTCCCATCCTCACGGTGCAGCTGGGACAGATACCAGCAGTTCCTTTCAAGGCCTGAGTGCTGCTCCCAACTGCAACATCTGGATCACGGACACTCAGCAAGCAGTAGCAAACGACACATGCTGTACAGCTGACAGGACAGACAGCAACACTCACCACACCACAGTGCACTGAGTGAGGCTGCATTCTCCAAGGAAGGGGAGCTATTTACTGCCACAAATCCCATTCATTTTTTTAACTGCTCTTTTGGAGGTATCTGTAATACACCCAAAATACCAGAGTGCTTGGATATATCTACAGTGCTGATGGCCTGTTACAATGAATATGAATACTACTAATGATTTTTACAGTGAAATGCTGTGTTTCTGATCTCTTTCAACCAAGTTTTACAAAAGGAAGTTGAGCCTGGCTTTGACTCATTGAGATGTGATTAAAAGCAGGCAATAAAGCTGGATGGATACAACAAAGTAGAGTTCTTTTATTGCTAAGATCTGCAGAGAAAATAAAAAGAACCCAAAACCCCAAACAAAATAATAGGAGTGCAAGTGGGAGCTAAAGTCTGACAGCATGGAGGTGCAATTTCATTTATGAATAGAAATATTTTAAAAAATACAGAGTTTCAGATGTTAAAAGTAAAGTATATCTTAGACTAGTAACACTGTCAGGTAAGTTACGTATCTGGTAATCTAAAAATTATTTCTAAAATAACCTAAATCAAAAAATAGCATGCCCCCTCAAAAAAAACGCCAAACAAAAACCAAATCAAAAAACAGGATGGGGCACCGGGCACCTAAGTATTTTTGCATCTGGGAAACATAGAAGGTAAGTGATTTCCCAAAGACCGTATAAAGATTAGTAGCAGAGGTGGAAGTAGAAAGCAGAGCCCTAACTCCTGACATCTAACACCAGCATTTCCTTTGAAAATGATGCTGGTGTGTCCCAGGCTGTTCCCTCCCAGGCGTGCTGTGTTCTGCTGCCACACAGAGGCTGCAGCACAGCCGGCACCCACAGACCTGGACTGCTGCTGGAGGCAGCCCTAGCTCTGCTGGTGGCATCCCTGCCAAGGGGGAAAACTTCAGGTCAAGGCTGGGTAGTGGATTTGGGAAGGGGGGGTCAGGAGGCAGGAAGAACAAACACAGAATCTGCAAAATTTCCCAGAGTGCACATCTGACCCTCCAGCAAACTTCAGAGGAGGAAGATCAGGGAGGCATAAAGATGACTAAATTAGATTTATTCACAGTGGGTAAGCTACATACTGGTTTTTTATGTAAAAAATCTGCACACGATTCCCTCTGCTACTCCATGGGAAAAAATTTATACATACATATGATTCTCCATCTGTTATGATTCTAACTCACTAGTACTTTATCATAATAGAGTCTCTTGGAGCAAAGAGATGGATGAGATGACCTTCCAGGGCTTTTAGCTTTCCCTTTTCTAAGTTTCTATGACAATAATTTTGAAATCGTTTTAAAAAAGTTTGGGAGATCATATTGAGATCTCCAGAAAAAACAATACACATAAATACAATACAACCAGAGACAAAGACTTTTGTTTCCCACTGCTTCAGCTGTAATAGTCTTTAGTAACATATGGATTAGATAGGTATGTAGGCAAGTCATATGGATGGCTGGATATAGGCCTGTGTACTGCCACTGATACAAGGGCAGCAGACACAAGAAATCAGCTGCTACAAAAGCAGGTCAGATTGTACTCTGATTGCCTGTTTCTCTGGCCAAGTACATTTGGCTCCTGTCTCCAGTTGCTGGTGTTGGGAGCTTTAGTTTCATTGTTTGCAAACTGTATATAAGCATGTCTACTCAGTACCCAGAGGGTGAAATTATACAAATTTCAGGAAATTCCTGGAAAATCGATTGTCCTGACAACAGGTGCTACATGAGCACAAGCTACTTCTGATTTACCACACTGAGTTTAAGCCAGAGAGATTATGGTCAAGCCACAAGCACATGCACAGAAGATAACAGGGAGACAAACTAGAAAAGGCTGCTCTTTCACAGAACCCATGGCACAGGGCACTAGTCCTCAATTAGATCAGTTAGTGACATCTCCCTCCAAGCAGATGTTCCTTTTTCACAGTAAAAACAGGAGCATAAAATTTACAAAAGAATCCACAAATAAGGAGCTGTAGGCAGAAATATGTCTAGGGCAGGTGTTTTCTTGTGGTGCTGCACTCCACAGAGAGTAGCAGGAGCAGGGGCCAGGTGGAAGCGGGTGGAGGCCTGGCTTTTGCAACACGACAAGGAAATCCCTTTCTTCTGCCCAGGCTTCGTGTCAACATGAAGATCCAAGTTTGTGAAACTGAGGGAAAAGCATGGGAAGAAGCAGCAGCTAACTTCCAGACATTTGGGTTTCATAAGGCACTGTGCAAAGACCAAGTTCCCACATTGTCTGAGTGGAAACAGGACTGATGTCTTTGAGCTTGGGGCTCGATGCAATCGCAGCAGTAGCATCTGCCTACCGGTGGCTCTGCCAGTACTGTAGTCTAGAGTGTCTTGACAGCTGTGCACCTCCCACACTTGGAAGGGCTCCAGCTGGCTCCTATGGCTGGCTGGGTGCCAGTCCAAAGTGTCCTCTCTAGGGCTTTGCGTCTTTTCAGTGAAAGAAAGGCAGAATAATGGCAGAACTAGACTTGAAAAGATTGCTGGACCCCCAAGTCCAGCACCCTGCTACTCCTAACTATTTGCCATTCGTGTAACAGCTGTCACTTTTTAGTCATAAATGTGTTAACTGATGGAGCTGTCGCCCCGACTTGGGACACTGCAGAGAAAGGTAAAAGTCTAAATTGGTTATGTCCCTTGATCCCAGCCCATCGTGACTGCTATTTTTAACGAAGCAATGCTTCTACACAGTGTCCTGTGTTAACCTTGGACATTGATTTAGGGTGACTGTCACCTCCTCCTCTGTGCCTTCATTGTTCATTCCTTTCTTATCCTCTGGCAGGATAAAATTATAGCTCTGATTTCACACATATTGAGCAACACTTCATTACTGCTTCCCCCCCCTCAGTTCTCTTCTTGGTATCCTGTTTATGTTGTTTTACACATAGGTTCAGAACTCCTCCTGTCTTTCCTCTCTGCTTTCCTCCCCACAGGGCTCTGGAGTTTCATAAACACCTGGCATTTCATTACTTGGTAGTAGATCTTTAACCTTTCACTTGAATGTTTAGTGTGGTCTTTGGTTCCTGACCTATAGATGTAAAATGTATTTTATTAAATTCTGAGGAAAGTTGAAAAGACTACTTAGATAAAAGAAATTTTGTTTTTTCAACTGTGAATTCACTGTTTCACCCCCCACCATGTCAAAATCAGTAACTCTTCTAAAATATTTCTAAATAGGATTTAACGATTCACAAGTACTCAAGCTCAAATTCATAAAAGCTTGCTGACATGTCCTTAAATTTGAGCATACAATAAAACTTTAACATGAGAGACATAGTTTTGTTCCATAGGAAACAAAAATCACAAAAAAAGAAGCAATTGATTTCCAATAGCTTTCTTTTCTCAGTGAAGTGGGAGCAGATTTTTGATGAGACTGTATCAACAAATTTTGCTTTCATCTTTCATGGGAAGCACAGAAGCTTTCCAAAAATTACATTACCTGAATTATGGCACGTGCCATAGATACTGGCAATGTATGACAAAGGGAAAAGATCCCCATGCAAATCTAAAACTTGACTTTCACAACCTGAATTTAACAATGGAGAAAAAAAAAATATTGCCAATAATGATGGCAAATCTTTAAATGATCAGCAAGCTGGAGAACAAGATTTGAAAGTGCTGTGACCAGGTTAGGTCAACGGTTTTTGTCCTTTGCTAATGATGTGTTTAGATAGCTCCCTCTTTACAAATAATTCACATGTCAACTCTTTCACAGTTAAAACACTGCACCTGTCTGGGAGAAAAGTGGCTTCAAAGCCTGCCTTTCCTCATTAATCAACATGTGAAAAAATGTTAGAGGTAAGGCTGGACTAATCATGGGTTAGCTGCAACCCCTGAACAAATTGAGAGAGGGAGAAAAGAAAATGAGGAACATTTGCAGAGAATTCACATTCATCTTTGTTTTTCTATTGTTCTCTTTTTCATCCTCATCATTTGACTGGAAATAAAGACCACTCTAGGGTCTTTCTGACATTATTGTTACACATAATTGTTTTTCTTGTATGGGAAAATAATAATTTAGCTACAACACAGCTGTAGAGTTAATTTTTTTTTAACATCTTTTTTTATTTACCAACAGTCTCAGGAAAAATGAAGAACGTGTTGCATTGCTGGTACAATGTCATTATGGAAATGCATGATTCCCATTAGTTTCAAGGTGAAGGTTACTTCTGAGACTGAACTTTAAACTCTGCCATTCCTATCACTCCTCTAATATATCCAAATCAAATCAGAAATGTCACTCAGTTCAGAGTTACTTCTCTTCTTTATCCATGAAATTGTCAAAAAAATTAGTTTTACTTAAGACACTGAAGGCATTAGAAAAAAAAAGGGCAATGAGTTATATAATAAAATAAAAGAATGAAGGCATGTGAACTATAAGTAGTCCTAAGGCTGCAGAATTAATCTCTTTTTTTTCTTTTTTCCCAATCTTCTTTCTCATTGACCTGAAGATTCAAACACTGAATTACACTCCCCTGACAGAAGGTACTACTGGAAATTCAGTCTTTGCTGTGTGTCCTCTGCCTTACTCAGCCATCACCCAACTCTTAGATTTCAGGGCTGGCACTGAAACTGTGGCCTTTTTTTTTAAGATTCAGCTAGACTAGATGTTTGTAACACAGGAAGTTGCCATCATGACGCAAAAACCTCCAGATGCAAAGAGATATGGAAACTTACGTCTTGGATAAACTGAAAAAAATGCCTAAAATATGGAATGAAACAACATCTCCCTGCTCTGATGTGGGAGCTAGGTCACAATGTTGTGCTTTGAAAAATGTCCTGCCCAAAAATGGGTCCGGCTCTTGTATCTTGGTATTGAAACCAAAATATCAGATGGTCCTTAAGTTTGGTCCATCAGGAAAACACAGTCTAGGCTGCAGAGCTGGAATGTGGAAAGGGTGAGAACTGCTGAAGGAGAAATTGGAATGTTCCCATGTATTTTGGTGGATTTATTTTCACCACCAGATATGAGCAGAGCAGAAAGAAGAAATCTGCACCTATTCTGTCACTTTAGACCATATGGTTTATTCTGTCCCCTGCTGCTGAGGAGGCAGCTTGGCAGATTGGGAGTCACAGGAGACTCAGGGTGAAGTGCACCTAAAGCAGAGGGGCTGATGCTTTTCAGAGCCACGAGGCACTAAAACTAATGCCTTTTTAGGGACCCACATATTTGCTTTTTGCAGTCCTGACACTTCTTATATACATAAAAAAACACAGGACTTTTTTTGAGAAATAACTAGTATCTGCTTAAAGCTTCCAAGAGCTTCAGCAGTTTGAGACAGTATGAACAGATGACGTCCCCAGAGTTTTTTATGAACTCCAGGCACTGAAACACTCTCCGTCATCACAGTGACAAACGCTGCACGCACAGGAACAAACATGATCAATTGCGTGAGCAACACTAACCACAAAGCACTAGATATTTGACTCCTGACCTTAAACCAGCCCTAAACTACAGGGAAATGTACTCCCACTGGCAGCAAAATGACCTGGTGACAGCTCCTGTACCACAGGAGATCCTGTCCCTCCCCACAGGTTGCTCTGCCTGGAAGTCACATTCTGAACCATGACCTTAAGGGTGAAATGTCGGGGACATCCTGCTGGGCCAAATGCTTCCCATCTAGTCTGGATTTTGCCCTTTCCCTTCCCTCAGGAAGCTGCAGTGCATGTCTGGGACAGTGCAAAGCCATCTCTTTGTAAAGCCAAGTTTAAAGACTTGCTGAGACATTACAGTTCCAGCCCTGGAACTAAAAGTCCGTAACCTAAGTTCCAGGTGCGTGGAGTCATTTGCAAAGCATGGTATCGTCATCACAGTAAGTTACACTGCTAAGACATGCACTAAAAGAATGCACAGTGTTATTTGAGAAATCTGCTGCAGGAAGGGAGACAGAAGAGAGTAGAAAATATAACTGTAATGGGAATAGTTATGGTAATGCATCGGTTGAGCAAAGATCAAGCTATATATTAAATATGACTATACTGTTTCTATCACATATGGTATTTTTGTCAAATTGAAGTACTTTAAAAAGAAAGTCAATTACTCTGATCTTTGGATTTTTTAGGAAGGTGTTCAATCAGGTTTTCATGTTGATGAACTAATTTTCACTTGTAAGTCAAGTTAGAAGACTTGGTAACATCAATTTCTGGGTCTGCAAATTATCGAGGGATTAACATTTCAACCATTTCACCCCTTATTCCATCAAATAGGAGGAATGATTGTTCAGCATCTCTACAGACCTGGTCAATCATTTAGGGGTCCATAAACAGAATTAGGAATTTAACTTTCTGCACTTGAAAACATGTAATTTCTACATGAATATAATTATCTTAAAATAAACAAAAAAAATCTTTTTCTTCTAAAAATTATATCTACTAATATAATATATGCAACTGAGTTTGTTCAGGAGTTCAGTTTGTTAGAATCTTGAAACTAAGCTGGGTCAAAATACTAGAAATTCTGGCAAGCTTCAAACAAAACTTATATCTATACACTGTCTTTAAATGACCTTATCTTCTAATCATCAATGTGTGCATATGCATTTCTATAGGCTTTTATCTTCAGACTGAAAAAAAACCCAAAACAACCAAAAATCCCTCCAAAACCCCAACCAAAAAAAAAACCCCAAATCACCCCAAGAGCTGTTTTTTACCAAAACTAGACGACAGAGGTACTGCTGTGGCTTTAGGCGTAATGTGTGGCAAAAAGCTCTTTGCCTACTTTTAACATTCATATTGCAGAAAATCTATGCACATTTCTCCTTCAAAATTTCTACTAAATTTGCCTCGGAGGTTAATCCAGCCTTTTAGGAAAGATTTACTTTTCTCATGCAAACAGATGTCAGACTGTTTACACAGAGCAAGCCCAGTAAACATTGCTGTTAATGTGCAAAGATGAATTTTGTGTGTTTGCTGCGGCTTCTCATGCCACCACACATGTGCACACATTCCCTAACTCCCTCCCAATGTGCCCATCCTTGGCATGCTGGGCAGTCATGCTGTATTGGACATCATCAGGCTGGCTAAGTGGCATTTGGCTCAGAACAAGTAGGAAGGGTCAGGAAACTGCCACAAAAAACCTTTTGGAAATATAAAGTGTGTCAAGAAAGAATAAAGCTTTAATTTAGGCTATGCTGTACACGTTAGCATGCCATAAATTTCCTCAAAAGTTGGTTTGACCTGCAGTTTGTTCTACAATCAAATAAGAAAGACAGCTTGGGCTTGGTTCCACGACCTTCAGAGGCCTAGCTGAACCTGTGATTTATGAGAAAATCAACTGATAATATCTTTTTTCCTTAAATTGACACAGATAGACTCAAAAGCAGACCTTCAAAAGACGCTTTTAAGTCTTGAAAGTGTAATCTCTTATGATATAGGAATATTCATCACATTCTTCACAGGGAACTGGCTCATTTATGCAAAGTTTGTAGTTAATGGTATAGCTGTAATACAGTATTTTTGAAATGATTGAGTCTTCCCAAAACTTGACATAACTTCTCATTCAGAAAAAAAAAAGAAAACCACACACAAGAAAAGAAAAATAACAAGAACAAACACCCCCTCACCCCACAAGTCAGAAACCTGTTAACTATCTGCTTAAATTAGCTTTAAAATTAGTCTTAAACACATAGTAAGAATTAAGGAAGTACTTTACTTGTTTCTCTGATCAAATATGTGAGTGCATTTACAAACTGCTGCCTAAGGGAAGGTGAGCACAGAGACTCCTGTACAGGAGAGTAGAAGTAACTCCATTTCAGTAAAACTAATGACTGTAGGTCTTTAAATGCCCATACACTTTTAGCTGGGTGTGCACTTCAACCTCCTGTGGCTGAGAGGGTGCTCGGCCATCTGATCTAAAGACATTTTCTTTTTCCCCACATATGGGCTATAATGGGGGTTACAGGTAGTATTTCAAAGTAGTAATCTCCTTCTTTTGGTGTTAATGCACCTGTCTAAAAAGTAATTAAGCTTTTTTTTCCCCAGGAGAGGAAAAAAGTTTTGTCAATCCAAAACATGTGTAAGAGCAGGAGAATAAATGAAAAGTACTGGAGTGTTACAGTCAATATACAGCCTTGTGGGTTTTTGTCTTATCTGGTAGAAAATCAGAAGTACCCTCTAACTCTGGCCTTCTGGGCCAAGACATAGCCGGGGTTGCAATTTTGGGGTGACTACCATGAGTCACATCTCACCCAGAGGTGATTCTCTCACGGACACCTGCCCTGGTCTGTATCTTCCCCAGCCTTTGGAAAGGACCAGCACGTTCTCTGCTCTCGGCAAGTCTCATAGGATGAATTATCACTGAGAGTGGAAGAGCAGTTGTATGTTTGATAGCTCCTGTCATTTAAACTAATTTTTGTCTTGGATGAATACTTAACAGAAAAGCATATCTAGCACCTGGGACCAGATCCTTTGAAAGAGTAGTTAATTCCCCTTCTCCTTCCCTGTTGCCATGGTTGCCATCACAGCAGGACTTTGCCTCAGACACAAAATCACTCATGTAAAAGAAAGGCTATGAAAACTCCTGAGGTTTGAAACTCACTCACAAACCCAGTCCAAAGCAGTCCCAGTACATTGACCTTTTAGTAATGTTGGAGACCCCCTTTGTCACTAGCTCAGAGAGAAATCATCAGGAAATTGTGCAGGGGGTTTGCAGCAACCTGGAGGCTTCTCCAGAGCTTCTCCATCAGTGAGGACCCCAAAGCTGCATCCCAAAGGAATTAAGGGCCATCACAAATCTCACTGCTTTCTACACCAGATGCATGGAGCAATCCTTAACCTGAATTCTCTGCATCAGTGCAGAGTGCCATTAAAGCAAAAATCTCAGACTCCACTAACAAGAAAAAAAGCAAATAAAAAGCCTTTTAACCACACAGACCATTCCTCCTCCGGGATGGAGAGAAGTACCAAACCATACATGCAATTCTTAGCTACACTGCTTAACGTGGCAAGGGAAAGCAATCAGACACTAAATAGAGCTGAGATTTTATTGAAACATTTTGATCTTACTATTACCTACAGAAGCAGATGTGTTAATTATCAGACAAAACAGCTTTGATTTTTTATCACTGATTTATATTACCTCCCTTTTAATTTTTTTAAATAGAATGAGCAGTTAAGTCAAAATAAATACCAAAATCTGCTTATGATACAGTGCAAATGGCTTCTCTCTTCCTCACCACATGCCCCAAAAGGTGATAGCAGAATGCTATGTGATACCTAAGGTGAGGCAGGGAAAAGTAAAACATCAACTAGTCCCAGTAACTCCTGCCTCTCAATGCTCAGCTGAATTCTCTATGGAGGAAACCTGCCTTGGTGATTATAACTTACCTCTTCTCGATGTTCCTCTCCAGAGCGCTGCACATACCACCGAATAGATGCTTGCTGGGACTTAGGAGTACATTCCAGAAAAGTTGAATTAAATTCAATGCCAAAAATCACCTTTTCATCAGCAGTTTCATGACTAATGCCTGGAAAGCAAACATGGTACAGGAGATTAACCCTGACCTGCTTTTTAAAGCAATGGGAAAACAGCCTGATTCAGAACAGATGCTAGAAGAGTGAGTGAATTATAAAAACGCAAAAGGAAACTTAACTTTCAGCTTAAACTATAACTATGAGGATTTAGAGGCGGCTGCTAACCTTCCTTCAGTGCAACTGGTTTTTAAGGAGGTCAATAAAACCTGTATCATGAGCTTGCTCCATTTTAAAGTTGGGGCTTTCACCTATGAGGAATTTAAAATCTGACATGTATTTTTCCTTTAAGTAATGTAACTACTAAACCTGAGCTAAACCTCAAGTTAGATTCAATGGTCTGGTTTGTTCATCCAAAGGAGTCACAGGGCTAAAGCAAACTGAAGTTTGCCTCCCTTCAGTGTAATTTGAAATGTCCTTTAGTATGTTTCAGAACAAACACTGAAGGGGCCATGAGGAGATCTGAAATCCTTTCTTCTGTAAATTTGAGCAAGTAATTTCTAATCCCTGCATCTTCATTTTTCTTTCTAGTCTGTCTCATCTGTGTCTTATCTACCTTAGCAAGAGACTGAAGCCCTGTGAATAACAGAAAGGAAGGTGAAAGCAGTGGTGTCTCCTGAATCAAAAGTTAGCTCCTCCACACCAGAATTTGGATTATGCTTTTGATATAACAAGTACCTGTATGAGATCTATAGAAATTCAAGCTCTTTGCATTATTTCCCTGTGCCACTAAGATTTTGGTAGAGCCAAATGACTTCATTCAGCCAACAAAGTCTCTGAGAGAGAACCTCACACAGCGGAGAGCTGAATTTAAGTAAGTTTGGGGACCATATTAATTATCACAAATGATCTACATAACCCAAGAGCCTGGAGTGACAAAGGTCAGCTTCATGGGTTTACAGCACACAGGAGTCACTCCCAGGGGGATAAAACTGCTATTGGTGGCATTGTGTCAGGGCAAAGAATTAATACCAATTTCTGTGCTACGAGACTGTAGATTTGTCTAATAAAGCTAACTCTTCCAGCATCTCTTTATCCTTCCACGAAAATGTGACACTGTCAGCTCTTCTGCTAGGGTTTCTATAACCTTGAGCTTTGCACAGTCTCAGATATCAGTGTTTGGAGAGTCATGGCAAGCAGCAAGCAAGGAAATTTTTGCCCTTGGGATGAACAGGAGTTTTGTCGTTGACTTTGATGGAAATGAGATCTTGCCCTGACTTTTTAACTATGTCTGCAAGCACACATGTACAGTCAGAGCCCTCTAGACTGTGCAACAGACTTGAGGCTTTGATCCCGTGGCAAGCAGCTCTGATTTCTGCACTGCCTCCCACTGCGGTCTGCAGCAGGCACCCAGCACCGCAGCAGCACGGAATAACCTGAGATCAATGGGAAGGGATGGCTTGTCCCAAAGCCAGTGCTCAACGTGGGGATACAATCAATACTGTTTTGTCTGGATTGTTCACTTTAATAAGCAGCTAGAAGAACCCCAGACAAAGCCACGCTTGGGGTTGAATGCTATTCATTTATTTTATGCTGCCACAGAGATCGCTGTGTAACCGCAGGGTTTCATACTGACAGTGCTTGCTGAGAGAGGAGGGCTGCAGATGCCAGAGGAGCAGCCAGACCCTTTGGCATCTGAAAAGAGGGTGTGGGAAAGGGAGGGGGAAACGGGCAGGGAGAAGAGGGTAGCTTCTTGTTAATAACAGGAGTATTTAAGTAGCTGTGGGAAGGGGAAGGGGCTGGTTTGGCAGCGGCAGCTCAGCCTTGGGGCCTGTGTCAAGTGGCAGAGGAGAGATGGCATGTTCCCCACCCAACCCTGCAAGCTTCCTCGTGGGATTTGCTGCCCTGTTTCTGGATGGAACACCATGCACATCCCATTAGCTACTTTAAGGGAGATGTGTGTGATGTTTTGGTGTCAGGGGCACACATCACTGCCAGGTGTGAGTGCTGGGGAGGGCTGCCCATAAGGGATGCAAGGGTGACATCTCATGCTGGCTGTCCCTTACCAGCCCCAGTTCTGAAAATAACTGTGAAGGGGTAATGGATATGAAGTGTGGCAAAGGCAACTGTTCTGTTGAGCTCAGCAAGGTTTTGGAGACAAAGACCCTCACAGCAAAATCTGTTGCCTAATTGACAAAAGAGCAAGAAAGGTGAAAAATACTCACTGTCTTCCACATCCCAGCACTGTGCAACTGGGTCTCCATACTTGACATCCTGCCTTCTGGCTCGCCTATGAGAAGAGCATGCAAACTTGTAACACTTCAGACATAATTGCTGGAATGCAACAACAAAATACAGAGGAGCTCAGCAGATGTGGACTTGCATTGCTCCCATCCTACTGCTGACAATTACAGTCTTAACTAAAACCAGTCTCACCCTCAAAGCAGCATGTGGCCTAGAGAGATTTGTACAACTGACATCAAGAGAAGAGCCTGTGATTTGGGAAAACCACTGGGAGGGGAAAGAAAGAAAGTGAGAGAAAAATATCTGCCTAAAATAAAGAGTGTGTTATGCAGTGACAGAAAGAATGTCCAAAATTGCTTTAGGAGCATGGATCTCCTGGTGGGGTGGACTGTGTGGCAAATATCTAAAAACATTTCATGTTGTAGATCATGAAAAAGATTTGAAGTTCAACAGGTGATACTCAAAAAAAAGCTCAGTATTAGCCCAAGGTAATACTGACTAACAAACCAATTACTAAAATGAAGAGAGAAGAGCATGTATTTTAGTTTGTTAACAAACAATTGACGAACCTGGTTATCTTTCATTTTTGTGGACTGAAAAAAACATAAGGCAATGGTCTGAGATGATCTACTTACTTGTCCACCAATCTCTGGGTGTGTTTCATGAACTCACCATGATTACTGTTATTTCAGTGTAGTAGCACTAAAAAGAAAGTAAACTCTTTCTCTGTGTATGACTGCATTTATCTCATAAGAGCTATGAAAAAAAATGGAAACTTTTTCAACTTTTCAGTGGAAGAAGTGGAGACCCAGGAAAGAACTGGTTCTTTCCTCACAAGCAGCAGCAGTGGGACCTCCCGTGTGCAGAGCAATGCCTCGGAAGGAGAGCAGGTTGCCAAGGCCGATCTGCCCACTGAGCAAAGGCTGTAGACATGCTGGAAGCACAGCCTTCAGCACATTCAAAACATTCCAGAAACTGATCTGCTGCAGGATTCCCAGGGCCAGTCACCCACCCTTTGTTTTGGAGACACAGACTTTTGGCCTTCCCTCCAAACTGCACATCTGTTAAAAAGCATGGACCATCGATCTCCGTGTCCCAGTCCACCCCAGACTTCAGCAAGCCTCACGTGTCACTAACTTTGCAGTGAGCCTGAACACTTGCTTTTCTCCTTTCATTTATGCTTCTCTGAATTTAGTTTGCTTTGGCTATGAGGGAGAACACATAAAGTTTCTTGACACCATGACATGATAACTTATGAGTCATTAACTTCAATGGCTCAGGACCCAGCCCTGTGACCCCTAAGGTAGAAAGTGTCATTCCAGAGCCTGAGCTCAAACTGCAACCCCATTGCAAGAATTACTGTCAGGAGGACTTTGCCCAAAGCAGAATGAAGAGGCTGTGAAGGACTCTGGTTCCAGCTAAATCAGCCAAAAACTCCAGGAGACACATCCAACAGCTTAGGCACCGCACTGCTAGACCCTGCAGTGTGCTCTCCCTCCATCGGGATCCAAGGTGCTGTCCTAGCTGGTGGGTACAGAAAATTCAGACGAAGCTTCTTTCACTGTAGAAAGACTGCTGCCAATGTGGTCAAATCATGGTACTTAAATCTCTGTCTCCCTCTCATGGCAAGACCACAAATACAATTCTTGGGTTAGGTCAGGGAATTAAATATATTTTATTATTGACCACTCTGAGATCCTATGTTGAACTCTGCTTTCTAACTACTACGAAAAAGCCAGAAGCTTAAAAGAGGTTCTTGCCTCTTGGGCAGAATTAGCCACAACCTGGACCTCCATCTGAGCATCTTGTGCCTCAAAGTATTCAGCATAAAAAAGGAAAGTGATGGATTTATGATGTTAGCTGCAGTAGCCAAGTTACTGTCACACACACTTAAACAAAGCTATGTTGTCTTCACAGCTCCTTGAGCATAAATGTGAAACACGGCCAGAGTATGATCACATTTTAAGGCAAATGATATGCTAAGTAAAAAGGCAACAAGTTATGAATTAGAACATCTAAAATTCTTGCAAGCAGCAAGATCTTTTACAGCTCAGCGTGTTTTTTTCTTACCTTTTAGAAGTGGGGGCATATCTGGAACAAGAGCTTCCATCCCAGGCACAGTATGGGTCTCTGGCAAGGCAACAGTCTGCACAAGCCTTCCCATACGTGTGACATCTGTGCAGAGAGAGCTGAACCAATCCATCCCTGGAACCGATGTACAATTGTTGCTGCAAATCAGGCAAAGCAAATTAATTAGGAGTGTTCTCCAAGTAGCCACTGTAAAAAGTTCCCTTCTTCAGTGCCACATTGCAGACTTTCAATCTTATACCAGATTTTGTAAAACAAGGGAATAATTCCTCCTTTAGTGTGAAATGTTTCTCAGGGCTCAGTGCAAACTGGCCAGTGCCCATCCATCCCAGCAATACACCAGAGAGGAAAGGGGACTGCAGTCCTGGAAAGATACCAGCACACAACACCCTCACACCTTTAGATGTGTGCTGTAGTAAAAGATCAGAAGCAAACCACGGAAAGAATGGCTTAATGACACATTTGAAAATGAGGGGCTGGATAGTCATGATGTTAACAATCTGGGAACTAGGGGTGACCTTGTGTGAATAAACTTTACGTTCTGGTTCTGATCCTGAGGTAGGACAGGGATAATGTTACTCCCCTCTCCCCAGCGTGCGAGTGGATTGCCTGTGGAGCCAAGGGTGGTCCAAGCTGGAGCTGGCTCATGCAATGCTTCCATCTGGCCTGCCACCTTTTTTCATGGGAGATGGGACCCAGCTGTGCTGTGCGTGCCTGAAAGGCAAAATACCTCCTCCCGTGTGAGGGAGCCGTGCTGTGCCAGAGCTGCTCTGGCCACTTCTGTGGGTCAGGGAGGGGTGGCTCTGGTGTCACACTGCCTCCTGAACACGCACGGAGCCATCACAGAGCTTGGGGCTGCCATAAAACCGTTTCCCATCAGGAGATACTGCACTGGGACCAGCCCCTGAGCTGCCAGGGTTGGACCACCCAGACTCAGGCTGCAATTTTAGAGGAGGGGGACTGCTTGCGTGCATACAAATTTTAGCACAGCGAGGCCCTGATCTCTCCTGACTACTAATAAAAATAAAAACAAAAATAGTAATAATAATTTATTACTAGATTGTAAAGAGACAAGTATTTCTGGAGGCTGGAAAAAGAATGTGCATTGGCTTCACTTACAAATTCCACTACCATATGACTAAAAAGGTTTGTTTCCCTGAATAATTACCAGACTGGGTACACAAATTACTGTTTGTAAGCAAATAGGAATTAGTCAGGCAAACAATTTCAAACATATCTCCTTCCTTCCAGTTATATTTTAAGAGCCACCCATGGAAAGCTTGGCCAATAAGCAACAGGCACCACCTGAAAATACGTGTTCAGTGCACCCCATTTCCTCCAGTAGTTAAACAAGATTATGATTACCTGTTTCTGAGAAATCTTCATGGTTGAGATAACTGAAGGATGCTAAAAAATAAAATAGCGAGGTGTATTAGTTTACAAATTCCCTGCTCTTGGTGAAAAAGAGAGCAAAACCTAACATACAATAAGCAAATAAAGTTACAGTTTCATTTGCATGGCTTAAACAAATATGAAAAAAACAAAAAAAAAAACAAAAAAAAAAGAAAAAAAAAAGAAAACACCCCAAAAAAACCCAAAAAACCCAACTACAATGAAACACAAAATCAAGAAATTCATGCTTCCAAAAACAACTTCCATAAATTTCCCCAGCTGGAAGGGAGAATTAGCTTTAATTCCCAGAGTTTGCTATCTACTCCATCCTGGGCAATGAGCCTTCACATCAACTTTAGTTTGTATTAAGCACTATTTGAAAGGCTTAGTTGCCATTTAAGGGATACATAGGCAGATCTCTGCACCAGGCTGTATTTCATGGCTATGAGAGACAGTGAAATTTTTGCCTGTGACTGATTTAAGAACAGCACAGAGCTCAGGGTATTATCTATCGCCCAACTGAAGATTAATCTAAGCCTATTGTTTAATATTTATGCAGTTTGAGGAAATAAAGCATGTTTTTTCAACCATTACCCCCTTCAATTTTCTGGATTCAAAAACATAGAGGTAGCAGTTATAAATATTACCAATAAAAATGTGAAGGAATGTCTGTTGAGTAGAAAAAAAATGACCTCTTTTTTTGTTTTAAATATGATATGGCACATTTTCCCTTGACGTTATGTTTTAAGAATGCAGCAAATTGGTGCACATACTGGAACTGCTCATTATTTGGCAGGCCACTGAGTAATCCTGGTATTTTCTGAGTGATATTCATAATTGGTGTCCAAGACAGTGGGTAGAAGACATAGAGATCCTTTAAATCAAAGTTTCATCATACACATGACATATCAAAAGTTCTTGAAGAAATGAACTCTTTGAAATAATTTTTAATGATCCTGTGCCTACACCTGGAAAAGTCCCAAATTAATTTCTTCAGTATGGACAACAATTTGGGCTGTACAGCACACAGGAGAGAGGATGTGTGAGAAAGTAATCAAAATGCCATGGATGCAGATGAACTTTGATGGAAAAGCAAAGTGAAAACTGAAGAAGAGCTGTGCAGCATGAGAAGAAAGCAAAGTCAGAATGCAAAGAACTAAGAAGAAACTAATAAATGGAAAAGAAAATCAGTAGGGAAGACAAAGGTTTCCATTTTTCTGATGTAAAAGTATGTTGATGTCAGTTCCTTTACCAGCACTGAAGTTAATCAGAAATTGTGGCTGTGCAACAAAAAGAATCTTGGGCTTTTTACATGCTGTATTTATGAAGAAGTCATTGGTGTTAGCAGGGTTCCAGTTACAGAATAACCAAATCAAAATGGTCAAAAATACTGAGTCAGCCTTCACCAATAAATTAAAGCACACTGATAATCAAAACTAACTTACTTTTTATTTTTCTTTCGTTTTCAACTCCCAGTGTTGCTATTTTAAAGGATTTCTCTGCACCTATGGAATTCTGTGTGTTTGTCCTTTAAAAATATGATTGTACCTAGAATACTGCCAATGCCAATTGGGCCATAGAAAATTTTACATTAAAAATACAATACTACTATTTTAATGTGTATAAATAATAAAAAATATGGACTCATAATAAGATTTTAAACTAGAACAAAGCAGGCTAAATGAGACTTTCTACAGGTTTGAAAAATCACGGTCTGCTTGGTTTTGGACATTTTTCAATTGACTTGCCCGAAGAATACCAAGGCATTTAAAAATTTACATAGTGTCCCTCTGGAAACTTGAACGAGTTCCAGTAAACAAACAACCAGACAGACAAAGCCAGTTTGGGCCACAAAGTCCCCTGAATAATATTTAATTGATGTTGTGGCTATTAACGCTTACCTTGAATATCTGCAGCTCTTCCAGGACCACCTCCTCCTTGGTCCACTTCTCCTTTGTGATACTCACAACCTTCAGGACTGTGCTTACATCTGAAACAAATGTTCCTCATGTAAATAAAACCCACAGGTTTCAATATGGATGGGCCACTCCGTTTCCTGCCCTGGTGCTTTCCAGTCATATCTACCCCCACTGCATCCACTGCTGCCTGCAGAGCTCTCTCCATACAGTGCATTTATGGTTTCACTGAATGGCTGAGCCAACACAGCCACAGGCTGCTCCTGGCATGGTCCAACTCTCCTGCTACACAAACACACAAACACAGACAAGCATGTCCATGCTGCCAGCTACAAGTTTCTGTACATTTCCCTGAGCCAGAACTGGGGCCCATCTGACTCCAAAGAGAACCAGCTCAAGGGACCAAATTGGCAGAAAATTATTTCCTCTTCTTTATAGAATTCATTTGTTCCCAGTATAGCTCCTTAATCAGAAGTAAGCTTCATTTTAATGCAAGGAGTTACGCAACACACTTTTTAATATTTTTTTCATTTAAGGAATTTTTTTTTAAAAAACCCCCTTCATTCAGCGTAATTACTTCTTTGGAGTCATCTACAGAATTTTTTTAAAGTTAAATCTATTCAACAATTTTAATCTGAATTCTTGCTTGGTGAAAAAAAATAGCTGCTCATTTCATGTCAGACCATTACACATTAGTGAACCTTGAATGGCTTAAAAAGAACTCAGAAATTGCTCAGGGGAAGCAAGATGGGTGCTGGGACATGGGAATGATGCAGTGCAGCTTAGTCCTAAGCTCTACACACAGCATTGAAATAATGAAAAATAATACACTATAAGGGAAAGAATGAGATTTTCATTCTTCTTTTCCCAAATACTGAAGTTCATATTACCAATCAAAGCCAAATTATTACAGTTTGCCTTATGAATTACAGCTTTTTTTTCAGAGTTTGTTTGACATAATTGCCAAAGCCTGCACATGTACAAGTTGGTGGTATACATTCAAACATAATAAGCTAATGATCTTCTGCTGCTCATGATCTCCTGGGTTATTTGTTACATCCTTATTCAGTCCCTCTATATAATTTAAATTCTATCTTTGAGTTCATTTCTTTCCTTACAATGAGTTTAGAGGATAAAACAGAACAAAACTCTGCACTTACAGAAAAGAAAACTCACTTTTAAGGAAGGCATTGCAGAAAAATAAATGTCTGCATATTGTGGAGTGCCATCTAGTGACTCCATGGTATTTGCTGGCCTTGACACCTCTAAACCTGACTACTTACATTTGAAGTGTTTGTCTTAGTGCCAGGTAGGACCAGTTAACCTTGGAATATTCGATTGCTGGTCTCTCAATATAATTTTATTTCTATGAAAAACTTTAAAATGGAGGACAGCAAACATCTGAAAGCAGTCTCTACAGCCACTAAAAGAGTATTTTGTACATTTTTACAAGTGAACTCTTCTTCTGATAAGAGTGAGAAAAAGTAATTTGAAATTTAGCTGTCTGAGAAGATAAGTAAGTTGCAGTGAGCACTCCCAAATCCTGGGCATCACATAGCTTGGGAGTGATTGGGAATGACTGGGAATGATTGGGAATCCCTTTTACTTTGTTGACTATATTAATAAACAGAAAGCAATAAGGATTTTTCATCATCATGCCTAAAGCTCATCCCCAGCCTTCTCAGCCAACAGGGGAGAAAACAGCACTTTAATGAGTCTTTCTTAATGAAACTATGCTTTTTTCTCTGACACCACTGTACTAACTTGGGATCACAGAAAGTCTGTGACATTGCCTGGTTTTGGAAGACAAAGGCTGTGAAAACAATTCTGCTGAAAGACATAAAAGTTCTGAGAGAGAGACTATCTCTAGACTCCTATGTGGGGGAACACAGAAAACTCTTCAAGGCTGACACAACCCACATGTTATAAGAGATGATGCTCTCTGACAATCCACTCCTTTCCTCAAATTACTTCAGAATATCCACACGTAACAAATCATGCTATATGACAAAATTTGCTCATAGGCCAGATAAAATGCTGGGCAATCCAATAGCACTGGGGTAGGATTCAAACTGAAATCTTAATTTCCCTGCAGCTCATGGCAGCAGCTCATCCACTGCACTTGGATAAATCTTGCTACCTCTATGTACCTCAGTTTCACCTTCTCTGACATGGGGATAATGGCAATGACCTCTTTACTAAAGCACTTATATCTGCCAGTGAAAAGTACTTTATAAGATCTAAACAGAATGAGAGTGAGAAAATGTTGAATTATGGGATAAGAACAAAAACTACAAAAAAGTGGTAGATTATTACTTCAGAAATGTTATGAATAGGTATATTCATATTCCTTAGCATACCTTGCTGTAGGGTGATTCATCCAGTGATTCTAAATTTAATTACTATGGGAAAATCAGGCCTTTTCCTTAAGGCATTTATCTCTTATAAAAATGTAAATAGATACATAATTATCCATAAAAAAATGGCAAAGCAGTTTTTTCCCTGACAGAACAGCTTAACCTCTCTCTGTTCAATCCTGGTTGTCACGTTTGGAGCTATCGTGTTGCTAATTGGTATCTTTAAAATTAGTTGAGTGGAATTGTTGCCTTAAGCTCAATTTGGAATCCTTCTTAACTGTTCAGCATCGCCTGAGATAAAATGCTGAAGCACCATGTCACTACCAATAACAGGAAATACCCCTTGAAGCTATCAAGGTAATTTCTTTTCTCTTAATAGTTTTATTGATATGCTTTCAGCAGGAAGTGAGACTACCATGTAATGTGAAGACAGGTACTGAGTAGTACTTGGAGGGTAAGAAAGTTCAGGTACTCTGACCCCTAAATGGTTTATCACCTAGGCAGCAGGAGGCATTAAAATCCCAACAGTAGTAATATCTTGAACTGACAAATTAATTTAATTTAAGCACTTGCATGGAGACCTGGGCCAGAACCAGGAGCACCTATATGCTTCCTGAAGCTGTATGCATAGGAAAAAAGATGTAAATCTAGAGTTTTATTCAGGTTTATCCAGGACCTACCGAACTAAAAGTGCTCTGAAAGGATGGGGTGTAGTAAAGCATCTCCTACACCCCCAGCAGGTGCTTCCAAATAGGGAAAGAGTTTCAGTTTACCTCTGACATTTTAGGAAGTTTACCTAGAAACTTCGATATCCTTCTGACAGAGATTGGCTCGCAGCCAGCCCAGAAGTGTGGATTGGACTCTGAGAATGTAACTCAGACTCTTGTTACCCTCATTGGGCCAAGGGCCAAAAAGCCCACCTAAGCTGTTAAGTGCTAAAGAGAGAGAACAAAGAAACTCCAGGCTTTTCAAGGTGTGTTAGCAGGGTGTCTGAGGTTTCTCAGGCGCCTGTGCATGGCTTATTATTTGTTTTCTGTAATGTTTGTTATTTTGTTATTTTTTCCTTATTAAACCTTCTGATTTACAAAACACCTTCGAGGAGCAGTCTCGCTCAAATTAATCAGAGCCACTTTTCTGCCAGGCTGGACCCTCAGAGTGTGGGTCAAACCCACAGCGGCATTTATGCAGAATGACACTGGAAGCTCTCTCTCCTACCTGTTCCTAGGAAAATGACATCATACTGCCCGTCCTCTGCCATGACGTGGTCCACCACGATCTGGGTGAGGCGATAGTCCACGTTGATGCGTGTGAACACCGGCGCTCCCGTCACCGGGTAAACCGACTTGTACATCAGCGGGTGCCGCCTGATGAAGCTGATGACCTCATCAGGGAAGTCCCTGGTGGACTTTATGAGAGGATCGTAGGTCTTGCTTGGACACTGAATGAGAGAGAACAAGAAGAGATGAGAGGAATTTTAGGAAAGATGTACAAGCAGAAATTGAGTTTTCCACAACAACATTTGTAAGGACAGTAATTGTGGGAAATGGATTTGTTGTGAATCCTCGAAGCCTGACAGAAGCCTCACATAGTACGTGTCTGTATGCAAACATCGAAATAGAGAATGCTGACTTAGAAATGCCATGGAATAAGACAGACATTGTTGAGAGTGAAATGGAACTAGAAACAAGTTTCAAATTATGGCCTTGCAAATAAGACTAGATACTTTGGAGAAATAGAACTATGAAAAGTGCATTGGAGTAAGACCCGCGAGGGGTGATTTGAGATGACTGGCTTTAAGGCATCAACAGCATTATGTAGGAAAAGCTGATAGATCAAGGAAGGCTTATAATGTATCGTAATTAGGAAATAGTTGGCTTCTGATTGTGATGGCGTAAACTGTAACATCTGTATTGTCTCACCCTTCACATGAGACTGAAAATGGAATAAAAGTTTTTAAAATTTAAAAAGTCTTAAAAAGTCTCTCAGTTGCAACATCTCTAGGTCATAAAAGGATATTATCTGACAAAATAATCATACTTTTCAGTGATTCTTCTCGTCCCAAAGCAGCAATTGGTCACCAAGACCTCATTTTTTGAAAGAATTGCTTTAAAACCAGAGAAATTCTTATAATGGGCTCAAGTGTGGGTGCAGAGAATTCTACTTCCTTGTTCCCTGTCACACTCACAGCCGAAATACCACGTTTGGTATTTTACACAGACATGGAGACGGAGACCAGAGGAAAGGAGACCTGTCATGTAGGATTCACTTCAGGGTGCAGCTGGCAGCACAGTTAAATTTTCAGAGCAGGCACCAGAGCAGGGCTGCCATCACCGAGCCTGGGCTGCCCTCCCGTGGCTGCTGTGGGAGGAGCGCACACTGTGTGCAGCATTTCAAGGTTTTTCTGCTTTTAGTGTTTCTGTTCCTCTTTCCATACCTAAATTTTTGCCTGAGTTTCTGCCTTTGGCCTGAAATCAGAGGCCATAGCTTTTCCCTGTATATGGCCCGAAATCTATTAATTTTCAGTGAATTGTACTTGCTACACATCACCCGTATTTTTTTCTAAAAAACAAGGTGCATTCTCCAGATGCCAGACAACCCCTGTGGCTCATTATTTCTCAAAATTGACTCATTCGCTGAGCTGACACTCTTTTCAGCTGCAGCAGCATCCTTTTCTCTAGCTTTTAACAGCACAGTCTCATCCTCTTCTGGTCCTTCAGATACCTCCCCATGCTGGGGTTCACTCTCACTTCTATTAGACCCTGACTGACAAACTGGTCACTCCACCTGTTTTTTTAGCTTACACGAAGTTGGTTCCAACACATCTTTCCTGAAGGCCACCCACAAACCTACTTCTTCAACCTCCATCAGATTTTTCCTTTCTGTGCCTTTCAGGGTAAGCCCAAGTACATATGTGCAAGGTGGTTTTTTGGTGACCCATGATCCCTCATCACCTTTCTCTGCTTTCCTTCCTACAGCTGTTTGTGTCTCTTCTCTGTCCCTTCTTTTACAATTAGCCTCGAATCCAAGCCTGAGAAAACTTCTGTTTTGAATTTGGAGGAATCTAGATGTGTTACCGGGGAACTAAAATTCTGGATAAGATGAACTAGACACATTAGTCCAGTTGGTGACAACTTTTCACATATGAAATATTCATTGCTTCTTTTTTAATAGTTTTAACAACGTAATCCCTGTGTTTACTGCCAGGTGGAGCTCTAACACAACCTGTGAAGAAAGAAATGTGATCTGGTAATACCTCTGTATGCTATCAAGAGAAAGTTAAGATTTGTGGTAAAGGTGCTCTACGGTCCTCCTTCATTGCAATTTTTGACAGATAAGACATTCCCAACTAAGCAGTTTGACATGTGTTAAATCTATGGTGCCAGTGAAGGGCTTGTGGTTAGGATCTCTTCTGCTATGTAAGGCAGAATAGCAACTAAACACAAATCTCTGACTGAGGGAAAAGCTTCACAAAAGTATCTGATACTACCTGTATATTCAGAAACAAAACAGGTCAGCAAAGCCCAGACCAGCTGAAGTTATATACCCACATCTGTGGCCATATCTGACATGTCTGTTGGGGTCAATTGCTGGTCTACCTTAGACCCCAAACATTGCCACAGCACTGCCACTTGGAGCATGCCTAAAATATGGCAAAGCCCATCTTAACATCAAACAGAAGAGTCCCCAGGGGTCTGCCTTGAACCTGACCTCTGGTTTTAGTTAACAGACCTGCAGCCCCAGTGATTTAAGAGTCTGTAGCCTATTTCCATTCCTTGCTTGAGCTGAATTTGATGGCTATCTAGAGAGCTAACAGACTTCATGCAAGTGTCCACTTGCTCAGTGTTGTTACAATCTGTGAGAGTTAAGCCTCTGCATCCCCATCTTCATAACAGATCTGAAATAGTTTATTGAAAAATATTTTAAGCCCCTGGATCGCCTAATAGCTCTTGACGATTTCCCCATGGACAGTAAACCTGTGCCAATTTGAATTAAAATCAATTCCATCATACAGTCATTTTTGTTTCATTGTACAATTCCATTTATGGCTGTGAAAGAACAGACAAGAAAAAGGAAAAAAAAAAGTTGTATTGTCCTGTGATAACCACTCAAAAGACATTCCTTGAAGATACAGTCGAATACAAGTAAGAAAGAAGAAAAGGAAAGTCCTGTTGAAAAAAACAATTCCACTGGAAATATATATTTCAGGGAGCTATCCCTAGGGGGTTTGTGTCAGCAGTCCTATAAGAACTTTACCCTCTGGCTTGCTGGGTATCATCTCCCACATTCTTGTTTTCTCCTGTGCTTTTACAAAGTCTCTGCAAGGTTACATCCTTGAGGTGGGCTGTATTCAGAGCTTGGCTTTTGAAGATAACAATATCAGTAGAATATTTCACAAATAAATATGACTTTGGGACAAAAAATACACTTTGGGATTAAAAAAGTATGTTACCTTTAGAGGCACTGAACAGAAGTTTTGTGGGATAAATAAACATGTGATAATTTTAATTGTCTTTGAATCAGAGTTTTGCATTAATTTATTCTATAAAGGATGAGAAACAAATGCACCTCTTCAACCTCCCAACCATGCAGTAACTCTCTTCCCCTCACGGTGGACCACAGGTTGATTTTCACCTTTTGTGTGGGGAAAATCAACCTGTGGCCCACCATGAGGGGAAACCTGTTGATTTTCCCCTTATGTCCCTTTTTTGTGGTTCATATTCTCATTCATTACTCGGAGTGATCATCTGCATCTACTGGAAATGTGCTGACTGCTGGCCTATTAACAACTCAATTCCAGAGGCCCATTTCTATGTGAAAGATGGGAGTAGCCCCTTCAGTCTTAAAGATCTCCTACATTTTTACCAGAAAGCCATCATCAGAGGAAGATGAGAGCAGTGACATCACTTATTAAAAACCACTGGAATAAAATTTCTGACAATATGGAGCTACAGAGCTGCTACAGTAATCCCTAAGGCCCAAGATCTACCATGCACGATACTGGGAAATCTTCTGCCAGCTTGCACAGTTAATTTAGTAGAAATAAGGACTAAGGGTTTGATCCAGAGATCTGCTTCAGTCAACAGGGCCTTTTCCAATTATTTCAGTGGGCTTTGGACCCTGTCCTAAGACAGCATGACCACCAAGAACAGCTGGGCAGGTGTGACTGTTATGCTTGGCCAAGGGAGTTATTTCCAGAGGCACCACTCACTGTGGCATGATGGATGGAACAGGGGAATGAGAAAGTCATTTTGGTCACCCTTTGGCAAAGTTCTCAGCGAGTTTTTTAAAGCTGTGTCCACCCATCATTGCAGAACAATTCCTGTAGGCTTGTGCTTCCTTTCCTAGCAATCAGTAGGATGTAGGATGGTCAAGCGGGTGAATGAAATAACCTTTCATGTCTGAAAATGTGAGTTCACATCCTGTTGCAGGTCTCATGATAGCGGTACTGGTGTTCTCTGCCCAGTTCACAGTTCATTTATTCACATCATCAGCACCAGATGCTGTCTCAGATATGTGACATCTCCCACTGGGGACAATAAGATACTGGCTTTTATATCCAATGTCACAGGAACAGGTTGGCAGAGTTGTTTCATGTGGACTACAAGAGACTGTGGCTTCATAGAAGTTCTCATAACACCATCACTGTGCTCTCTCAGCACCTTCAGCTTTTACTATAGGGTGGGGTTCATCTCACCTGGCCTAGATTCTTATCTTGGCTGCATGTGAACTACACAGAAGGGGTGCCTATCTTCCTATTTCTGACAGAGAATTCTAAACAAGCAGCTCAGATTCAAAGTTTTTCTTCTAGATAGCTGATATCAAACAAAATTAATCACATTAAATCAGTCAAATCAGTACCACTAGATAAGAATTTTGCAAGAAGCTTGTTCAACATACAACCTATCATTCAGAGGTTGCTTAGGCCTTGGCTGCCATGAATGATAACTTGATAAAAATGTATGTGTCAAGAATTGAAGGACAAAACAAAACAAGCCAGCCACCCAAAACAAACGACAAAACAAAACCCCCCCAAACGCAACAGAAACAGAGCTGGAAGTGCTAAGGGCATCTCTATTCAACTGCTGTATAAATTCTGTGGCACAAAACCTTTGAAGAATCAATACTTACTTAAATTTACTGAAGTGCCTTCTGTGTGAGCTCAGTTTGACAATATTCATTCTGGACTAAGTCCTAATCCCAGATGACCTACAAAGATGCCTTCTATTCCCTCACCTGTTACTTGTATCCAAATGTGGTCTCATGGTGGTGAGTTAAGGCTAATCTTTCTCAAATAAAAGCAAATACACACTAAATTAACACCACCACACATATGTAAGCTTTTTTCCTTTTTTCACTTGTCTTATTAAATTTGCAGCTTAGCAGAGTGCTGGATGTGTGGATCTCACACAATGCTGAGACATACAGTGTGACTGTGTTAACATTATGTGGGAAACATGGCCAAGTTTCTCAAAAGCTAGTGCCAGAAGTTGGGCTCCTAAATAAACCTCCAATTTGCCAAACTGGATAGTGCTTCACACCATCCAGTAAGAGCTACTGGATCTAACACCTATTAAAATTGTGGCAATTTGGGAATCTAGCTATAAGGTATGTAAAGACATATCCTTTTCATTAATGATGCATCTGTAGTTCAGCAGTGCTGATGTCTACTGACAAACTAAAAAGAGAATGTTGTTCCCTGGAAACTTCAAAAGGGTTTCTATTACAAGTGTGTTGAAAATCCCAGTTAAAAAGTGTCTTGTCAAATGTATCCTGAGACCCATTTAACATTGAGACTCAAGCAACCCCAGGGTAGGGTAGATTGATCATACTGAGTGAAGTAGGCATCTGCTTGCTTTTATAATGTCCAGGCTGGGAATTTTTATGGATTTCACAAGGACAACTGACAACCATGCCAGCAAGTCAGTCTTGTGAGTACTGGAAGTATCCAGTATGAAATATGAAAGAGTGAAATATTTCTTAAACCTCTCCCATATCAGGGAATTAGATGTCTTAGTCTGGGCTTCTCTCCTTGAGGGTCCCTTGACCTGGGAACTCCTTGCTCCTTCCTGTTGTAGGTGGTTTACTTTTTATAGGTTAAATTCCTCTCATCTTAGCTAAAACTAGTAAGTGTAAATTCTTACAGGCTCTAAATAAGTTGTCTTATTACTGATTCATCAAGCAAAAAGCTGATAAAATAGAAGAACTACCTTCATCCTCTCACTTCTGTGTTAAATGGGGATCTCCAAGACAGCCAATGCACTAAAGGTGAAACTTGGGTTCCTTAGAGGCTTAAATACCATATAGCTTCTTTTCTGTAGACAGATCAGAGCTGCACAATCCATTTTGTATTTGTCTACAATCTCTACAAAGATCCTTAATGCTGTCTACAATATGAGCGAGTTGTGCCAGGAGGACTGAACACACAGTGGGGAGACTTTCATAGTAACCTTGAAGCTACTAAGTGAGTCTGGAAGAGGGCTGGGGTGAGGGGAACAAATCAGGTTTGTAGGAGAAAAACAGTGCCAATTTTAAAGGGAATAAACTCACTCTTCCCCCAGAACAAAAAGCACAAACAAAACAATGAAAAATTTTAAGTCTCCTATTATTTTTAAATGGTTGTATCCCACTGATTGTGCAAGACCTGTTTTTGTATTTTTCTTGAGCACTTTGTATTGCTTTTCCATTTACCACACCTGTGCTGTTGATAGAAAAAGCTGAGAAAATTGAGCATTAATCTGAGGCTAACTGAGCCGAGACCAGCTGGATGAGTGAACTTGACTTTGCAGGTGGCACTTTGCAATTCTCTGCTGACCTCTGCCATGAAGAAAAGGTGACAAGGTTTGTAGCACTGCAAGAGTGTGTCAGGAGCTGGAAGGTGATTCATGTTGGGGAGAACAGGTTGGTAAGTAATAGGAGGTGTAGGAGGCTTTCTGAGGAAAACAAAACCATAAAGTGAAACATTTCACTTAATTAAGCTGCCCCATTTTACAGTAGGGAGATCAAAGGAGAGAGAATTGGAGAAGCAAAGAATGCAGTCTGTCCCATAAAAGATAGGTGAAAGGGGAAGATAAGTCTAAAAATAACAAGGGAAACCTGTGCAACCTTAAATGTTTTATGAACAAGCTGAGTAAAGCACCAAAACTAACCAGAAGGGAGGACAAGGGAGACTTTTTGGCAGGCAGTATTTCTCTGTGGCACAGCCAAGTCCCAAGGGGATCAACACCACATCTTGGTCAGCCTGCACACTGGAACACCAGAAGAAATAAAGGAAGGGGGGTTTCACTGAAGAAAGGGAGAGAAAGCAACTGAGAGAGAAAAAGATGAAGAAGGATGAAGCTGAGTCAGGGGAGGTTTAGGTTGGACTTTAGGAAAAGGTTCTTCACCCAGAGGGTGGTTGGGCACTGGAACAGGCTCCCCAGAGAATTGGTCACAGCACCAGCCTGACAGAGCTCCAGAAGCATTTGGACAATGTTCTCATGTACATGGTGTGACTTTTGGGTGTCCTGCACAGGGACAGGAGTTGAACTCCATGATCCAGATGGGTCTCTTCCAACTCGGTTGATTCTATGATTCTAAGATTCCATGATTACAGGAGAATCTGAGGGGTTGTAAGGGAACTCATTTAATAAAAAGCAAACACAAAGAATTCAAGACCCCAGGACCGTATTCAGATCTGGAGTAGAAAGAGGTGAGACATTAAACTCTTCAAATGGACAAGAGCAACGTGCTGGGCTGCTTCTTCTTGTAGCTAAGTGACTCAGACTGCCAGATTCCTACTTTGCTCATTCAGATGCTTGTTTTGATATTTTGACAAATCAGATCAGTAAGATATCCAGACCCATCAAAAACATTGGCTGTTGCCTTGGCTAGTATTTAACAGTCCTGTGTTCTGCAGTAGATGAGACTGAGTGTTAACCTGCATCTTTAAACACTGACATTCCTCTAAAAATCTGACTTTAATGACATTTACTCACCATCAGTGAAATGAGTATGACTCCTGTGTACCCCATCAGAATTTCCAAATAGGCACCATGAGTTGCTGTGACAGTGAAATTGTTACAGCTCAATAAATAAACTAGAAAAGTTTTCTTCCTCCTAATTCACTGAAAATCTTGTTCAAATGCAGTCTGTGATTTCTGGGAGGGCATTATGAAAACTCTGCTTCAGAAAGCAGAACACACTTTAAAGGAAGTCCTCCATGGTTTCTTTATTAATGGATAATTTCCTGAGTGAAACCCTAAAAGACTGGAAGAAAACTGGATTTGTTATCTGGGCACAGCTGCAGACATTCAAGTCCAATTTTTAAAACAACTAAAGCAGATAGGGAAAAAGCTCCCTTGGTTTTCAACTCACCCTTTGTGTCAGGGCTGCCTGTTCCATGCTTTTTTTTTTCTGTCTCTTTTTATTTTCAGCTTCCAAATGGAAAGAGATTTGAAGCTTTGCCTCTGTTTAATTCCCATTATTTCCACTTGCACTTTAGTACCGTGGAGAAAAGTTAAAGAGCAGAATGTTCTGCAGTGTCAGTGGCGTGGAGTGTGCCAGAGGTCCCCTGTCACCATGTCCAGGGGTGTTTTGATGATGGCAGAGGGCAGGCAGAGCCTGCCACAGCTCGGGGACAGGAGCAGAGAGGGGCTGCTGCTGCTGCTCCCCACTCAGCATTGCGAAGGCATGATATCATGGTCATGTTGGGAGTTTATCTCACACACAAATTGCCACAGGAAGCATTTTGTCAAAATTTCAAAATCAAAGTAGTCACAGTCTCTATAGTGAGCAGCCTTATTTACTTAGGAGATAAAGGCAGCAGAGCAGAAAGTTAAATTAGGGTATGCAGTCTCCTGCTCCTGTATAAATGCTGAAAGGAAGTCAATGCATTTCTCAAAGCTAACCACCAAAAGAAATGCATTTCCTAGAACAGCCATTTTTAGACTTTGCCAGTAACTTAAAATATAGGAAATATAGAATCAGAGCAGTGTTAGCTCTGCCAACTGTAGGCAACACTTATGAGGAGCTTAAATTTCAAAAATGTTTCTAGTAACTTAAAAAAGGATAGATTATCCCTCTTTGGCTTTGTTCTGAGCATTCCTGACCACCTCACAGCTGGCAAAAAATAATGAAATTAATCTGTGAGGAAGAGCATTTCAGCATTCACACTACAGTGCTCTTCAAGGTTCATGCTGCTTCTTTTCTTTGCCTTTTAGCACAATACTGCTTTTCCAGATCCCATCCTAAATCCATTCATATCCAAGTCTGGCCTAGCCAAGAGCGTGGCATGAATCTACTTATTTGGATACCCATCATCAACCTACTGAGCCTGAAGTATTTTGCAGTCCAGCTGACTAAGAGAACAGATAAAAAGCTATGCAGCAATGCATTACCTAATCTATACAGCAAAGATGATAGATACCTTTCTTCTGACAGCTTTCCTCAGTAAATCCACTCCCCTCCTCAGTCCTTGGTCAGACAAACTCCTACAGAAATCCAGTGACTATCAAGGTTTGGAAGACTTTTAAGATACTATTTTCTCACAGCTGTTATCAGGTGCTTAAAGGAAGCAGTTGGAGAGCTAAGGGCTGGCTTACAGAAAACATTTATCTTTAAACTTTCCAACTTTTACAAAACTCACAACCATGGATATTCAAATCAGTGATAAAGATCAGCACTGACATACTTCAGCATGGCATGTTTCCTTCCTTGTGAATCCCAGCTCAACCACGTGATGGCTAATACACTCAAAAATGCAATGAGCTTATGACCCGTCTATCTGGGCAAAGTGTTCATCCTTATGGGGCACTCTGAGTTTTTCAAGAGAGTTATTTTAATCTCTTTAGATGCCATGGGACCAGCTATTGTTCTTGCTGGCACCATTTGTGTAGCTAAAATTAAATTCATCTGATCTTCTTAACCAGCCGTGGAAGTTGCACGCCCACAAAAAAAGATTAAATTAAATCTTCTTTTTGGGGGCACTATGTATTTTGCATGAGAGAGAGATGTGTAAGCTGGCAATGCCTAAATTTCCAAATAAGTTGAGATTTGCTCCATCAGGGCAGATCCTGGGCAGGCCAAATCAGCCTCTGAGCTGTCCTGGTCTTTGGAGAGAGAGCTGCTCTGAGGCTCATCCTCAGCTGAGAGAAGGGAATCAGCACTTGGGGCCTGACCTGCCCAGCCCTGGGACCATCATGTGCAACAAACAACACCAGCCTGGACCACACAGTTCAGTCCAGCGAAAGGATGAAAGAAAAAACATAGAGACACAAGGAAACGTGTGAAAAGATGAACTAAATTAACTAGATAATGTGGCTTGAGGCAAAGGTTACACCAGTGCTGAGGTCAGAGAAATGGTGCAGAAATGGCCACATGACTTCTAGGCCACATCCAACATTGACTGCTCATGGTTAACTGCCTAATACCTGTTCACTGAATACCTGACCAAGAGAATGAAGAGCTACTCCAGATAAAATTGTTGCTCTTTTACAATTTATGTACAAAGAGTTGTTTACAGTTGTGATGATGTTTTTAAAGTTGATGTGTTTTCTGAAAATACCATTTCTTCCTTGTCTGGAACGTTGGCCTGTGCTTTTCCAGATTTAATACTGTCACAGAAGCGGGAAAAGAAAACTTTTGTTTTCTTTTTTGAAAAGAAAAAGAGTTTCTTTTTGAGTTTTTTGAAGTTTTCCTCCTCATTTTGGCCTGTTACAGCTGGAGTCTAAGACACTGGGGTTAAAAGTATTTCCAGATAGCAAATTTCTCTTTTCTTGCCATTACTTACTTTTTATCACATAAAATAAAACGTCCAGCAATTACCTCCTTATTTTACTTCAAAACATAACACTGGCACAAATACACACAACAGAATCAATGACAGCATCTCAATGATTTTCACAGACATGAAGATAACAGAAATACAAATAAAAAACCTCATGATAACACTACATAAAGAAATGCCTTTGGCTTTTTATGAAGCATTGATGCCTTAGAGGTGATTCCAACAGAGAGAAATATAGCTGTACAGTGGGAGACCACAATATGAGAGACAATCAGGAAACAGTCTGGACATAATATTATCTCAGAGGCATGGAAAAATGTATATTTATATACCTACAGGATAGGCAGTCAACAGAAGGGGAAGAGTTGAGAGGATAACTTGAAACACCCTGAGTGGAAAATACAAATTACCAGCTGGGGAAAGGTGTGAAGCATGCCTGCTTTTGAGTAACAAGAGAGGTGTGTAATTAAGAAGAGACTCACTGTGCCAGGCCTGGGGTAGGGGATGCGTCCCTCGTACTGCACCCAGCGGTGATCCGCGCTCTCCTTGTGCGCGTAGGGGCCATTGAACACGGCCCTGATCTCGGCCATGCTGTACACACACACTGCAGAGCCCTTGAACACCGAGCTGCAAGGAAAGATGGATCCATGGGTAACACCCCTGCACTGCCAGGGAGTGAAGGAAATTACAGAGCCTGATGGGGCTGGGATCAATCCTACACCTGGCGGATGATTTGCTGCTAAACGTCATCGTGTATGGGTCTGGTGACCTATACATTTAATGTCACTGTTGCTACAGATCTAAGCTTTGCTTGGTTGAAATCTTGTTTGGACTTTGGGGTTACTTAATAGAGCGACATTTTCTTCTAATGGCTGACAGTTTCCAGTTATCATTTAACAGCTCTTTCGATTAGAATTTTATCCAAGTGAAGGACATTCATTTACATAGTGTTCATATCTGAAAGTCCATATATTAGTGATAAAGGTAAGGTCCCTGAGAATTACAAGTGTCATTGGGAAGACAAAAAATCCCAAGATATAAAAATAAACACTTATTTAATTTTTATGCATTTTCCCTTTTTTTAATGTATTTGTCTAAAAAAATCTAAAACATTTCAGTTTCCCAAAGAACACCACACTAGGTTGCTGATTAGCACATACTTCAGTTGCTTCACAAACCATCTCATTTATTGTGCAATATTTACTTCAATTTTAAGTATTTTCTGTGGTTATATATTCTAGAGAGCTATTGTGGTAACTGCTTCTCAATTAAGGAGTGCCTTTGCAATTCCTCATTGCACTCATACTGGTCAGCATTTGGCTAGTCATTATTTACACTTAATTCAAAGGTTTTGGAGACAAAAGATAGAATCATTTATTTTCTTTCTGAAAATTCTATAGAGAGCACCTCACTACTGATCTGAAAGGTCATTAATTAATTAGTACATCCTCCTGAGATAAAATTGGGTTATTCTTTCATTAACTTTGTACTATAAAATCACTGAACTATCAGTTTAGAGGGTAATTTTGATACTAAGAAATAGCAGATGTTAAAGTGTTGCTTACAGAAATGAGGCTTCACAAAAATAATTTGCCTAAAATAGCAACTACTAGTGGCTCAATAATTATGATAGAAATTTACAAATTCAGCTGGATGAGGTTGAAATAACCCAGCTTGCTTTTGATTGTTACATTTACATGACTTTTTAAAATCACTCTCAAAAGTTAGTTACACAAATGTTTAGGGACATAACTTATTTCCAGTTCTGAAAAATATTTTCCTCAGTGACTACAGCTCTGACATTGGACACCTTATTCCATTAGTTCCTAACTGCTCTCAGGAATCAGGATCTAGTCTAGAAGACCTGAGTTTATACAAAAGTATGTAAGTCCTGAGTAAGATCTTCATAATTTGTTTCCAGAGTCAAACATGATCCCAACACGTACCTTGTTGTAGTGAAGACTCCATACACAAGTGGGTTCCTCTCATCTCTTGTAGAAAGTAAGAATATATCTTCTGCAATGAGAAAAATATATTTGGGGACTAAACATTCACTGATTATTTCTACATTTACCATTTGTAATTTGGGAATTTGTAAAAATGTAACAATGTTTTATTTTTGTTGGAATTTTAATTTCTGCCACATGAATTTGCAGTATATTCTGAAACATGTTCATTTGGAGATAGTCTGGGTTTTATACCGAATCAGATTTTTACCTTCCAGTTTATGGAGGGAAAGGGAAAAACATTGTAATTCTGATCAGATTAATATTAGTTATAATCAGGGACTTTTGATCAAAGTCAGAGGTATCACTAATCCTGTTTGGAAGAGGAGTAAAATCAAAACAAGACATAGTGCTTCTATAAACCAGAGAGGAAAAAAAATCCAACAAAAGCAGGTACTACTGACACCAAAATAGACCATTAAAGATAAATCAACTTACGCAGCTCATCAAAATGAGTGTCTGCCCCTTCAGGACCAGGTATGGAACACACAAGCCTGACTTTCAGAAAAGTTGTCCACTTGTTTATTAGGCTTCTTTGGCCTCCCATATCATTCTAACAAAAATAAAATGAAATTCTTGAATATTAAAAAAGTAAGGGCTTTAACACATGAGAGCACAGTATGGACTGTGCATCTTCTGTCTGATTCCACAGTTGGCTCTAACTACAACAACATAAAAATCTGGTTTTTTTTCATTTTCTTTTTCCTAAGAGACTGTAGGAGAGCCTTTTTCTAAGTAGTTTCTGTAGTTACTTATCAGCTCAGAGTGGGCAATTCAAATTTCCTAATTATACCCAAAACTGATTGGAAAGTTCCTTCACCAGCTCTTTAACTGGAATGTCTATATCACATGATTTCTTGCTCCCTATGAGGCTAATTTTTACAATCAGTTCTTCTTCAAAATTCTTAACAAGCCAAATAATAGAACAGAACATTTTGGTTAGATTTTGCAAAAAAAGGAAAACTATATTCATCAGCAGCTTACAATGTAAACACTGCACTGTTTTCTTTGTGTACACAGTAAAGAGCAAAATGCATTCCAGGCAAAACCAGTCATATTATTCTAATAATCATTGTTACAGAAATATCAGTCTATCCTCCCACAACAGGGATTTTTTTCATTTATTTTACTACGGGTTTCCAAAACATAAGCATGCTTGCCCAAATTTCCTTTAGTCACTGGAGAAAGAAAAAATGTATAAAGGGTCACTTGAAATTGGCACTACCTTTCTGAAGGGTAAGTGACCTTCTACTGACTTAGATCAGCAGAGGTGTATGGATAGTGGATTTCAGAAGATTAAAATTTTAAGAAGCCAAACTAGGAGTTTGCTCATGTACTTCTTCCACGGACTACATGAAGGACCCTGCTGGTTCCAAACAGCAGAACCATTTAGGTTCTATCCTAAAAATGGTAAGGGCAATGATATACCAGCAGGAACCAAGAATTGAAACACTTAAAAGAAATATCATCACCAGCAGTAGTCTCCCATCTGTAGGTTCTGAATGATCACAGTAAGGTGACTGCCTCTCTCAGTTATAAACTCTGAATCTTAGGGGATCTGTGCTGTAAGTTTAAGGACCACAAATTCAGCCATAAATATTCAGCCCCTTCAGATTCATTAGGAGAAATCCCTTTTTTGTCAATTCACTTTTCAATCTGAAGGCATAGAACCAGCCACAGTAGGAAACACTGGGTGGTGGGAATTACATGTCACCACCACAGATTAAATTTGGCCCTTCAGGGCTGTATCAAATGTACTACAGGCATTCAGAGAGATGGATTTAAGTGCTGAAATCACTTCACAAGGAGTAACACTTCTCTGGTAATGCACTCTAACTGCTTTCCCTTTTCATGTACCTGCTACTTTCAAATAGATTAGCTCAGTTGGAAATGTTTCCTGTTAATATACGGCCTTTGGAACTCCTGCTCTTAGAAGAATTGCTGCCTCCTTTCTTGATTTCCTGAGGTTCTGCCAAGCCTGAAGCTTTGCATCTACCCAACAGATTTATTACAAAGGTGTCAAAATTAGCAGCCTGAAGCCAACAGCAAAAAAACCCTCTGCATGTGTGTGTTCTGTTCAAAGGCAGAGCAAAACAGACTTTGTGGAGTAGCTGAAACCAAACAACTACAAAGATGCAACAGAGTCTTAAAAAGCAAGGAGTGTTAAGCTTTTCCTTCCTCTGGCAATTCAGATTAGTTAAGCAAATCTCACACTGCAGGGCTACCACTTTGATTTCTGGTGGATGCAGTGCAGCATCACAGGAGATGAGATGTCTCTAACCACCTGACTAAAATCCGGAAACAGGAAGAAAGTGTGGCGCAAGTGATGGGGCTGGAATAGAAGGACCCTTGTCTAGTTCCTACTCCTGTCACTGCAGCATTCAGCTTCTGCACGAGATGGGAAGATATGTACTTGTGTTTTGCCAACCTTAATTTGGGATCCACCACAGCATTTTCACAAATGCTTATTTTAAATGCATCAATAGTTCCACTGAGTTGCTAGAGAGCAGTGTGAACTAAACACTGTGCTCAAAGGAAGCAGTCTTAGCAAGTGCTATGTGCATTAAAGGATAAAATATATGGATTTAAGATGCATCCATATTTCCCTGCTCTCAAGCCAGGACATGATGTTAACCATGTTATTTGAATTTAAGAGACATTAGAACAGACATTTCACTAGGCGTGTTTTGCATATCCAAAAGCTGCCAAAGTAACACTGTACAGTTTATAATGGAGCAAAGGGGATTCAGTGACCAGTCAGCATTCCAAGAGCTACCAAGTCCTTCTGAAGCCAGGGAGTGACAAATTTATGGTGCAGAGAGACTGAAAAGACCTTTCACTGATTTAGACAGTTGCACATACAATATGCTGACATATCCTTCAACATGCTTCTTCCTGCTGCCATGGCTGAGTGAAATAAAAAGCACATTTAACTGGGAAGATATTTTTGTTTGTGGTTTTGGGGCTTTTGGGGGATTTTTTTGATTAGTAGCCATATAGTACTCTTCAATTCCATATGTCATGTCTGATTAATTCAGTGTCTTTCCTTTCCTACAACGTGCCCAGGATTCATTGAGATTGACTGAGAAAGTTCA